>OY829913.1:86603320-87203320 GCA_963691935.1 Nephrotoma guestfalica
GTACCAGGAACCGATGGAGATGGATCCACCTTGTTTGGCGAGCCTGGGGTTATTTTTCATTGTTTTCTTAAGCCAAACAATTTAATTCAAAATTGCTTGTAGGAAGTTTTCTAGTACCTGGAATCGATTGCGATGGATCATGATTTCGGGGAAAAATCGTGTGGTGGGCCCCGGGTTAAATTTTAATTGTTTTTTATCTCGAACGATTTTAATGATAATTGCTTGAAGGCGGTTTTCGAGTGATGGAAGCGATGGATTGCGATAGATCCTGATTTCGGGAAAAACCGTGTAAAGGCTTGTGTGGTGGGCCCCGGGTTAAATTTTAATTGTTTTTTATCTCGAACGATTTTAATGATAATTGCTTGAAGGCGGTTTTCGAGTACCAAGAAACGATTGCGATGGATCCTTAGTTCGGGAACAACCGTGTAATGGCTTGTCTGGTGTACCCGGGTTCATTTTTAATTTTTTTCATATCTCAAATGATTTAAATGAAATTTGCATATTGGAGGTTTTCTAGTATCAGGAACCGATAGAGATTGATCCACCTTGTTTGTCGAGCCTTGGGTTATTTTTCATTGTTTTCTTAGGCCAAACTATTTAAATAAAAATTGCTTGTAGGCGGTTTTCTAGTACCTGGAATCGATTGCGATGAATCCTGATTTCGGGAAAAATCGTGTAAGGGCATGTGTGGTGGGCCTCGGGATCATTTTTAATTGTTTTTTTAGCTCGAACAATTTTAATGAAAATTGCTTGAAGGCGGTTATCGAGTACCAAAAACCGATTGCGATGGATCCTTATTTCTGAAAAAATTCTTGGAAGGCCTTGTTTGGTGGGCCCCATGTTAGTTTTAAATTTTTTTCTAATCTCAAATGATTTAAATGAAAATTGCATGTAGGAGGTTTTCTAGTACCAGGAACCGATTGTGATGGATCCTGATTCCGGGAAAACTCGTATAAAGGCTTGTCTGGTTGGCCTCGTGTTCTTTTGTTATGTTTTTTCTCCACTCAAACGATTTAAATAAAAATTGTTTGAAGGCGGTTTTTGAGTACCAGGAACCGATGAAGAAGCCCAAACAATTTAAATGAAAATTGCTTGTAAAACGTTTTTTAGTACATGGAAGCGATTGAAATGGATCCTGATTTCGGGAAAAATCGTGTAAAGGCTTGTGTGGTGGGCCTCGGGTTAATTTTTAATTGTTTTTTTATCGCGAATGATTTGAGTGATGATAATTGCTTGAAGGCGGTTTTCGAAGTACCAAGAACCGATTGCGATAAATCCTGATTTCGGGAAAATTCGTGTAAGGGCTTGTCTGGTGGACTCGGATTCATTTTTAATTTTTTTCTTATCTCAAATTATTTAAATGAAAATTGCATATAGGAGGTTTACTAGTACCAGGAACCGATGGATATGGATCCACCTTGTTTGTCGAGCCTAGGATTATTTTTCATTGTTTTCTTAGGCCAAGCAATTTTAATGAAAATTTATTGTAGGAAGTTTTCTAGTACCTGGAAGCGATTGCGATGAATCCTGATTTCGGGAAAAATCGTGTAAGGGCATGTGTGGTGGGCCTCGGGTTCATTATTAATTATGTTTTTAGCTCGAACAATTTTAATGCTAATTGCTTGAAGGCGGTTTCGAGTACTAAGATCCGATTGCGATGGATCCTTATTTCGGGAAAAATTCGTGGAAGGGCTTGTTTGGTGGGCCTCGTGTTAATTTTTAATTTTTTGCTTATCTCAAATGATTTAAATGAAAATTGCATTTATGAGGTTTTGTAGTACCAGGAACCGATTGTGGTGGATCCTGATTCCGGGAAAATCGTATAAAGGCATGTCTGGTGTACCTCGGGTTCATTTTTTTTCTCTGCTCAAATGATTTAAATGAAAATTGCTTGTAGGCGGTTTTCTAGTACCAGGAACTGATGGAGATGATGGAGATGAATCCTTGTTTGGCGAGCCTGGGATTATTTTCCATTGTTTTCTTAGCCCAAACGATTTAAGTGATAATTGCTTGTATGAAGTATTCTAGTACGTTGAACCGATTGTGATGGATTCTGATTTCGGGAAAAGTCGTATAAGAGCTTGTCTGGTGAGCCTCAGGTTCATTTTTATTTTTTTTCTCAGCTCAAACGATTTAAATAAAACTTGTTTGAAGGCGGTTTTCGAGTACCAAGAACCGATTGTGATGGATCCACCTTGTCTGGCGAGCCCGGGGTTATTTTTCATTGTTTTCTTAGGCCAAACGATGTAATTGAAAAGTGCTTGTATGCAGTTTTTTAGTACTTGGAAGCGATTGCAATGGATCCTAATTTCGGGAAAAATCGTTTAAGGAATTGCGTGGTGGTTACTGGGTTCATTTTTAATTGTTTTCTTAGCCCGAACTATTTAAATCATAATTGCTTGTAGTAGGTTTTCTACTACCTGGAATCGATTGCGATGGATCCTGATTTCGGGAAAAATCGTATAAATCCTTGTCTAGTGGGCCCCGGGTTCATTTGTAATTTGTTTTCTTATCTCAAACGATTTTAGTGAAAATTGCTTGAAAGCGGTTTTCCTGTACCAAGAACCGATTGCGATGGACCCTTTTTTCGGAAGAAAATCGTGTTAGGGCTTGTCTGGTGGACCCCGTGTTCATTTTTAATTTTTTACGTAGCTCAAACAATTACAATTAAAATTGCATGTAGGAGGTTTTTTAGTACCAGGAACCGATTGTGATTTATCCTGATTGCGTGAAAAATCAAATAAGCTCTTGACTGGTGTGCCCCGGGCTTATTTTTAATTTTTTTCTTAATTTAAGTGATTTAACGAAAATTGCTAGTAGGAGGATTTCTAGTACCAGGAACCGATTACGATGGATCTTAAATTCGGGAAAAATTGTGTAAGGGGTTGACTGGTAGCCCCGTGTTTAACTAATTTAAAAATCTCGTAATTTTTTGATAAGACCAATTTTATTTCAAAGAGCACCTATTATGTCATCGTTTGATACTAGCCACTACTCTTTAGCATCCCTGTGATCTGGCCAATAATTAGTACACTGAAACCCAAAAATCTGCACAATGTTCTATGCGGTTCGATTTTCCAACGCATTAACAAATAGGAAAATCTCGTGGTTTTTTGATGAGACCCTTTTTATTTCAAAGATAACCTCTTATGTCATCATTATATATACGTTTATGCAACTCGATTTGATTGTACTAAAATTTATGAACGTTATTAAATCCCGTCTGTTGTCAGGTTTTCATTGTTAACATTGCATTTTACCGACTGTTTGTTTTTGTTAAATTAACAAATTTGTTTTTGTTAATATTTTGTTTCGTTAAAAATTTACCACATCCGTCAATGTGTAATATGCAGGAAAACGATTTTAGTTTGAGATTTTGGCTACTGTCTTTATATCTCGTCTGTTTTTCACAACGGTACGTCCGAAAACGTCAATTTCAGTAATCACCTATTCGTATCACAAAATTGATTAACATCCTACTGTCATTATCGCTCTACGCTAAATGTCTCAAAAATGTGGTTCGTGCATCATTTTATATAACACTGAACAAAACTAAAACTAAAATATATCTAAGACAATAAAAGCACGATGTTGCCGGCCTTGACGGCAATAAAACTACATCTCGAAAAGTGATCTAATTCCAGTATAATATATGTAAGGTCTACCAACATCATAAAAATTTCATAAACTATTTTACATATTTTATGATCATCATGACTTTGCTATTCCTTTCCAGCGATTGGAAAAATGTTCAATATGCTACAATCGCATTGACCAACTCTATATAACATCGCTGCGCTTATATCCAATTTACATAACTAAAATATAATTTAAAATCAATTGTAACTCTCTCAAAAAAAAAAAAAAAATTCATTCGCCTCACCATATACATTTTGTTGTTGTTGTGAAGCTGAAGATTATGACCTTACTATGAATGAATACAATAAATTTTTTTAAATGTATTTTAATTGCATTCTTATTATCGTAAAGGCGCCAATAAAGTTCCGTTCAAAATAAAAAATCAGTAACGTTCCACAATAACCGCACCAAAATAAAATTGATTCCTTCTTAAGAATTTATACCTCAAGAATACAAAAAAAAAATAAGAAAAATTGGATTTGCAGTCAACAAAACACAAAATTCTTTCGCTCGAAATTATTAATTTATTTCTATATGGTGACAATCGTATATACATAAGATTAAGATAAAAATTAAATCTGAGACCAATAATGATCGCATAATAAAAACATTTTTGAATTTACAAAGTCCAAATATTACGTCTCGACGGCGGCGTGCAATAAAAAATTACCAAAATAAAATTCACCGCGCGAAAATTTACATAATTTCACTAAATTATTAGATGATTTTTTGGAACAAATTTTGTTTACGTTTCTTTTGTTTACGTTTATGTCGAAAATGATAACAAACCGAACCGGATGAATAATCATAATTATGATCCATCCATATTATATAGGGTATACGTGGACAGGTGATCATGATAACATGATGACAACTAAAAATTTTTTGGATGACACGAATGATTTCATTCATTGGTATGTTGTTTGGTTTCATTTGAAAATTATTGAAAAATTTTGTTTTCATGATTTTTTTTTGGATTTTATTCTTGGTATTAATTTTGGCGGGGAAGCTCTGTTACAAATTGATACACATATTGATTAAATCCGGTATAAATGCGACGACAACGACGACGACGACGGTATCGAAGAATTTAGTTTTATAGCATTGATTATGATAATTAAACGATTTTTGTAGATGAATAACACGAACTTATTAATAATCAATAAATTTACTATAAAAACGTGACGATATGGGGAGACGACGACGCCATAGAATATTATAATTTACATATTACTGTAAATTAGATGCGGTGCACAACGGAATTCATTGTTTTCGTCAGAAATATTAGTACAAGAACAATTTGTAATGGCTTACCTAATAAATATCACACTTTTAAATGTTGGTGGTCATTCATGGAAATAATCGTTGGATTCTGATCATCGTTGCTATTACTCATTATTGCGGTTTAAAGTCGGAACAGTTTTCTCGATTGATTGTTTGAAGTAAAATTGTCAGAAAGAAAGGTCATTCTCCAAGAAGAAGGAGTGATTCCTAATTTTATTTATTTTGTCATTGCGGAATCGCTAAGAAATCAATAAAAGTCGTTCTTTTACAACGAGGTAGGGTTACCAAGACAATCCAGCCTTCTGTGACCAAAGTGCAAAAATATTGAAAATATTTCGCTAGGCAATGGCCTTATGCGTTTGTTCGAAGACATGTCACAAGCACAGTCGCCGGGTCTTTTGAATAGAAATCACTGCGTCCGGACGTCGAATTATTTTTTCTTCCTGTGGAAAAAATTATTGTTTTAAATATTAAGTTAAAGGCCGAATAAAGATGATTGTGAAATTCATACCAAAATTACAAATATTCAAATTGGATTTGTTTTGTATAGTGAAATGAAACATTTTTAGATAATTTTTAACTTTTATATTAGAGTCGCTGTAAAGATCAAATAATTTTCTAAAATTTTGAGATAAACTAGAGAAAATCGTGATATAATTTACTAAAGTTTTTTAAAATTCTAAACAAGGATATTTTAGACGACGTTTTTACTTTTCTATCTCCGATCCCATAGGGATGTTCGCACCGGTGTGAAATTTTCAACATTTATCAAAAGTGTAGCTACACAAATTAACAAAAAACAAAAATGTAGATACACAATTTAACAAAACGTGTAGAATTACATAAAAAAAATATGGCAGGGTTGAATTTCTTATAATTTTCACTAGATATAATCTAATCTAATCCGCGGCATACCACTGCGACCTTCGGGGATTTTTTTTTTGTTTATTGTAAATGGAAATAATAATGGAAAAAAGTGTAAACCGGGCCTTGTGGATGTTTTAAGGTAATGGCCTTGGTGGTGTTTACGAGCCATTAACACGTAATTCTAGAGATGAAACCACAAATCTGAGTACACTGGCATTTTGGGGACACTCCCTTCAACCTTTAGTGATATGCGGCATATCTCTGCGACCTTCTGGGAATTTTTTTGTTTAGTGTAAATGGAAACAATAATATTAAAAATGTAAACTGGGTCTTGTGGGTGTTTACGGACTGTTAATGGTTCTAGAAAAGACACCACAAATCTGAGTATACTGGCATTTCGGGGACACTTCCTACAATTTGTGTTGAGAGTTTACACTTTTCACACCCAGTTTATACTTTTTATATTATTATTTCCATTTGCACTAAACAAAAAAATTCTTCGTAGGTCGCAGTGACATGCCGCATATCACTATAAATTGTAGAAAGTGTCCCCGAAATGCCTGTAGACTCAGATTTGTGGTGACATCTATAGAATTAAGTGAAAATGGGCCTTAAACACCCACAAGACCCGGTTTACACCTTTTATATTATTATTTCCATTTACACTAAACAAAAAAAATTCCCCGAAGGTCGCAGTGATATGCCGCGGATTAGATTAGATTATATTTAGTGGAAATTATAACAAATTCAACACTGCCATAACTTTTTTATGTAATTCTACACTTTTTGTTAAATTGTGTTGCTACACTTTTGATAAATGTTGAAAACTTCACACCCGTGATGTTCACGAGGTCTCACATATATGACCGAATAGCTAAATCAAAACCCCATGTGTGTGGTGAACAAGATTTAACTATGCAAATTTTTAACTTGTTCAACTTCAATCTATTTTCAAATTTTTCTATGACCATTCCTAGAGGCATTCATAGTTTTTTAATGAATTTTAGGATAGCGTAGACAAAGTTCTAACATTGAAATAAACATGGTTAATTTATGATAATGTTTACTCTGGCGTACAGGCAACTTAGGAGTTCCATGAATTTGAATAAATTTACTAAATTTATGTCACCGTTCCTAGAGATATTCACGGGATCTCACCTACATGGTCAGATAGATTAGTCAAACCCATATAAGTGTTAGTGAGTGAGTGGGATCTAATTATGTTTCGAAACTTGTCCAGAGAAACTTTTACGTTTACGGTTCTATTCCATATCCTAGACGTATCCCCGGGATCTCTTTCAAATATTCGAATAGGCCAGAAAATTGGCTATGTTTTTCAAAATATGAAAATTCTTAATTTTCAATTTTATTCTCAATTGGAAATTTTGGTATTTTCACCAAATGGAATTTTACCCAATTGACCAAATAAGCTTCGAACCCGACTAATTGTAAAAAATACTTTAAGATAGATCAAAGACTCGACTTAGAAGTTTCATGAAATAATTTGAATAAATTTTTAAATTTCTTTGATTTGAATAAATTTTTAAACCTACTTGATCAGATAGATCAGTTAAAACCCTATGAGTTGGTAAACAGGATTTAATTATGATGATTTTTAACTTGCCCAGAGAAATTTTTACGTTTACTGTCGTATCTCCTATCCTAGAAATATTCACGGGATCTCTTTCATATATTCAAATAGGTCAGAAAATTGTCTATCAATATTGTGAAAACAGGACACGAATGATGATTTTCATCATGTTTTTGAAAATTTGAAACTTCTTCATTTTCAATTTTATTCTCAATTAAAAATTTTGGTATTTTAGCCAATTGTAATTTTACCCAATTGACATTCCCAAATAAGCTACGAACCCGACTTATTGTAAAAATAAACAAACTACAGAAATCCTAGATATGTTAACGGGGTCACGTTTATACTTTTGGATAGTTCAAAGATTCGACTTTTGATAGTTCCGGACTGGGTTCGGTGATGATGATATCTATGCAATACATGACTTAGAAGTTTCATGAAATAATTTGAATACATTTTTAATTTTTTTTTCACCGATCATGGAGATTTTCACGGGTCTCACCCACATGGTCAGATAGATCAGTCAAAACCCTATTAGTTTGGTAAACGGGATCTAATTATGATGATTTTTAACTTGTCCATAGAGACATTTTCATATTTACGGTTAGCTATATCTCATATTAGGGTTGCCAACTTTATAAAATGCTCCGACCGACCAGAGGCCAAAAAAACGGAACAACTTAAATTCGGAGCAAGGGACCTTACAGTTTTCTAAAACCATTAATTCTGCCGCTACACTTTCGGTTAGCAGTCTATTGCGGTCATTCCCCGAAACATTCCCCATTAAACTGGAACATCTTTCTATACGTACGCATTACTAGTTGGTATAGAGAAGATGCTTTCCATAATTTTGTGAAGTGTAGGCATTCTGTTATCTTTCAATATTGAGAAATTTTTTCGTTGATCTAAATACTCAATAAGTTTTAGCATGCGTAAATCCCCGTTAGTTTCTTCTTCACATTTTATATTAAACAGCGCTGCTGCATTTGAATTGCCGGCTAGTGTAAGTGAAAGTGGCAATTCCATCTTTAAATGAAATTTAGAAATTTGTAAATATATGTCGTTCTAAATCGAACCACTTTTCCAAATACTGCAGGCCTCTCACATTTATATTATTTGCATCTAATTTAAAAGTTCGTAATTGTTCCGCAGGCAAATACGTCAGTTTCTTTTCAAGGATTAAAATAAATTTTTGGAAAAAAGATAAAAAGGGGTGTAGAAAATATAAAAAAACATTCAGGTAAAGTCAATTTGTCAGATATTCCATCTTCTTGATCACCTACAAATCGCCATATAACCATATCGCATTCATCTACACCTTGACTAATACAATAGTTTTCACGGCCGGCCAACATAAGAGCAAACGGTCCAACGAACTAAATAACGATAACCACCTTGTACTTACATGTCGAAAAATAATATGGTATTCTTTGTTGCAGAATGCGAAAAAAGATTTTAATTCCTCTACTCTTCCTCTACTAACACAAATTTTCTTCTAAACCTTAAGAATAATGGTTTCGACTTCGTAGGACATAGATTTTACGGTAGTAACTTCGATATTGATTTGGCGGTTTCATCAGCTTGTTCGCCAAATTCTAATAGTGCGTTCGTTACACCGTCGCGCTGCACGTCATACAATTTTATGGCTATCGGAAAAAATTTCCTCTTACCTTTATTTGAGGCATGTATAGCGACACTGTATGACAGATGTGACTGGAATGAATTCGTTAATTTATTTACCATAATTTCAACCGACTGTGGGACGAGTACTTTTTGAACAATACTTGCGATTGTTGCTCTGCCCAACCTAATTTTCTTGGCTATGTCTGAGTCCGGAAAGGGACTATTATTTAACGTATTATTTAACTGTGATGATGTTTAATACCTTGGTAAATCGCTGCTAACTCAGACACCATCAACTCATCTCTCGACTCGCATTTGTTGTCAACAAATAAAAGTAAATAATAAGTTTTTGTTTTCCGGCTATCAAATTTGTTCTATGTGCTTTAGTGTCGTGGTGATGTTGTTCCGCCATATTTAAAAAGCAATTTAATGTTACATACCTTACACTTTGCCCGATTTACATCTTATTTAACTTTGATGAGCCATTCTGTGAATTCCGGTGTTTTCAACCATTTGTTATTTAATACGCAATTTCTCGATTTCCCATTTTTTTCGGTGGTGTTTTTTCGGTGGATAAGTCATTTGTATTTGTTGCACCTTGTTTAAAGCTCGAAAAACCTGAATCACACATTATCTAACATTTAAAAATTAAACAGAAATTAATAAATTAAACATTATTTTGAACAGCTTTAAAAATTAAAAGAAATCACTTTGACAGTGAAACAGTTAAATGAAGTTACACACGATTGAAAAATACATAATTTTGTGTTTTAAAGTAAATAAAATAGGAGGAAAATTGGTTAGCTCCTTACTTGAACGCACGTTTCCTGAATTTGACTTGAAAACCGGTAATTTATTCTACGAGTAACCTGCTCGACCGGTAACGGATCATAGCCGTGAAAACCCGTCAGACCGGTTCAACACCGGCCAGTTGGCAACCTTATCCCATATCCCAGAAATAGTCACGAGGGCTCTTTCATATATTCGAATAGGTCTTACACAGAACACGAATGATGATTTTCACCCTGTTTTTTAAAATTTGAAACTTCTTCATTTTCAATTTTATTCTCAGTTAAAAATTCTGGTATTTTTAATCCGATTTATTGTAAAAACATGCAAATCATAGAAATCCTTGAGATGTTCATGGGCTCACGTTTATGCTTTCAGATAGTTCAAACATTTGCCTTTCAATAGTTCCTGACAGTGAAAAAATAAAGAAAACATAAACATCATTGATATGAAGCAAAGCAGTAATAATACTGTCGTTAAGCCTGTAGGCTGATTGAAATTTCGAAAATAGTTTGCTGGATTCGATAACAACAAAATTTGTGATTGGAGTACTTTTTAAAACACCTTAGACATCGCCGGTAATCAGATAAGGCCGAAAATCAGATAACCTGGTCGGCATCTTCTTTTTAGGAATAAGAGCAACGTCAGGAATTTTATAGGCATTTCAACGATACCACTTGCATTCGATTTAATCGAGTTAAAAGCATCTATAAACTCAGCAAAATCAATATTCCTAAAGCCGAAGATTCCCTCAGCCTCAGGAAAATTAATGCTGCTTGCTTTGCTTTTTATTTATAGCAGAAAATGTATCAACAGATTTGATATTTTTCCAAAAGACTATCGAGGGTAATGATGGATTTAAAACCAATGAAAAATAATTTACTTTGACCTGCACGTTATTAATTTGGTTTCCGGTTTCTCGAAAGAATATGGGATCATTCTTGATATAAACACTCATTTTTTGTGTGCTTCCATCGACGTAAAACAAAGCCTCTCAGAGACTTCATGTTAATAATATCATTGTTAAACCATGGTGGACAATGTGGTCGTAAGTTTATACTTCTCAGTGGAAAGGATTCCTCAAACAAGGTTCTATTAAATTCTTTCTATATTCTTGAAGTCGCGAAAATTAAAACTGGGAATTGCTTTAGTATGTTCAATACTATACGAGAAAAATAAAAAATCATGGTCAGTAAATCTCACAGATACTTGATTCAAAAATGTCACTTTATCTTTATTTGATTTTATTTAGTCAGTTGTTCAGTGGAAAAACATGTTGGCTCGCAGTTAATGGTTTTGAGGCAAAAATTCTCTATAAACTTTTCAATTTTCTCGTATTCGCATTAAGGTTAAGCAGATCACAATTGAAATCTCCACACAGTAAAATATCATTATAACCAGCACGATAATTTTCAAGTATGATCTTTAAATCATAACAGATTTCCTAGGAAGTTTATAGAATAACATCAACAGAACTTTACAGCTACAAAACAATTACAAAAATTTCCAAATTGTCAGCACAGTGTTGATTTATAATTTTGAAATTAATTTAAAATTTAAGATACATACAAATCCCACCGCCTCTTTTGGCATTATCTAGTTTACGATCGAGCCGTAAAACATTATATCCAGGAATACAAACGGACGCATCAGGAATACGATCATGAAGCCACGCCACAACAAAACGAAGTATATGGAGGTTCACACCATTTACCTTTTGTTTTATCTCATTAATTTTAAGAAAAATGCTGCGAGTGTTTAAATAAATTAGTATATCTTCATGATATACTACATATATTTTATTTATGAATTATCTTAAAGCAGAGTTCATAAGTCGTTGAAAAGTTTCCAGAGCGGTTTTCAGTCCTATAAGGCATTCTTAATACTCGTAATGCCGTTGAAAAGGCTGTTTTCCTTTTGTTCCAAGGTTTTACCATAATTTATTGGAACTTGCAGTGAAATTTAAGGTGGTAAAATATTGGGATCTTCCCAATTCATCAATTATATACTTTCAATGTTCGGTATATGAAAATTGTCGTCAACCATAATTTCATTTAGTTTTATACAGTCGATCACAATTCTCTATTTGCTCCATTGGAATTGTCTATTTTTCTCTCTGAATTGTTCAAAAGAAAATGGATAATCCCAATGGAAAAAATGGAGGATGTGATCGACTATATGAAACTAAATGAAATTAGTCCTGGCATTCCCTAGTTTAACTATAGGAAACCCATACCTTCAAATCTGTATTTTATTACAAATTGGATTTTCAATAACGAATATTTTCGAGTGGTTACATAGAACCTGTTTTGCGGTATGATAAAAAAACGTTGCGTTATTGAACAGTGTGGCTATACCCGGCCACTCGGATGGCCATTTAAAATTTTAATGTTGATTTTGTAAATCTGGTGTTAGACATTTTAAACCCCTTTTCATAGATTTACACACAGAAAACATTTTTAACTTCGGGGATATACCGGGTGTTTCTTTTAAACTGAGACGATCAAATATCTCGAAAAATAGCCACTCTACGGAAAAAATGTCCATAATCAAAATTTAATCATACCGCGGGGGTAATACATTAGTGCAAAAAATAGTCCCCCACCCCCCGCTTTGTAGGTGGGGCGGGGGTAACTTTTAAACTAAGATAGGAATCCATATTTTTTATTGCAGATACGGATTCTACGACTAAAAGTACGTATGATTTGAATGAAATATTTTGTTCGGTTCATGTTAGATGGCGTTGTAATTGATGAAATTCAATTTTTTCAATTTATCCTTGATCACGTTTTCATTGGAATTACTCGAAATTCGTCATCAAAACAATTTATTCAGTTTTGTAAATCACATTTAACGTTTGTGTTATTTCTTATCTTCATGTTTTTCGTAATTGCAAAATATACGATAAAATACTTTAGAATGGAGCGTTTAACTGTGCCAGAGAAAATTGAAATGGTTCTGGTTTATGGAGATGCTGGCAAAAATCTTAAAAATACTGTTGCTATTTACGCTCAACGTTTTCCGGATAGGATTCGTTCACGTGCTTCATTTGGCCGTACTATCAAACAATTTATTACTGATGGAAATGTTTAACCGAAAAAGAGGTCCCGTATAGCAACAGTCACTGGAGAAAATAATGAAATTGCTGTATTGGCAGCAGTGGCTCATAATCCTCATGTTAGTACACGAGAAATAGTTCGCGATTCCGGATTGTCCCTCACCAGTGTTTGGAGAATTTTAAAACGGCACAAGTACCATCCATATCATGTGTCTTTACACCAAGATCTTCATGGCGCTGATTTCCAAAATCGGGTAAATCGGGTAATTGTTTTGATGACGAATTTCGAGTATTTCCAATGAAAACGTGATGTTTTTTATTTCAAACCTATTGCAGAATCGAATGCATGTGTTCTAAGAAGGAGAAATTGAAAAAATTGAATTTCGTCGATTACAACGCCATCTAACATGAACCGAACAAAATATTTCATTAAAATCATACGTACTTTTAGTCGTAGAATCCGTATCTGCAATAAAAAATGTGGCTTCCTATCTTAGTTTAAAAGTTACCCCCGCCCCACCTACAAAGCGGGGGTGGGGGACTATTTTTTTGCACTAATGTATTTCCCCCGCGGTATGATTAAATTTTGATTATGGACATTTTTTCCGTAGAGTGGCTATTTTTCGAGATATTTGATCGTCTCAGTTTAAAAGAAACACCCGGTGTATAGAGATTGGTAAATCTGCATACTAATATCTGTGCATACTAAAACCTTTTATTAGAAGATGACGTATAATCTACAAAGATTAAATTACTGCGTACGACAGCAATGTTTTCAGCTGAATGGCCTGTACGAACACGGCTGTATTTACATTTCCTACCATTCCAAATTTCATTCGCTGTTTTGGTTGATTATTAACAGAACAAAATCGTTTCAATTTGAATATGAAACCATTACATTTTACATTTAGATTTTATTCACGACTGTCATGTTAAAACCCTTTGTTAATGGTAATCCTCTTAGTGGACCAACATTTACCACGAACTATACGTAAAATTAAGTTTCATTCCTACGCCATATACCACACAGCATCCCATTTGACTATACACCCAAAAATATGAAACTGTTCGAATTTCTTCATTACTCATGAAAATCGAAAAAATGTTTTCTATAGGTAATAAGAAGTCATGGAAGATTATGAGAATGCTTTTATCTACGTTGGTACCATTTTTGATTACGACATGTATAAGACAATTAATCGTTCATTATAACACGTGAACACGTCAACATACAATTTAAACAAAACGTATTTCAAACGTTGTTTGTTAAGAGTAAATTGTGGAGTTAGGTAAGTCAATCAACAATTATTGTCTTAAGAGCATCAATCATAATCACTTACTTACGCTTAAACTGTTGATCAGTAATTCAATTAAATGATTGATCTTGAAACAACCAATAAAACAGGGTTGTTCATATTTTGATAGAAGCTTTTACCTTGTCTGTTAAATAAGATTAAACTTACTGAATGGAGTGGTAAGGTGAATTAGGTTAATCGCGGTTTGTTCGCTATGCAATTCTAAATCGTTCAACCGATTTGAACCAAATATGGTAGAACACTGTATTATATTGATCGATCATTTGATCGCATGGACAGTTAATCGTAAAATGTCGGATAATATAACATTTTGTCAGGATTTTTATTTTATTTTGACGGATTTGATTTGAGCTTGAAAAGTGAAATCTAAAATTCAATAATGGTAGAAAAAATAGTGAAAATTATGTTAACGATTTATTCAAAAGTTTAAGAATTTCCGACGCGATAAAAGATCTACTGCGTTATGAAGATAAGGTGTGGAAATCCTCACATTGTACAATGAGATCGATGGTTACCCTTGCTCTAAAATATAACTCGGAACAATTAGAAACGAAATCATGGGCGAGCCCAACGAAGTCCTTAAAGTGTATGATGCATCATTAGAGTATGAGTTCATAAAAGACAATCTAATCACACATACACTGATAAACGTAACGAAACAAATTTGGTAAGGGACTTAGGCAGCACTTCAAAAGGCAACCACACGATGGAGAAATACTTTGCTCAAATACTTGATATCCAAAGAACGATTATATAAATCATATGAAACTCAATGAAAGCAACGGCATTGTGATAAGAGCGAAACGTGACTTATACAAGGAAATGTGTCTTAACACATTTTTGTTGGGTTTTAGAGGACCTATAAGTTCTATAATTCGTGCGATGCAGTCCAATAGTTTTACTGATGTATTTACGAATTACGTCAAAGAACAAAACAAGGTCTACATGAAATTTGGGACATACATTAACCTTGTACCTGTTCCACAAAAACAGTATCAAAAATCCATCACTGAAATCTTTCATGGAATAATCATCCTAGCGGTCCACCAATACTTCAACAAAAGAGGAATCCGAGGTATAATTACAGTCCCACACTACAAAACTATGGGTGTATCCGAAATGTGTATTTAATAAGAAGTGTGCATTTTTTAAACGGAGTGAAGTTATCTTTAAAAGCAAATCAAGTTCGAATTTTATTTTAGAAAATGTGCATTTCCAAAACTGCATGCGATGTAGTTTTTTAATGCATTTTGGTTAATGAATGACATGAGTAAAATTTGAAAAAAAATTCTGTTTTATTAATTTAAAATGGGGTAAAAGCACAACCCGCAAATTTAATGAAGCTCGCATACCCCGGATTCACACATTTTCAGGAACTCGAAATACAGCGTCAAGTGGTTATCAAAAAATAATCGACGAGTTGGGATTATCAATTTCAATAAAGCAAGCTTAAGGGAAATGGCAAAATTTGACCATACGAAATATAAAAATTTAAAGAAGCCACTAGGCGCTTTTATGTCTCCAAAACATAGGATTACACCGGCAATAATTATATCGGCTACACTAAATGCACATAGGCATAATGTAATCGTGAGCGATAACTCAATTGTTGCTAAGGATGAAATTGAAACTAGTTGCACCGAATGATTTAATTTATACTTGCGTGGATACAGGTTCACAGAACCCGAACCAGAAACGCAATAAGCCAAAATATTCTGCGTTGGATGAGGTGACTAATCTTATGAAAAAAAAGTCAGGTAAAGAAAAGATCTGTCATTGCATTCAAAAAGTGTGTTGCCTTTAAAATGACACAGCCAAACTAAATTTGTAAAACATCACGTGTATTGAATTTTTTGTTAATTAAAAAACTTATTAAATTGCGCTTTTATTTAATTGTGTTACAATTACAAATAATTATAAATATTAATTAATTATAATGAAACCGAGGTAAAAATTATTAAAAAATGCATCCCTTATAGAAGAATTTTCTGCGTAAGCTGCAATGACGTTATCAGGCTCCGACTTAGAAGAAATCTCAACACTTACAATATCAGCTGCTATATAAGCTGCAAAAAGCTATCGCTCCAGCTTTTTTCAAATTTATCGAATTTAAAATTAAAAATTAAATTATTTTTAAATTAAAAAACTTAGATTTAATAGTAATGTATGTATAACCAAAAAATCCATCATAAAAGTTTTATAGTTTTCTTGTAATATCGATGTTCTGTATAGTTCTGAACTGCTCCGTCATTATACAGAACTATACAGAACTACGATATTACAAGAAAACTATTCAACTTTTATAATAATTTTTTTTGGTTATACATAGATTACTATTAAACCTAAATTATTTAATTTTAAAAAAATTAAGCTAAAAAAAATTAAGTATAAAAATTAAAGCTATCGCAAACTCAACCCGTTTGTTTTTCAGCAAAGCGCAGCTATCGCCATTGTCGATGCAAATAACGAGTGTTTTTTAAGCCTGATAGAACTTGAAATTGTAAAAAATAAAACAAAAAATTAAATTTTTATAAATAATACTCTCGCAGATCTCAGTATACTCTGGCAAATCATCATGAATAGACTCACGCTTGAACAACGCTACGAAATTATTAAAATTTACTTTGAAAATCTGGCCAGGGATCGCGTTACGGCCAATGGAGGTCGTTATCGCACCATGATTAATGGTTTTTTGTGAGATGTGGTTTCAACAGGATGGCGGTACGTGCCATGCGGCCAAGCGGACCTGTTCATTGGCCGCCAAGATCGTGTGATTTGACACCCCTCGATTATTTTCTGTGGGGCTATGTGAAGTCACTAGTTTAAGTTGATAAGCCAGCAACAATTGACACCTTGGAGGCCGGCATTGTTCGTGTTATTGGTGACATACGGCTCAGTGCTCGAAAAAGTGGCTCAAAATTGGACGTCCAGTGCCATTTAACAAATGTTTTCATATTAGTTTTAATAGGATGTTTAAATAGAGTTTGCCAACGTTTTGGGTACATCCCAAAAGATAGTTCGACAATTGATCGCGCTTTGCTATATGAAATTGTTGCTGTTCCTCTTTTTAAATGGTGTTACTATTATAGAATTGGAGCTAATACACACGAATATCCGCAGTCGCCAAGTATGTAGAAATCAGTTGGTGGATACGTTGCAGTACGATAAAGAGGGTTATTTAACAGAACTCTTGAATCGTATACTTAACCGGGGTAATCGGTAAAAAATCGATAAATTGGTGTTTATTATCCACCATTGCCTGTGAATTAATTGATGTAAATAATTTTCAAAAATAATCTTGTTGTTGTTTTAATGGTCAACCTGTTTATTTAAATTCCCCATAAGCGCCTTTTGGAAACAGGAATTATTGGCCAGCCTAGAAAATCCGTAGCCAACCGTTTCCATTTGAATTTCGTTTGGATATTTAATTATTAAATTAATATTGTATGCAAATGCATCCAATAATCTTTGCACTATGTCAAAAATTGATGATTTGGGAACGTAAAACGTTTGAGATACGATGCGAGATGATGTACCTGCCGTCAGCCAATACAAAAATATGTACAGCTCAAATTCGATTGTCCTTTCAAGTGTATTTCTCTTCAATCGGACAAATCGCTCCATTGGTAAATGTCCTTATTTGTGTCTTTGTTTTGCTTTCCACAATATATCTAATAACGCCATATAAATTCTTATTACTTTGCTGCATAATTTTATTTCCATCCATTCTTAAAAATTATTTTTTTGCCAGCCAGATTGGTATACAAGTGTGATCCATTTACATTTTTTTATGATATACCGAAAAATAGACATATGCATTTTTTACTCTGAAAATGCATATTTTCGATGCACCGTATAACCATAGGCCATTCACGACACAAAACCCAAACATCAATGGAAATGGTTAAAACAACAGCAAGTTAACGCAAGGAATAGCTACCAATTCCAGCCAATGGGTCTAAAAAAAAACCTGGTCTCAATAATTATGTGCAAGTAAAAATCGGCAGGAAGTGACAGATGATTGCTATGAAGAAGAGCCTCAACTACAGTTTCTTCAATTATAGGTCTAGACCAAAATGAGATGGACCACGAAAATTTTTATCCAATTGCCTTCCATCCGAGATCGGATACCTAGATGTCAATAAACATCAAATGTATACTTTTCCATATATATGTACAGGGTTTTTCAATAAAAGCACTTCAACTTTTTTTTTGAATAAAACACAAACTGTTCGACTTTTGAACTAACTTTTTTTTTATTAACGAATTTGAACATATATACATTTAAGTATGAAACTCGATTTCGCATAAATCGGCCAAAATTCCAGCAATTTCACGATCTATATTGGCTCTGAGCTCTTGCAACGTCGCCGGCTTATTGGCATAGACCAATGACTTCACATAACCCGAAAGAAAATAATCTAGAGGTGTCAAATCACACGAGCGCGGCTGCCACTGGATGGGCTCATTTCGCGAAATAACACGCTCATCGAACTTAGTCTTCAATAACGCGATTGTATCGTGTGCTGTGTGGCATGTGGCCCCGTCCTGTTGAAACCACATGTCGTCCAAGTCCATTCCATTCAATTGCGGCCAAAAAAAATCGTTTATCATATCGCGGTATCGATTTCCATTAACAGTAACGTGGCGATCGTTATCGTCGATGAAAAAATATGGCCCAATGACGCCGCCGGCATGTAATCCGCACCAAACAGTGACTTTTTCGGGATGCAACGGTGCCTCATGAATCACGTGTGGGTTGCTTCCTGCCCAGTAACGCATATTTTGTTGTTATCTTGTTGACAAATCCATTTAGCCAAAAGTGAGCCTCACCGCTGAAGATGATTTTTCGGTGAAAATCTGCATCATTTTCGATTTGCTCTTGAGCCCAATTCACGAATCGGCGTCGCTTCAAATGGTCAAACGGCTTTAGTTGTTGTGTCAGCTTGATCTTATACGGATGTAGGCCAAGATCTTTACGTAAAATTCGCTACAATGATGTCACAGAAAGGCCCAATTGTTGCGAACGTCGTGCGAGCGACAAATTCGCGTCTTCTTGAACTGAAGCCCTGGCGGCTGCGATGTTTTCAACACTTCGAGCACTTCTTGCTCTCGAGGGCACCGGAACATTATGTAGCGAAAACGTAGACTCAAATTTTGCCACTATACGGTCGATTGTCGAACGGGCTGGCTTGTTAAATGGACCGTAAAATGGCCGTGGCCGTAATGCTTTTAAAGTAGCAGCAACAGAACGATTATTTTGATAAAAAATTTGCACGATTTGCAATCGCTGTTCACGTGTGTAGCGTTCCATGATGAAATGTATACTAATGAAGTTTCCAAATGACAAAAGATTAATAAAAAATATGGCGTCGTTCGCCGTCCCTATCGGAAAAAAGTTGAAGCGCACCTGTTGAAACACCCGTTACATATACACCTAAACAAAACCAAAATACTGAAAGTCTTCATAGATACGGGATCCAATAAATCATTCTTGAAACCAGAGTTCGTCCATCCTTCACGAATATGTTCATTGCCTCTAATTAACATTAAAACCATGCTTAACGATTATGAGATAAAAAAAGTCATTGTCTCAGGACTTATGGAAATTAAAACAGGAAAACCAATTGAATTTCTTATGTTGAAATCCAATAAATACTCTCATATTTAAGAAGTTATGGTCTTTGCAGGCAACCCAATCATAAGCCAAATTTCGATCTTTCGATCTCTGTGCAAGAACTGAACCGCTGTTCAGAAATAGACGACTGCATCGACCGGAATAAGTAGTAATCTGAAGGAGCTGTGGCTAGTGAGTGCGGCGGGTGGGGTAGAACATACCAGTCGTATCCTTTTAAATAATTGTTCACAACGTTTGGAACATGTGGTTTAGCATTGTAGTGATGAAAAATTAATTGGTCAAGTCTATTTACCCATGCCGATCGTTTTTCTTCTATGGCTCGCTTCAAACAAGGGATTCTCATAATAAATCCTGTTTTTATCTCCAGTAACAACTATTCAATGCAAAAAACCTTTTCTTTGTTGTCTTTGACGCAGTGTTTCACAAATGGTCGCCGTTCGGGGTCTCTATCTTTTAATTCATGTGGAACCCATTTGCTAGCTTTTTGAGCCATTCCGATTCTTTCTACACGTTTTGCAAAAGTTGGTCGGTCAACATTAAATGCTACAGCCAATTTGGTTCGTATTTAAGAAGAATCTTCAGCTAACAACGATTCCAATTCAGCATTTTCAAATTTTTTGGGTGGTTTTCGTTGCTATTTTTCTTCAATACCAAAATAGTCGAAACCATTCTTTGTGCATTGTATTCGATGGAGCATGCTCATGTTAAATTTCCAAAAGTAAACTATCAGTTTTCGATGCACTTTTCTTTCCAATAAAATAATGTAATAAAACTACTCGCAAATGATGTTTATTTGAAAAAAAATTGAACATTTTCAATGAGTTAAAAATACTAGTTGTTTACACTGTCAACAGAATAACGTCTTTCTTTCATAAATACTGATGAAATCATAAGTCCAAGCTTCCCACACTGGTCATATTGCCTATTCGAATAGCGCCCAAAAGGCAAATGCCAGCGAAAAAATTAAGTTGCGATCAGTAATCGACCATCACACGTTAAACGAGACGATGATTGATGAGTGGCATCCCTCTACAAACATCACCGATATACTCGATAAATTAGGAAAATGTATGTATTTCTTAACTCTAAATCTGACCTCTGGATTTCACTAGATAGAAAAACAAGACATCCCAAAAAACAGCATTTTCCGTCGACCGCGGGTACTACAAATTAAAAAAGAATGTCTTTTAGCAAAATAATACCCCTTTAATGTTTCAAAGGCTCACATATAATGTGATAATCCTTCAAGGTAAATCTCGCTTGTCATTGTGGTATTCTCGACCTGAAGCACACATTGAAAACTTAAAGCTGTTAAAGTTCAAATGGACAAATCGGAATTTCTATACTGTTGTATATTGTTTCCTGCGACGGAGTCAAACTTAATCCTGGAAAAATCAAAGCTATTAAGGAATTCCCCGTTCCTAAATTATTAAAACGCAAGTAAACATACCACCAGTTCGGTTAGTTTTAACCGAAATGAACGGCTACCTCCGACAAAATGGTTGTTGGGCTAGATAACCGAAGTATACTCTGGAAGCGACAATAAGGTTCAAGAGGTAAATGTTCGTGAGCCTGGGGAAACTGTCTTTAAGAGACCCATATCAAAGATATCACCGCTACGACGACAAAAGGAAATGGAAGCCCCACAAGCACCAACAATAAAACCAATTAAGGTAAATTGAAACAACTAAGAAGCACCAACTTAAATATAACTAACCTTATTACAATTACAAAATCAGCAGATTTTGGATCGTTACCAAACACACCAGCTGATATTTTGCTTACGATGGCGCCACATAGGAGTTTACAAACACGTGAAAATAGAAGCTAGGAGAACCCAGGATAACGACGGATTTCCAAGAAAGAAACTGACTCGAGACTGGAAGTGTCATCAAAAGAAAAGAAAAGAAAACAGGGTGAAAACGGGAATAAACCAAAATTTGCCAGTGATTACAAAATCATCCATGATTCTGCGAACAAAAACAACGTGTTTATCATGAAGAAGTTTGGTGAAATGTTCGAAATTTATAAAGGCTTGCTCTATTTTATAAAGCAGTTGGAATTGCGGGTAACATGAACGATGTAAAGGAAGAGGACAAGAGGGTTTTCTATTTAGTATACCCAATTTCAGTATAGAGGTGTATAAATTGGTCAGAAACAGCTGCTCTATGGAGGGCTTAGAAAACCAAATCATAAAGTGATCTTGAGAAATTACTAATTACTAAAAAGATAATATTGAATAAAAAGCGCATATTTTAAAAAAATCACAGAAATGCCGGTAAACGTCGACCAAACCACGGATACATTAAATACAACCAAATCGCTGATTTAACAGAATATATATTTTAATGGAAACAATGTCGCAAACTCATGTAATGCCAGTATCGCACAACCAGCCTGAGAATAATATCGAATCCTCTATCTTGTTGCAGTTAAACGAAATTCACCGCAGTATTGGTGAGATAGCACGTGGTGGGTTACCAGTAAACATTCCACTACTTCAAAAGAATCAGGACAACTGGTATGCTACTTCCACAGACGGTGCTAAGATGAATCCAGAAATTTTAAACCATCTTGCCCAATAATTAGATTCGAAGCAATTAGCTCAGAAAACTAATAATCGGCGACCGGTAATGGCAAACTATCGAAATATCGCCTCCAAGTTTTTTTTCCTTGATTTCCGCTACTGATAACGAAACAAAGAATACCGACTTTAATATCCAGGTTTTTATGCAGCCAACGGTTCAAAATTGAAAAGGGCAGGTTTCCTCACAAATTAAGGTTTTTAGTCAATGCCCAAAATAACCGTTAATGTGCGATCAATACTTTCAAGTACTACAGATGCCAGATTGTTGCCCTAATTAGAGGAGTCGAAAGTGATAACATTTGACGGTCAACTATCGAATTGGTGTAGATCTATACTATCAGATCCCGATCGAGGAAGGAGATTTTCCAAAAATTGCAAATTCAATACCGTCCTGACTATTTGAGTTCATTCGAATGACGTTCGGTCTGAGAAATTCAATTAACACCTTCCACAGATTCATCCATTCATCCAAATTTCTTGGATGACATGTAAATTGCTCGACACTCAAATACGCAACATTCAGATCATCTGAAAATTGTGATCGACAAATTAAGCAACATCGTTTTAGTGATCAATGTCAAAAAATGCAAATCGCAAGGGAACAAATTCAATTTTTCGGAAATGCAACATGAACCAAACAATCCACCGAGTGCGTTAACGATATACGCAAATGCAACTTTGGGAAGGTTGAATTTCAATCGCACTTTCATATCGCAGGCTGTGAGGATCAAAATGGAGTAAGAAAATCGATTCCCGAATATTGATTGGATAGATGAAGCTATCATTGCATATGAACTTGCCAAAAATCACTGAGTGAAGTTGCTATGTTGGTAAACCCGTTTCTATATCCGAGCTTGCAATTATGATGGATGTATCCGACAAGGCCGTTGGAGCAGTTATCCTACAAAAAATTATCATCAGGCTATCGCTATAAAATTTTACTTATTGAATCTAACGGAAACTCAACATAGAACTTATGAGAGAAAACTGTTGGCCATTTACGTCACAATCGTTTTCAAATCGTAGGATTTACAACTTTATTACACATTATTCACCGATCATAAACCACTGATCATCAAGTTTTAGTAAAACCGAAATAAAGCTTTGCCAGGATAATTCCAATATCTGGACTACAAGCGCCAGTTTACAACCAATATGCAGCATTCATCTGTATTGAAAAAATGTAGTCACAGATGCACCATCTAGAATTGATTTAATACTCGAAGTTATGTACTATGAAAGCTTAGCAAGGTACACAGCGAACAGACGACGAATTAAGCAATGTTATGGAGACTATCGAAACTTTAAATATCGTAAAAATTCCATTAGATTTCAAATCAGATTTGAGTATCTATTGTGACATTTCGACCGGAAAAAACCGACCTTATATACCACCGAAATGCCGCAGATTGGCATTGCAATTGATGCATAACTTGATATTCAATGTCGGATCAATGTATTTGTACTAGTATCAAGAATGATGTCAAAAAGTATTACCGAATGATGTTTGATATGCCAAAAAGACAAAGTTAATCGTAGACATCATTGGCCTGTTATCAGCATCAATGGGACAACTTTACTGCGTAAGTACACTCATAGACCGCTATACAAGCAAGACAGATCGATGTTCCAGATATATCAGAGCAGATACCGTAGACCAAGCAGTATTCAACAATTACGAACAAACATTATGGCAAGTCAGGCCGTGAAATTCGAGTCTCTGCAGATCGCTGAATTCTCGAAAATATTGGTTTGGCACACTCAAAGCCATTATGTGTTACCAAGGTAACAATGGACAAGTATTCTTTCGTCAGCGCTGTTATATTTTCGAATTGATATTCGCTCAGTCATATCGCTCAGATTAAAAACCCACATCCGCGAAATTCGTGTTCAAAGAACAGATATTGATTCTTAGCTATACTCGAAAAAATAAAAGTGGACCTAAACCAGTCAAAATTCGACCAACAACTTAAAAAGTGTTTCGAATATATGCGAACACCTCTAGACTAAATATTCGACTCTAGAGTTTTATCAAATGTAGGCATATGTTAGAACTTAGAAAATTCACGTTAATGGTTGGTGAAGTACTCGCATATGTGAAATGGCGAACATTCTGCAAAATTGCCCATAATTGTGTATAAATAATTAGTACCCTTGTATATTCATGGGCCATGAATGTAGCCCTGAATGTAATAAAATGTTCAATAAATAACAGTGGAAACACAAAATCTACTTAAGCAAATGTATAAGATGCGACTAGTGAGGGACGTCGAATGAAGTCATAATGTCATATTTAAGTTGGACATTTGTGTTATATTATTTCTAATTAAATTAGAGACAGTTTTCTAGATAAGTTATAGAGATAATTTGATTTGTTGGAATTCATTTAGTTTTACGATGCCATAAGACGCTTTAATTTTAAGTGATTTAATGTTTCTTTTTATTACGGTTTCGTAATTCCAACAAGTTTTTTGTTCGTAATTTAATTTCGTTATCTGTTAAGATATCAGTTATTTATGAACTTGATATCTTTGGAGTATTTCCGCTATTTATTTGTTGGTTTAAGAGTGGAAGCCTCATGTTGGAATGTGGAGTTGTATGTAGCCACATATATCGTTGCGATATTAAAATTTAGCTGCTGCTTTATTGTTTCATTTGATAGTTCTATTCCTAATAAACTGCTAGAATTTAATATGTTATATAAGTTGAAGAACCTAAAATTGTAATTCTGTCAGATTAACCATAGACATATTATACGTATTAAATTTTTATCTGTTGAACCTGTCTTGTATTAAAATTAATTTAAATCTCTTTAAGAAACGTTCTATCATTATTATCTTTTTACTAATGATGTTCGGACGTATAATTCAAAGTTACATGCCGCCTAATTCTTGTGGTACACAAAGACGGACGTTTTCAAATATCATAGTAGATCGGTTTTTTAAAATACACAAGGTTCACACGCTATAAATCTTACTAAAATAATATTTCATTATAGGAGAACATCTCTTGACCTGATTGGTATAACACCATCGGTTTTAAGCTGTTTGAATTATTTACGATGCTTCAAATCTAATGCAATTATAGCAAGTGCCCACACCACCTCATCGCGGCGGCCTATTTGTTACAAAACTTCAACAAAATCTTTGGATAACTAAATCGAACTATACAAAGACCTGGAACACGAACTAAGTATGTTGCTTAATCTTCCTGTGAAGCCTCCACCAACTCTTCGAAATTTCACTCTAGTTGCGCTACAAGTAAAAAAGATTATTGGCAACAACATCATTGATCACAGTCGCCACCGGGCAAATATCTTTCAAAGTAACAAATTGGATATGCACACCAACTCGTAACGGATTTCACATCCATAAACAACCGCATCTTTGTACTCGCAGATTACACACACGTCACTTCCCCAAATCAGAACATGTTATAGGCAACCGTCACCTCCAAAGCATTTCATACAAATTTCCCCAACGCGACTTGTAGATTGTTTTGGGTGACGTCAACGAACAAATTGGCAATGCAGACAGCAATACACGTCGCCTCAATCAATAGCTTAACCGTCTAATCTGGTGTAAGCCAGAACAAATTTTCCACAAAAGCAAATAAAGAACGTGAAAATCCAATGTTGGTGTTACGGTCAATCATATCGAATAACTCCTTTTGTTTAATTTTGCAACATCAACCAACACGCGGCCAACATCGTACCGGACCAGTTTCTGGCAGTTGCGTAATATGCGGACCGTCTAGCATCCACATACAATATCCTAATCAAACGACATGTTAGGATTCCTAAAATAAAATATAAATAAAATAAAATCGGCGATAATAAATGCTTCGACTTAAACTTTAGGTAAAAGTTCATCTTAACCTAGAAACCCATGGTTGGATGAGAATGCTATGCAATTCAAGAACAGATGAAAACAAATTCTTTCAAAACCGACAAGGCAGTCGCATAACGTCTACATGTTCGCGAAAAAATTCTCCCACCGACTGTGTAGAAGAAGGAGGAAACGTGAATGACACAAACAAGAAGTGCCTAAAATCGAAACTGCACGTTTAAGGGACATACCGTTCAATAAATAAAATTTTTTCTCGCCACTATTAAGCAGACTGAGGTTTTCCTCAAGCGATCAACAAACATTATTGCATCAGTCTTATAATATCAATGTGAAAATGACATCACCAACCGCTCCAACTTACGATGACGTGCGAAGCATCATGTCAAATTATAAGGCACCTGGTAAGAAAGTGTCTGCATTAAAATGCTCATGAAAGGCGGCTATGACTTTTTATACCGTATGTTTGAGCTGCTTTAATAGATTTTGTACGAAGAGAAAATCTCAGCCGAGTGGAAAATAAAGGGTGTTTTAGAGGTTCACAATTTTCAATTAAAATAGAACAAAGAAAAACATTTTGAATATCAGTGAAACTTTATTGGATAGATAATTTTTAATTTTAGTTTAATGCTTGAATATGATTTCGGTGCCGCTGCGCCTGGTGGGTACATGGTGTAATCTGGAGGTCCAAGTTTCGATCACTCTTCGCAGCTATTGTGGCCATATCTCGCTAATAAGTCGCCGAATGTTGTATTCCAATTGTTCAATCGTCTCTGGTTTATGGTCGTAGTCAAGTGACTTAACATATCCCCAAAGAAATTTATCTAATAGAGTTAGATCACACAATCTCGATGACCAATTAACACAACCATTACGTGAAATTAATCATTTATCAAATATTTCTTTGAGCAAATTAATTGTACCCCGCGCTGTGCGGCATGTGGCACCGTCCTGTTGAAAACACATATCAGCAAGATTTATGCCAGCCAATTGGGGCACAAAAAGTTAGAAATCATATCTTTATACCGTTCACCACTGACTCGAACATTTCTCCCATCGTCGTTTTTGAAGACATACGAACCAATGATTCCGCCGACCCATAAAGCGCACCAAAGGCTTGTGGATTATCTTCACTCCAAATCATTCAACCAAAAGTGAGCTTCGTCGCTGAACAAAATTTTGTTTTGAAAATCAACATCCCAATATAAATTTGTGCTTCAACACATTGATCGAAATTCATGTTGAATTTTATAAGCACGTAAACCAAAATCCTTCGATAAAATCTTCCATAAAGTGGATGGACACATTTCCAGATGCTGAGAACGACATCGAATTGATTGGTATGGGTCTTCCTCAACGCCATTCGCTAAACAGCGTCTGTCACTTGTTCGGTACGCACTGTTTGACGCGTTACTGGATGCGTATTACCATTTGGAGTATACGTGGTGCGAAAACGATCTACAGTTAACCGAATTACCCGCTCTGATGGACGGTCAAAACGACCGTAAAATCGACGTAATAAAATTGAAAGGGTTGTTGTGGTGAGAGTCAATTCATTATGAAATGGCAAGTCAAACTAATGACAAAGCAAATGTCAGCTGTCAAATCGGTTGTCAAACAAAACAGTTTCGCCAACATAAAGACGTGAACCCTTAAAAAAACACCCTTTAGTAATAATCTGCGTCTAATAAATAAAAAGAGAGTCTTGTTGAATACTAACAACTATTTTGAATTAGGTTTACTTAATACCAGCCATGGTCTTGACAAATGTGGCCAGCGAGTGCATTTTAGGTGTTGCGGGTTTCATTCAAGCAGGTTGACAAACGAACAAATTTTTTCTCTGAGGATTTTCCCTAAAGAAAATGCTAAGAAAATTAAAACCCTAAGTACATCTTTTATTCATATAGATTTGCACCAGGGGTATAATGCACAAAGTTATAATGGATTCCCCTAAAAGCAAGGTGATAATTGAATTCAAGATTTAGAGGTTTTCGAAATAACTTTAGAAGTGCAGCAATGAAACTCAATACCCCAAATTCTATATACTAGCGCAGCGCAGTTGCATCTATTACAAATTAAATGAAATATTAGCTTATGTTGGCCCAAGAAATAGGCCTCCCGACTAACACACTATGCAATGGTGAATAAGTTTAAATACTTGGGATCTATAAAGATCCATTTTTAGCAAGACTTATTAAACGCTAATAACACGGGACAGCCAAAAGCTTTAGTTTGAATGATGCCAGTTTCAATTAAGAAAGAAGAAATATGGCGGATGCGTCTGAATCCCGAGATAAAAAATGAACTGGACAATATCGAATAAGTTGCGTTCCGGTTTATTCGCCGAAAAAGAGTGACTGTAATCAAATAAAGGCACTATTTTGCATTGTGTCCTACAATTTAACCGAGATCAATCAATTCTTAATGCCGTACCTTGCATTGAGAATTACAGTTGAGGCAGAAACAAAATTGTTTGTAATGCAAGAATATACACGTATCACCGGAACGTCCTAATAAGTTCTTGATATAGGATTTCGAAAATGTGTCTTTCATACTTGGTTAAATTTTCTTTCCTCTACTGTAAGACTGTGGAAAGTCTAGGAAAGGTTTAGCCAGAAGGCTGTTTGGTTATCGCTAGGCATGATATTTACTGAAGATTCAGATTTGGATCCCAGGGCAACCCCAACTAGACGTACCAACTAACAATTTATAGGCTGTGAAACTGGACGAACCAATGCCTGACTACAGGTTGAGGTCAGCGTTCTACAGTACTAAACAAGTAGGTTCTGGCTGCACTCACAAATGACTTTATTAGCTACGGTCTCAGCACAGTAACGCTAAATATTCACAAGAATGACGAACGTGAATGTGACAAGTGGGGAGCTCAAACATCAGCAAGTCGACCAGTATTGAGCAGCACTCTGCTTTTCACGGTGTAGGACCGCCACTCTCAATGCAAGTCAAAGGAGGAGTAGCACCTTTATGAAATACTCTCAATTGACTGGAAAAGGTGACACTTTCTCGGATGAAGGATTTGAAATAACAGTTATAATAGTAGGCGGGTCGATCGAAATGTTTAAGTTAGTCCAAAATAACATTTATCACTGCAAAGCAGCTTTGGTTGCTCAAAATATATTCAGAGCGGATTGACATCGTCTTTAATTCAAGAACCTTGAGTCAATCTCAATATACGGCGACGATATGAAAATCTATCGAAAAATGTTTATGTTGACACCAATATACTACTGGCCATTTAGCGTACTAAATATAACCTCGAGTTAAATGTGAGCATGTGCCAGTCCGTCACGTACTCGCGCGAAGGTACTACTACATCTACCAACAGAGCAAATTATGTGATTGGTTTTGTGAAACGTTGGTCAAGAAAATTTCTTAATCTTTATGTTACGAACGCTCTTTATACGAGTACGACTGTCAAGTCTTGCCCCGTATCACAACCCACATATAAAGGGAATTGAATTAGTGCAACGCAGATGGTTCCGTTTGCCTCTACCGGCTACCACTACCTGCTGCCGTAATCATCTTGAACGTTTGAAAATAATCAACATGCAACCGTTAAGCAACCATTTAGTATAGCTGTAGCAGTTATTGTTTTTGTTCACCAATTACTATCTGGTGGTATCGATTCTAATGCCGCTGAGCTCATTATTAGGATGAACTCGTACTGCTACCTAGCCGATTTAGTATTTAGTTTTTAGCATTCAGTTTAGTATTCAGTATTAAGTAGTAGTTTAGTATTTTTTTAGTTTATTTGATTGATATTTAGTACAATTTTTATTTTTAAATTTGCACACCTACGAGTAACTGTCCGTTTTCGTCGTGCTTGTGACGAGGTATCACGCTTCTGTACTATTCTACCTAATTTTACGTGTAAACCCATTTTATTTTCATCAGTTTTCTAACTAGGGATAGTTTTCCGTTTTCTAAATTTTTGTCAATTTCTCTTCAATTTAACTTTTCCTTTTCGTGACCTCCCGCGTGCGGTCAGGAAGGGTTAATTGGTCGTTGGGAATTATTATTACTATATCAGCTTACCTTGCATAGGATTGGGAAGAGATCCATACTGTAATACAGCAAGCACATTACCGGCGGCTGATATTAGTTCGAGTTAATTTGTGGTAGTTCGAACTTCTTGATTTCATTCTTAGTGCAAACTTAATGTATGCATCATTGGCAGTAAGCCAACGTTTAAACTACATAGTAATAGGCGAAACGTTTTAGATTAGTGCATTGTAAGGTTTTCTGACGATTATTCCTTTTCTGATCATTGTTATTTTCAACATGAATTTGATACTAAACCAAAAAATAGATCTATCTTTGGTAGCAGGAGTAAAACCGCCTGGAATATTATTAAAACTATTCCTGATAATTCATTAACGGTACCTGTTCTAAAACCAATTGGATTAATACAGGAGCTTGTGAACTAATGGACAACTTATCAGGCGGTTGTAAGGTCCGTTAGTAGACGTTTGAGTAAGCCTCTCGACCACTTTGGTGGTTGTAAGTAATCAAAATCACCTGTCGAAAATCTTTCTGCATTTCAATAAAGTAAAGAGACTTAGATCTGTGACCTTAGTGTAACAAAATAAAGGAGTCTTCGAAATTTCTAGGCTACGCAAAGTATTACCTAATAGTTCTACCATCCCGATTCATCTTTGGAGCTGTTTATATAAAGTAACTTTCAAAAGGGCCACTGGGGTTACGAGTCTCATATGTCAAATAATAAACAAGTGGAAACTTTTGTGGTCAATAAACAGCATTAATTCATTTAAGTCGGCGGAACCTGACGGTATCACCGATGTGGATGTTCAACAGATTTATGGCAAGGTTTTCATACCTTGGATCGTTATTCAAAGCTATTATCCTGGTTCTTTGCCATGTTTCTTGAATCCTAAGGACTTTAAACTTATAAGCTCATCCTGTTTTTTTTTTTTAAATAATTTTGGAAAGGCAAATAGACGCTCACATTAAATATACGATTGAGCTGGAAACTCGCATAGTTTGTTTGTTGTACCATCTTCTTTTAACTTGGTCATTAATTCCCGTTACTGATCTCGGACGCGTGCCCTTCATGCTTGCATAAGCTGATAAAATTAAAATATCCAAATACTTTAAATGAACGCATATTAAGCGCACGTGATACTTTCCAATTCGACCAGCAGCTGTGGTTTGAGTGTCGTTCCACGCAACACTGAGGTGGTCCTTTCATCGGGCTAAACCGCCCCATACTTTAGATTACTTCAACCTGACCTTCTCGGACAAAACGAAGTATCAGGTTCCCTGGTTCTTATTTTAGACAGCAAAGGAAAGTGGAATCCTTATATATTAGGAAAAGTAAAAGAAAACCAATTAAACCAGTTAAAGTGTCATCGGGAAAAGATGAGTTTTGGAGACCCAAATCATAGCAGTTAGCGTTACATCAGCCGTCATCTATGGATTAATATGTGATTGGTACATTGAATCCTAGCCAGATTCCCAATTTGCTGGAAGGGACCTATTGCTGCATGAGACATGCTGGCATACCGGGTGGGGGAAGGAGGAATAATTCGTTTTCCGTTTATTTTTTTGCAATTATGTTTTTATTTCATTCTCATGTGGTCACCTAATTGTACATAAACCAAGCAACGGTTGCGTGACGTTGATTGTGTAGTTTTTGTCGCATTATATCTCTCTGACACGCGTCTCCATGTACTGTCTGGTGACTACCACCAAAATTTTCTGGTGCACCTAAAATCTTTCATGCATGTACATTGAATATATATCAGAAGCACACCCAGTTCAAGACTAGAGATTCTTTTTAATCTCACACCCTATAGGGAAACCTTGATAAGCAAATGATCAAGAACTCATCTGTATAAGGAGCTACTGTATCTCCATGTTATTTTGTATGAACACAGGTCACTCGCCTATCCTAAAAACAGGGATATCCATACAATCTCCGACTTCGCGGTTTCGACACCGAGTTTTGATTTGATGTTTATAACTGATATTCCTAGCAGAGAGGGCCGGATGAGAGAAGTTGTTTTGAACCCTGTAACAACATGTTCCTAGCTGATCTAGTTGCAATATTAGATTACAATGGATAGTGCTAAGAGAAGAATTGCCTTCATCTATTAGCGTGATAACCGATTATTTCGCCATCCACTTCATTCTCTATAACTGAAAAACGTGCGAATTATAAACATATGATCAGTGCCTCTTGTGCAATATAGGCAAATGTGGTCAAGACTTAATTTGCCAAGATCGAGATAGCTGATATTTGTTCAAAGGCGTTATGTCAGTTTTGTGCCCTCTCACGAGATTACAGTCCTACCTCCCCTGTTAAATGACCTGACGGTGTCACGTTAAAGTTTTACGCTTCTTTGCAAGCCTGGTTAGTTTCAATGAGTAGAGAAGAATCTACCTAACTGAGAATCATACCTAAACGAATAACACACCTAGTTTGGTGGACGTAGGCTGCCGTACTTGGCTGTAAATAATCGAGATTCTTGCATAAATTCAGATGATTTTTGCCTCCACAAAGTTTTCTGGATTTCTATGTTTAGTTGTAAATGAATCGGTGGTGCAGAATAATTTGATCCATTCAAACATATTTTCATTTTCTTAATTTTACCTGGTTTTGGTTTTGGCTATTACGTTAAAGACGTTTTGTTATATTATTATGCGGTTTATGCTTTCCATATGACTTATCATAATTTGAATGTTGTTTGGCTAACGTAAATTTTTGAATCCTTGTCATCGGTACTACTCTAGTATTTGTATCTACGTTAGGATTAAGGTAATCGATGACAAAATAAGTGATTAAAACTCATCCATTCAATTTTTGATGGCTTATAAACCCAGCTTCTGGTATGGTTCAAAATACTTGACCATGGTTATCGCTAAGTGCCATACATATATTTTAGCCTCTACGCACAATGCGCTCTTAAGGTATTACAGGTTTTGTTCACCAGTAAAACCTGAAGAAATATGAACGGTTGAAAAACATTTCTTGAATGATTGCCATTCTTAGTGACTGGCCATAAAATGTTTGTGGCGTTATTCTTGAAAATGCTGAAAATGATTTCAATAAATTTTGTAAGGTTAGTCAAAATGTTTTTACATATAGGTAAATTCTCAAATTTAAATCCAATATTTATAAATTCTGTCGCACTTTCCGAATATAAAATTATTTTAACATGCTTATGGCGATTGAAAGCGTTAAGCAAATATTGGGTGTATAATGCGATTGGGAAATATTGCTGGCCTCAAACTTTTCAAAAATTGTTGAATGGCCTATAAAAATCCATTTTATATTCTATTCAAATCCAAACTAAACATCCTGCTATAATATAGATATAGATTTGAAAAAAATAATAAACGTCAAGTTTGATTAAACAATAAGAAACTCTACTTTACGACAATTCACATAATATGGTTAAGCATTTATCTGTATAGTTAGTGCTCCGGTAGTAAAAGTGTAGTACGTCAGAAAACCCTGATAAATAGTGCAATTATTAAATTTATAAAGCAATCAACTGCTATAATGAAATACTTGAAGGCGAGAAAAGCCTGCACCACCATATTTAGAATAATGTCGATCGTTTCATCCGATAAATTAAATAAATAAATAAATAAATTAAATTAGCAGCTCCCCCAACATACTTATTATGTGGGGGCTGTACAAATTAAATAATAAATATTATTTTGGTGAGTGGCACTGTATATTTTGACCACCTAGTTTCGCCGTATATAGATCAATGACTTACATAACCGGAAACGAAACCAAATAAAATTAAATTATAAAAACGTGCTGTTTAACATTTGTAACAAATTTTTAGTGCGATTATTGATTAGATTGGCATTTAAAATGGTCTGATCAAAGATAAGACATTGTCGTGTTATAACATTTAACGTGTTGTATGTCAAGATGCAAATATCGAGTTGTGTACCCTACTTCTACCCTTGAGTACATTAACCTGCTGTGACATTCCATAATAAACTATTCCAAAGCCACACCACACCAAAAATATTCAACCTCATATATTCCAATCAAATTACCTGTAATTACTACATGAACTTTCATTTATAAAATACAAAGTGAAAAAAAAAAAATTAACAAAAACAAATTTCATTAACATTTTCAATTAGCAATGTCATGAAGATTAATTTTATGAAACCAATAACAATAATAAACGTTTTTATGTAATTGTTGCGAACCACATTTTTTTGGTTAATTAAAAATCAATTATTTATTATCAATTTAATAAGGGATTTGAAATAATTTAAGCGCCTCAAGTCGGTGTAAAAAAATTACGCCCACACCGTACAAAACAGATTAATAAAAATTTAACCATGAACTAAAACTACAAATTCAAACTGCTGCTGGTTTTAAAATTATAAAATTTTTTTAATTTTGTTTTTATTAAAATTATTTTAATATGCATTTTTAGATTTTTTGTGTATAGTTTGGCCGCTAATTTATTTATACATAATATTTACATATATAAAAGCCAAAATAATTACATTTTCTTTGGGTCATTTATTAAAATGTGACATAAGACATCACATCTCGGGGCGATACGATCGGTATCGTTATGAATTTCGTAACGTTTAAGCTAATGGAAATGTCAAGTATGCAGAGCTAAATGTTTAGAGGGTCAAGCAATAACGATGTTTGCGTTCAATTTTCAATGCGGTCATCAGCATGTAAATTTTGTAAAAATTTTCTTTTTCGAGTGCACCGTTAAAATGAAATTTGGCACCTTTTAAGTGAAATTAAATTTTATAAATACTATTTTAACGTATAGCAATCGATTATTTGTAACTAAATTACTGTAGCAGCTTAGGTTAAACACCTTGAGAGCTCGATGAACCCAAAAAATATTTAGAAGGTCTTTAACCAAAATAATTAAATTTTTGAGTTGCGATTTTCAGCGTCACAAAGTCATGCTTTCATGAATCATTGAAATGGAATTGACAGTATTGGTTATAGTTATATGATTTGCCTCCTCGAGTTACGATCCTCTGCGCAAGATGCCGCATAAAAACATGTGGAATCTACTGTTCACGCTCGCGCAGATTAATGCCATCCATAAACACTTTTATGCATATTTTGCTAATCGGCAGATTAGGTGTCAACATTATCAACATGATATAATAAAACAGGCTATTATTGAGCGAAAATCCACATATATGGTTAAATCATTGGATTTATCGTTTTATTCGATAAGCTTGTCAATTATTCTCACGCAATCTTATAAAGTTTTTCGGATTAAAAAAGATTTCATTTGTCTCGGTACTATACAGACATCGCTGTAATTCATTTCGTGTATTCCTTAATGTAATCCTTAATGTCATATACATCTTCTAAAAGATTACTATCTTCAACCAACATGGGTTGCATACAGATATAGCGGCCACACATCGAGATTGCTTTCAACTAATTTGGTTTTATGTGATTCAAATTTAGTTTCACGCCCAATGTTTATGGAGTGTTTGTGTGATAGGGTAAAACTTAGTTTTTAATGACGGTGATGTTTATTTTCTTCTGGCCAGGGGGTCAGCTCCGCCGTCTTACCACTCCATCCAAAGGTTTTGATAAAAATTGATGACTTGAATCGTTTAGTTAGGATTGTTCATTGGTTTTCATCGTTTGGCACGATTAAAAGGTAAATAAATAATGAAAATTAAATCAAAAATTACCGGGTAGTACTCCATTGCAAGAAAATCATGCCGTTTTCGAGAAAATTCGTTAGGCAATTGGTAGGTCAAAATTTGTCAACACATTTTGACATTAGGTCACCAATGGGTAATTTTTTTTGCAAAAAAACGAAATCAAAATTGTATTATTTCAATAAAATCAGGTTCGTCGCTTAATTGGGAATTTCATTTTACAAAATTAACATTATATGCCAGCGAATTATGTATGTGAAGCTGGCCCGAAAAACAAGCCTGAAAACACTTTTTCAGCTTTGGTGTGTTTCTTTGCTATTTTCAATACCATCCCAAAAATACGATTACCATAATTTATGGAAAACACATATATGAAAACCTTCCCGAAAGGCCTTTAAAATAAAGGTGTGTTTCTCTGATACACATTAAAAGGCCTTTAACCCCGAAAAATAAAAAATATGGAGAAATCAAATTCAGAGATATACCATACTTTAAATTAAAAAAATTAAAAACATTTCGCTGAAATGAAAATCGAATGTACTGACCATCAGTATTAATAGGGCATATACAGTTATATCTGCCAACCTCTGTGAACGGAGAAATTATTGGTGAAATTCGAGCATAATTCCGATATCCAATCTAACAGAAGCGAGTATTAAATCAGCGAAGGTCCATCATCTCTGTTGTAATGTATTTGTGTGCTTAACCCTGATGGTCAGTGAATTTAAAGGCCATATACAGTTATATCTGGCAACCACTGTGAACAGAGAAATTATTGGTAATATATGAACATAATTCTGATGGCCAATCTAACAGGAACAAGTATTAAATCAGCTGGAGAGGCCCCTTATCCCCATTGTCAGATAATGAGTATTTGTGTGCTTAATACTGATGGTCTGTTCCTTTAATTGCCATTTACAGTTATATCTGACAACCTCTGTGAACCGAAACATTAAGGTCGTTAAACAATTTTCAATCAATTTAATTTGAGGGAATTGTTTTTTTAAATATTTTAATTTTAAGTGTAGTAAATCTCTTCTTGTAATAGATTTTAAACGTAAAATTTGTTTTGTGTATGTGACAATGTTTTTATTGATTTTTCCCATATTTTTTATTTTTCGGGCTGAAGAGCCTTTTAATGGATTAAGCGGAGACACACCTATATTTTTAAAGGCGTTTCCGGAATGGTTTTCAGGCTAGCCTCATATACGTTTGATCACTAATTGTTTCCGGTTGTGCATCCCTACGTAACGATTTATTGTGAAAATTAATTAAAAACGTATTTAAAAGCTGACCAATACTAATAATTTGACAACTCACTTGATTGGTCACTAGTTGTTTTCGGTTGGTCCATCGGAGTCTGGAAAGATGAGCAATAAATTTATAGATCCAAAGATCGGAATCGTTTGATCAACTGTCATTGGGGATTGACCACTAGTTGTTCAAAACAAAATAAATAAATCAATTTTTTGCGGATTTATAAAATGTCGAGATCCGAACAAAAAACCGAAATGAAGTAAATGAAATTCTCAAATAAAATAAAAAATATGATGGCCGAAAGCTAAATTGTGTTGATCAATCCCCGACCTAACGATTGTCTCGTGAAATTGGGTGAAAACGGTTATGATTTTCTGGCAATGAGGTGCTGTACCCGGGAGAACTTTTTTCACATTTAAATTTTTTATTTAACGTTTAATCGTAACAATAAAATGATGACTAAACGATTCCAATCATCATTTTATCAACAACTTTGTATGGGATGCTAAAAAGACGGAGCTATATGAGTCGGGCCGGTTCTTCACGGTTTGGGAAGTATGTTTAGAATTTGTGTTGATGATTTTCGAATTAAGAGTCACCTTATATCTCTTCGTAATTATTTTCGTTCATGAACTGCGTTTTAAAATATTTCCATCGTCAAAAATGTTGGCCTTCATAGTGATCATTAAATGTAATGTCAAAAAATCATCTTTTATGCTGTATTGTCTGCAATGCGTAGTTAATTAATACTATGTAAGTGTAGACAATGACAATGTCGCAAATTACTGTTTTGTTAGCAACCAGAAAAATTCTAAGACTTTCTGGTTTATGAAACCACTTCAAGACAGGGAATTGAATCTTTACGTCACATTTGATAAACATTTAGCTTTTGACACGTTTCTTAAACGTACTATACTTTATTTACATTTAAGTTTTTAAAACAAGTGCACAACTGTCAAACTGTTAATGTGGTGTACATACCTTAAGGGGTTTTTATGGTAAGAAATTTAGATTTATAAGTAAAATACTTGTTATTTAAGAAAATTAACGAAATAAATAAGCTCGAATTTCAAACCCAAGTATTGGATATTATTTTGGTACAATTTTATGACGACAATTTGTTAGCAAAATATGTTTGTATAAACAAAACTTCGCAACGTACTAAGGCACACCAAAATTATTTGCTACATTACTGCCAGTGGAAAACAGTTTTCTGACAAGCAATCATTAAGACCCCTTTCACATCTTAGAAAGGCTAAGCTACACGATGTGCGCTCTGTTTTTGTAATATATAAAGATAGATTGTGCCACTCAAAAATTTCACGAAATTTGATAGGTTTTGAGTTTGTGAGCGAGTATAATGCTTTTTATTTCCGATGTCATGTACTTATTAAAGTAAGTTAAATTTAGGATTTGACGTTATTAAATAACTACGTTTATCGTCAATATAGTTGAAATCTGTAAGTGTTGAACGAAGCAAGTTACACTAAGCTATGCCGAAATATGTTCTACAACTTAGCTTAGCTTGACTGGAATATACAATGGGCCTAAACGGTTATACAAGTTAATGTGAGTGTAAAAATAGGAATCAGGGATCTCTCAGCCAAATGTGAATTTCAATTTTATATGCTGGTATAAAGATATGCAATGTATAGATGGTTAATCGGGCATATAGCCATTCATATTTGATCTTGTTACTGAGTAAGATATGATGTGCCAAGTAAACCGCATAAAGGTCAGTAGTTCTTCGGCCCCAGAAGAGATTGCAAACATTAAACACAAAAAAAAGGCTCAACATAACGGATACAAAAAATACACAGCACTACCAGGAATTTATCCAACGCTATAGATTACTAATATTCAATATTTAAAGTCCGTTTAATAAATTGGAAAAATTGGATAAACATAAGAGAGTGATTCTTAAATTGATGACCAACTGATAAAATGATCAAAGCGGGACGATTTTATCATTAGAAATTTAAAATTTTTAAATTATACACTATAAAACTCTCCTCGCTTAACCACTTATGAAATTTTGCAAAAATCGATCGATATCATCATTCATAGACATATTGATGAACAAACAAAATAAGAAAATTGTAAATTCTCTCTCAAACCCCTCAACACCACGCTAAAACATAAAATGAAATTTTGAGTAATTCGATGCTTCATCGACTAGTTAAGGTTAGATTGATAGTTAACAGGTAAAATCTTCAAAGCGATACCAATTTTCAACCATTATAATTTTAGTGAGGTTGATTTTATAAAATTTTCAAATACATAATCTCAATTATCGACAATTTAATTTTCACCTGGTTATTCAAAAAATCTATTTTACCAACGTTGTTCAAAAGTGGCAAATTTGGGTTGTTTTTTCATATTTCATTAAGCGGCATTTTTCGAAACGAACTTTTTTCGGTTGACTTCGGTGTTTAATTGCTTTCGGTTGTTACAGAGAATTTGCATTACCGACACTTTTGGCTGGAATACTTCGGTTGACTCTTACAGTATGATTGAATGAGAGCGCACGACCAAGTTTAGTAGGCAAGATCTTCCGGAAGGCTGGGCTCGACTGTACACCCTTTTACGTTTAACAATACCGAAGGGAAAGAAATGGAAATAAAGGTATGACTGGTAAACGAGTTGGTCCGCCAATAGGTCCGAATTACTTGGAACCATCTGCACATTGCATGGCTCCAAGCCAATCTATAAGTACCGATATGAATGGCAGATCGGCCCATGAGATCTGCACTCCGACGGGGGGTGTATTTTCACCACCAATCCATAATTTGCTAACGGAAAATAATTAGCAACATTTAGCAATGGCGTTGTATCTAATTATTTCGCTTTGTTTTTGAACCTCCATACGTTTAGAGTACCTTTTTTACGGGGTAGTTACTCGTGGCCGCCACGAAGGGCCAATGCAAACATTAGTTGTAGTTGCAATATATTCGACATAAGAAAGGAGTACTGTGTTTATCTTCCTGCTTACATTACAACCTAACTACCAAACCTTACACATTTTTATGAATTAATTGATTTTCGCATACAACCACCATAAATGTATTTTAAATGGATGTGATCAAATTTTAACACACCTATAATTTTCTTTTTTATACCGCTTTAGTGAAATTAGATGATCCTTCCAATTTTAAGGTCAGATTGGGTCGCAGTGATGAATTGAAGCTTAGAAGTTTTGTTAAAAATAATCTGATTATAGCACTTTACATTTTTAAGAAAAGCCATTATTAATGTCAAATCACTTCCGGTAGTATTATTATATTCTAAATATTTTATTTAATCGTTAATCAAAATTTTATGTATGATTTTGTTAGGAATTTTACTTGTATATTTATCAAGAGCCACTTTTGATCTTGAAACTCTTGATTTGCAGATTAAAGCGGGTGTCGAAGTGTAGTCATTTTCGCATTGTTCGGTTGAAATTTGCAATTTAATAATATAAATTTATGGTTCAATAAAAGTATCACTTATATGAATCAGATATTTAATTGTCGTTAATGGTGAAAGCCTATGTTGGCCTTGTGCAGAACTGTTTGGAAATTAACACAACACATTTTGAGAATGAAGAAACAAATAGTTCCGAAGAAACTTTAATGTGTCTATAGGTTCAAAGTTATCAGTTGAATTGTAAAATAAACAAACTGCTTTGGAATCATGGTTTTATAATCAATAAAACTGAATTACATAAATCCTTAACCTTTTTTGCTCTCATTTATAATTTTAGTTTTAATACAATCGCCCGTGTTCATTCACTAAATATAAATTTCATTGCCACGACGTACTTGACTAAGCTACTGATATGATATTCAAGATTTGTATGAAGTGGTCTCTCGTAACCATTGATAACATTAATACGTTTTGTTTCTGTAACTTTCACAATTGTCTCAATTAAATCAGCAAACATCAGAATACCATGCTGCAGTCTTTTATTAACTCGAAATAAAATAAGATAGTTGTTAGGATGCTATAAATTCATTCAATCTGTCTGACTATTAATTTGGAAGTTTCTTATACACAAATTAACAAGATTACTAAATGCCATAAAGTAACTTAGCTTTTAAAATTGGCTTTCAACTGCTCCAGTAACGCCTCCGAATTCGTTCTAAATCGACTATTCTAAAATAAATTCATTATTTTTCCGCAAAAGACGCCACAGTCATGCAAAAGTCTAGTGTTTGAGTAGACTAAATCATTCTTATTTATCTTTCATAGAATAAACAAGCAAGCCTTGACCATTTAGTGTAGTAAATTTGCAGTGTTCAAAATACCTAAGTTTGCAAAAACAACATTCAGTTCGTTGTACTCGTACTTATATTGCATATCTATAATTGTTCTATACAAACACAATATTTAAGTTACCGTCCAAAATGTATTTATAGGGTCAGAAGAGATGACGATGAATTTTATAAATGTCAGAATTAAATATGAATAATAAATAAAATTTAATAAAATAAAATATTCCCAATTGTATTTTTTTTGTTTGAAAGTACAATCCTCCTATGGTTATTTATGGAAAATGCTTTCATTCAAATGGGAGCCGCGACTGGCTTGGCGTGTTCCATTCGGGCGGTCCAATTTCTGAATACATAATGGATTGTGTGCGGATCTACTCGACAATGGTTGCTTCAATATTGGCTTTCAATACTTAATTGTTTGTATATTGTCCGTATAACACTTGTTTTTCACGGCACCCTACAAATAAAAATCCAAAGACGTCAAATCACAGCTTCTTGCCGGCCAATTCACGTCAACAATTCGACTGATAATGCGGCCATCGAATTATTGACGCAGTTTCGCTATTGTAACGCTCAATGTGTGTCTTGCTGGAACCAAAGGTCGTCCAAACCAATATCTTCAAGATATTAACATGTCGCGGTAGTTGATTCCGTTGACCATAATGGTCGCGCTGGCCTCATCTTCGAAGAAATAAGGCCCAATAATGCCGCCATGCCATAAGCCGCATTAGCTAGATCACGGGGCTTCAATTGCTGAACCAATTGAACTTTATAAGGCCGCAAACCAAAATCTTTACGCAGAATTCGTTGCATGGAAGACCGGATGTTGTTCATTTCCGATGGACGATGACGAATTGAAGCTCTCGGGCATTGGCGCACATTTTCGGCTGAACGAACACGACGAACACGTTGAATTGTCGACTAGGTAGCCCGTATCACGCACTTTATGCATAAACCTCTTGATACCGTTGGGTGTGAGTCCCGCGTTGTGACCAAATTTTGTACGACATTTTCTTGCGATTTCGAACCAATTGTATTTGTTGTGGAAGAAAATTTCCAACATTTTTTCCAATATTGGAAATAATATATTGAGTTTCTGTTAAAGAAAGAATGACATTAGTGTTGCCAGGGTCAAAAGAACCGATATGTTAAATCTGAACCGGTTATTGTGATACCATATATACACTCCCGAGCATTTGATTATAACCACTTTAAATTTTGCCCTAATTCTTCATGTGGTTGTTGTCTTGCTTTAATTTTTTTTATCTCTTTTCTCTTGTTGTGTACTAGCTGATGAGAGAGAAGTTAAAATAAAAAAAGGTACACGGTCAATTGAAATTTTATATTTTGCGAATATTTAAACATGAGCACTTCATTATAACCATTAATTGTTTATAGATTGTGTTATAAAATAGTAAAAATAAATAAAAAAAACGATTGATTTTTAATTTTTTTATTGTAAATAATGTGTAGGTCCCTCATTCTTGAGTACAACTTCAAAAACTCTATCTGATAAGGAATTGAACAGGCTCTGTACATAATTTAATGGTATTTGCTCTAAAGCATCTTCTATTGCAGCAATCAGCCCATCCCTATTTTGAAATTGCCTTTCTTCTGCATACATTTTGCGCGATAACCATCCCCACAAATTCTCGATTATGTTGAGATCAGGAGATAGAGCTGGCCAGTCCAGAACTTCCACGTTATTGTGTGCAAACCATTGTTTAGCACGTCCTGCTGTATGAATGGGCGCGTTATCTTGTTGAAAAATCCATCGTTGGCCATTGAACATTTCTTGGAAATAATTTTCTGTATTTCTAATAGTTCAATGTAATTCGCTGAGGTCTGCCGACCTTCCAAAACAACCAAATCGATGGCGCCATGAAATTAAATTGCAGCCCATACCATATCGGTTTCCAACAGCGGTATGACGACGAGACAGAAACTGCTCAGATTTCCTTAAATCATGGAAGTAATACTGAAACCCATCAGGTCCATTCAAATTAAATTTCTTTACATCAGAAAATATCACCAGATGCCATTCTTCGTTCCAATTAAAATGTGTCCGGCAGTACTCTAATCTAGCATCTTTATGACGCTGAAGTAAATGAGGTTTTTTCATAAGTTTTTTCTCGTTTAAGATGCAGACACTATTTAATTACTCTGCGTATTGTCCAGATACTGGCTGAAGTTCCAACTTTATCTTTTATTTTGCGAGCGGTGGCAGCAAAATTCGACGCAGCGCGTAAAAATAACCTACGCTCTCATTCTGTTGTTGCTCTTGATGTGCGCCCTTTACGGGGTTTCCCATAATTTTCTTGATTATTTAGATAATTATTGATTGTCACATGATTTCGACCAATTTTAATCGCTATTTGCCGATTAGAATAATTTTCTTGCTTAAATGTAACAATTTTACCAATTTCTTCCTTTGTCAACGTTTTACCTCGACCCCTTGTTATAAAAATGTAATTTTTTTTATTAATAATGACGGAAAATAAATCGCAGCAATAGAAAAAAAAACAATTAAAATAATTTTCAAGCATTTGAGTCTTTCAAAGTTTAAAAACAATTAATGGTTATAATCAAGTGCTCATGTTTAAATAATCGCAAAATATAAAATTTGAATTGACCGTGTTCCTATGTTTTATTTTAACTTCTCTCTCATCAGCTAGTACACAACAAGAGAAAAGAGATAAAAAAAATTAAAGCAAGACAACAACTACATGAAGAATTAGGGCAAAATTTAAAGTGGTTATAATCAAATGCTCGGGAGTATATATATATGTATATATATATATATATATATATATATATATATATATATATATATATATATATATATATATATATATATATATATATATATATATATATATATATATATATATATATATGATATATATATATATATATATATATATATATATATATATACTATATATATATATATATATATATATATATATATATATATATATATATATATATATATATATATATATATATATATCCAAACCTAACTAAACCATTATAAATATTATTCTTACTTTATTGTAGAAAAGTCGGTGTTGACGCGGGTATAAGTGAACCATGGCAAAAGCTACGGAAAAAATGGTCAAACATCATGGGTATAAAGTAAGCTGTAACAAAATCTGCTGGCTAAACCTTTCCTAGACATCGAATAAGCATAATATAAATCCAGTGCTCATTACTGAATCTTGCCCAAGACATGTCACCTCACCCTCATATACAAGCTCAACATCAGGGGAACGAAAAAATCAAGTCAGTCATCAAGGTGGTCTAACATATGACTTGCGATCTCTAACAGTGATGAATGTTTCCGATGTGTTTCTCCAATTCATGGAGATGAAATATGAGAATACACCTAGAAGTACTAGAAGTAATGGAGTAAATGTATCCGATGACTGCCACTACTATTATTGTAATTTCCAATAGTTTTAGGCCTAATTCTAATTGTGATATTAAACAATATTGAATGATGTGACCATTGAATATACGAATTGAATTTTAATAATAAAGAATTAAATTAAAACAATTATTTTAGTTTTAATATTTAACTTTCCGAATAACTATACACATTTGATATTTTTGAGGGGTTCTGGAGGGTTTAGTGGGCAATACACTGAATACATTCTCGAGGTAGCGGTAACCCGAAATTTGCCTGAATCAATGCATACAACATGCAACTGGAAAACTTACCAATATGCAACGAAGAGGGAATGCATTTGGCCAAATATTGACAAGATATAAAGCACAATTAAAGAAGTGGAAGGAATACTTCGGAAAGAAAATACCAACAAAACACCAATCATCGTATTAACAGCTAGAGCTCTAGAACGGACTCTAGAATGGACAATATACAAGCCGAATAATTCGGAGAAGGCATATCCACAACTGCAATAGCTTTAACAGAAGTTATAACAGAAGTAAGGAATTCCGGGAGAAAATCGTGGAAATGTAAGGAATGCTTGACTATAACGATTCTCAGAAAGGTTAACTGGAGGAAATGTATAATTTATCTTGACCGACCAAATGGCACAATGATTAAAGCTTTGGCATTTGGATCGGGAGGTACCGGGTTCGAATCTCGATAGAGGCAGGATGCAAAGGGAATTTTCATTAACAGATTACGATATGTGATTAAACGGACCACATCTATGACCACCTGTCGGAGTGCAAAACTCATGGGCCGACCCACTTTCAATGCCAGTATAAGCTGGTATGGAGCTATGCAATGTGCAGATGGTGATAAAATCGGACCTGTAACCGTACGTCCCCGAATTGGTTGCCACTGGCGTAAAAGTTAAGACGAAAAAACCAAATCTCGAAAGAGTTGGGAAAGCCTTGGTCAGAACAGATTGCAGGGATAATAAAAAAAAGGAAACAATTTGGTTTGGTTTATCCTTCCTCAACACAACCATACAGATATTCGCGATAACACAATCCTGGATAGAATTACACCGACAATTAACTAGAATTTCAGAAAGGAACAAACTGGCTTCAGACCAGGAGGAAGTTGCAAAGATCGTATCAGCACAACATGCACCATTTATTGAGCAGTGCATTCGAAACAATACACAAGAACAGAATATGGAGAGCAATTTTGTGGGCATCCCAAAAAATTACTAGCTCTATACAAGATATGTTCGAAGATCCCCTAGCAGTATTAGATAGTGTCTTGAAAAAATCCAGTAGAGATTAAAGGAGAAAGTCATTGATCTGGGCAGATGGCATATGCCTGTTCACAAACAAACACACTGACATTCAACAGAAAGTGCAAATGCTATCAGGCTAAATACACCAACATCCACGCCAATATATGCCAACCAAGAAGAGAAAGAAAAGGTTAACGAATTTGTATACCTTGGTTTTACACAGTCAAAACCGTTAAAACAGGTGGAAAGATAAATAAACGAATCAACAAAACCAGAACAACATTCATTATGTTACACAAAGCCTGGGACAAATCTGTCGAATCCTGTAACACCAAGTTAAGAATTTTAAATTCGTCTATGTAATCAGTGTTGCGGTACGGCTGCGGAACCAGACTAATTAATAATGACCAGATTAATAATGAGTTAGTTTGTTACGTGCTTGTAAAAAAAATGTTTTAAAAGAATACTGACGTCCTTCCAGTTCAACAAACTTCCAAATATTTACCATACACTGAGATTATTTGGATTTAACATGAAGTTATTTGGAGTAAAACCCACAAAAGAAATTAAAAATCGGTCGGGGTGCAGTAACCTGAAGTCAAGTGGATGCTACCAGATGCGAAACAATTTGAAACATCAAGGGAGCAAATCAAAGCAATTGCACCGAACGTAGTAAGATGGCTCAGCCTAGAAGACGCCCTATCCTCTTAAATTGGAGATAATGGGAAAGAATATTATAAACATTTCATAATCTTATGTTAAACTATATCGCCAAAGTCATTAAAATTACTCGTAGTTTAAAAAATTCTCTCAGTGTGTCCCCGTCAGACAGTCTAAATGTCTGTTGGTTCTTAACAAGCCAAATGAATTAAGTGATCTGAATTATCTCTATACTTCAGTTTTTTCAATACTTTATTGTTTATTGTAAATAATAGGTAGGGGAAAGTTCGTGACCTTTTCCCGGTAGATGGTTTTACATTCATATATCGCAGTAACCATTGATCGTATGGATCAATTCTTATGTGTTGGAAAGGTGACATTTTAATTTGTACTTTGACATACAAAACATTAAAATCGGTGAAGTGAATAAAAAGTTACAAAATTTTAAACATGGAGATAAATAATGAAAAAATTCGATATATTTTACAATTTTATTACGACAAAGGTAAAAACGCGGCTCAGGCTTGCGAACAAATTTGTGCTGTTTATGGAGAAGGTGCTTTCTCAAAATCAGCTGCAAAGAAGCGATTCAAGCGCTTTCGTTCTGGTAATACGGATGTCAAAGATGCACCTCGCTCTGGTCGATCAACTACTGGAAAATGCGGAAAATTTAAGAAGACCGGCATATAAGCAACCATGCAATTGGTAAAGAACCAAATATTGATCACAAAACAGATTTTACCCATTTGAAAATGGCTGGGTATAAAACAAGCTTGACGTTTAAGATACGACAACGTTGTGCGAAAAAGATCATGGACGAAACGAGGTGAAGCTTCACAAACGGTATTACAGCCAGGATTGACACCAAGAAAGATAATGTTGTGTGTTTGGTGTGATTGAAAAGGAATCGTGCATTATGAGGGGCTGCCACCGAGCCAAATAATTGATTCTAATCTTTTCTGTCAGCAACTAACGCATTTAAGGCAAACAATTCAGTTAAAACGTCCATAACTGATCAGCAGAAAGAGCGTTGTGTTCCATCATGATAACGCTAGACCACACACATCATTGACGACCCGGCAGAAACTGAGAGAGCTTGGCTGGGAAGTTTTGATGCACCCACCATATAGTCGTGACCTTGCACCATCGGAATACCATTTGTTCCGGTCCATGCATAACCATCTTAATCGTTTTACATTAAATTCAAAAGAGGCCTGCGAAAATGAGTTGTCCCGAATTTTCGCCTCTAAATTACAGATGTTCTTCCTTACCAGAAAAATGGCCCATATTTAGCTTAATAAAGTTCATTGGGAATAAGACATTTCTTTGTTTTAATGTTACCCAAAAAAGGTCACGAACATTTCCCCTAACCCTTTATTTTGAAAAGTGTACCATTTACACGAAGAACGGTAAACAGTAAAAACCAGAAGATTCTAACTAATTTTGCAGCAATATCTTCCGAGATCAATTTTCTAAAGTTTAAGCGGAAATTACGATTTTGAAAAAAAAAAAAATGCTTTTAGGGCAAATTCACACAGTAGATTCTCCGGAAGTGGCGCCTTCTATAAGAGCTTTCCAGCTGTTTGAAATTTTTATTCAAATTTTATCATTTATGAAAAAACAGCTGTGCACTAGAAAATCGTAGTGGTTCAAATCAGTTTTCCAAAATTTAAGCGGAAATACGCTTTTGAACAATTAATAGTTTTTCAGGAAAAGTTTGGTTCCTGTAAGGCTCATACGGATAGATTGATCCATATGAGCCTTACAGAAAGCTTTGATTTTTGAATTTAGAAAAAACAGAAAAAAACGAAAACATTGTAAATTAAATTTCAAACAAAAATTAATTCAGATCACTTTTTACCTTTATTTCACCAAAATTCGGCGCCATCTCCACATTCCATTCATCACTTTATCTGTTACCAGTGATTGGGAGATTATTGCGGAATTTGTTGTTAATCTTTGTAGAATGACGTTGAAAAGTTTAGCATTTCTAAAATCGACAAATACTTTAAAGATTTAAATAAACTTAAAACTTAAATTTTCAACCAACAAAAGTTCACTTTGTTTTGAAGTTTGGAACTTCTAAATTAAATTGGTGTTTGATCTTGACCCGGTCACCATCGAAAGTTATAGTGAAATTACTGAAAATCTGACATAATCTCAAGGAATTGACTTACTAGGTTTTAGTTCACTTTTGAACATTCTACAATTATGACAGTAACCTGAAAATTTTAATTGAAATTGGTATTTGATAGGGCTAACCGCGAAACATAGTGAATTTATTGAGAACATGGAAAACGATTTCTGGGTTTATAACCTTAATATTTTTCAATTCGCTTTTAACTGTTTATTTAAAGTTATGTTAGCTGCAATTTGGGTCCAAATAACACTTAGCCTCAATGTATGTTTTACTTAGACTGCTGTGATCAAATGGCTAGTGCCTGCCATAGAAATAAGTATACAAAACGATAAAATTGTAAAACAAGGTTTTTAAATCGTAACCTTTCTAAATTTACAACGGCTTATTTGTAACGCAACTTGAAAAAGCTAATTACAACTGTCCAGACTTTGCTGAATATCCGCTTTATTTAATCCAACATTACGTCAAAATTTTAGTAAAAGAAATGTACAGTCATGATCATCAATTGGAAAATCCAACGTTGTGCTTTCATTGATAATCATCTGCATATTTGTAATTTATGTGACAATATTTTATAATCATCGAAAAAATCCCCAACCAAAATCCTCTGCCATCAATTCCTAAGGCACATATGACCACAATAGTTTTACCATTATATATTGCCGTCTAATTTATTATCGGTACGTGACTAATCCCGGACGAACGTTTGCACATGCAATAATTTTGGACGGGCGAAATTTCTACACCAAAACCACATATCGCACATGACCTCTGTATAATGGACTACTAAACATTGTGGTTTTCCGTAGCCATGGTGTATACAATAAAAATCATCCCTTTTAGCCTCGAGTCTAAATAAAGAAAACTATAATACTACGTCTTGTTAAAACTGCAATGCGGTTTTAAATACAAGAAATCGAAACTTGTTAACTAAAAAAAAAATGTTATTAAATATAAGTTGACCTCTATAAAGTAACAAAATTAAAATTATTTAAAAGCAAAAACCAAAAAAAAAAAAATTATTGTTAAGAACTCATAACAATAATGACATTGTGTGGTGAGATCGTCGTTGGGGGAGTTAAAAAGTATATTTTTAGTATTTTGTTAATGAACAATAAAAATTCCAAATCTGCACAATTTTCTTATAAGCGCGCTATGTCTGCAATACACAGAATTCACCCAAGGAGTGGTCCAAAAATGTTTTTAGATATACATGTTACAGTTATATTATTACTTAAGTGGTGTAATTAAATTTAACGATAGTTGTTGAATTTATCTTTCAGTGTCAGCCGTGCCCGATATGTAACAAGAACGCGCGCGGATGTTAATTAATGATCTATCATGTGGTGTAATACATTGTGATGGTTTCTTGGTTTATATCTCGTATATGAGATTTATGTTATATGGTTTTATTATTTTATGACAAATGAGTAACATATACGCTGTCTTCTTTTATCTCGGTTTTAAAATTTTTTAAATGTATGTAATTTAATTTTATTACGTTAAATCGTATGCCACTTTATTGTTTTTGGAATTTGTTCGGGCCTGAGGCATACTTTAACAAATTCCGAAATATTACATTTATATAAATTATATATATACATTTTGTTGAATACGGCCTTTGAAGGTGATCGAATAAATGTTTATGGTTGTAGGCGATATATGTTAAAACTGACCTAGTAAAGTGTCGAGTCCTCGCATACAAACCTCAGCGAATATAGAAAATATTTTGAAATTATTTTGGAAATATCGTACATAAATAAACCCCACATATATTCATTTCCCTTTATCGATCATTGGCACGTCAAGTTCACCTCATTGATATTCAGGAAATTAACAGTTTAATTTGGAAATAAATATTGATTTAAAAACCCTCACAAACCACCCACATGCTGCTGCGGTATTTACGATTAATTCACTTAGCCAAAAAAAATAATATAAATTGTATTTTTATTGAAAATTAAAAAGAAAAATAATAATTTCAAGTATCATCAAGCAAAAGGCAGCCAACAAATTACAAGATCGTAACATGACTCTTAAAATCAAATTGAATAACAATTAGATTCATCAGTGTGATTGATATAATTACCGTATGTATTGGATGTCATGGAAAAATGTACAACACAGTTTTGGCACTATGCACGGACTAGGGTACGTCTACGTATTATACCATCATTATGTCTGTATGTCAAGGTGTGATTGTTACGTTAACAAAAATATGCAAATTAATTTATTATATTTTGGCATGTTTATACGACTGTATACATATTGTAATTCGATATACCCTTCATTCAGGATGATGTCGTTTTCTCACCCGTGTACATGAAATATAAAAGACATGATTCATGTGTTGCGGAGTCAAAGATTCAAGTTTTGTTTGAACTTTGCTCAATAAACACATCAAACGAGAAATTTTTTGTGCGTATACGTAATAAACAAATACCGCGCCCTCTAATAAAACATTGGTATGCTATTGAAACCTCGAATGCGCTTTACTCACATAAGGTTACGGATAAATGAATCACCTGCAATTTGGAAGACGTGAAAAGTGCGCGATATTTCATTACAAGTATATAACAAAATTCCAATAAGAGTTCAATTTAGATAAAATTGCAAAGTAATGTTGCAATATTTTTATTTTGATACGAGAATATAAAATTGTGTAAATTCAGTTCTGTGGTTTGAGGAGGCGTTCCAAGGCATTTCAAACAATAATCATTAGCATAATTTTTATATAAAAAAAATTACAAAAATGCGAAATTTGTTACTTTTATATAGCAAAACTAGCAACACTGACCTAAGATAAAATAATATAATATAATGGCGCCAAAAGTTGCAATATTTGTTTTTTTAACATACATTGTACGGTTTGTTTTTAAGCTCTGGATTAAGCGGTGGCGCAATAAAAATTCCAAAAAAATTAAAAACAAAAACAAAATGAAAGGTCACTGATTATTTTGGTTCATTGCACCTAGGCCGCTATAAATTTTAATAGTCATAATTTGTGCCCAATGTTATATTTGTTTAATATTGTAATTAAGCTAAATATTTCATAATTATTGATGGTTTTTCGTACACACAATTTTAATATTGTTACGCATAGGTTAAATTCGTATGAGCAAAACGGCGTTTTTCAAGAAAGATATAAGGCATATTTGTCTTGTATTTTTCTTTCATTAAACTTTCGTCTAACCCTGAGTACATTTTTTCCAGTTACTATGCCATTAGTCATACCACTTCATGCGACGTGACTATTTATCTTATAGGTTACTAGACTATTAAATCCAAATTGTTTAATAAATGCATCGTGGTTGTTTTTAAATCTTAGTACGCTGCTATATGCAAGTTAATCCTCGCGATGTTTATCAACAAAGTAAAGGCCAAACGCCGGAGACGGATGATGTAAATCCAACCAGACGAAATCCCCAGAAGTCAACCAGGGATTCAATTTCAACCTGTCAGACTAAACCTATGACCCACGGAACGTGGATCTTAAAGGAGGGAGGAGTTAGCAACAGTGTCAACGCACATGGCGAACGCAATCAGCATGTTAGACGTAATATGAAACGTATCTAACACTTTTTGTATATAAGATAACATGTTGCTAAATTAACAGATATTCAACTGTTAGTAGTAAAACGAAACTAGAAAAATGTTATCTTGCTAATATATTTGTCTGCAGTAACTTTCATGGGAAAATATTTGAATTTGAAACCATTTTGATATTTCAAGAAAATGCCCTAGTTGATAAGTAAAAATTAATTGTAAAATCAGTTGTCATAAAAGAATAAAAATTAAAATAAAATATATTTTTTACTTTGCTGCGCACCAACTCACTTAACTGGCGCCGAAACTACAGTTGTTCTTTAATTTGTGTAATCGTGTAATAAAGTGAAAAAAGATAAAACTGTACCGCGAGTAGGTGATCCACGAGCATAAAAGTGAATCACTAAAAGGGATAACTATACGGTTTATCCAATTATTACGCGAAGTGCAAAAAACGACAACTACAAGTATACCCACCGGTAGTGCTCGATAAAGATCCTTAAAGAAATGCTAATCTTTAAGCAAACTAATAAAACCGAGGACGATGATCCTCATTATAGTGATGGAAGAAAATTTAATTTAATAAAAAATATAAAATAAAACGCAACAGAATATAATAAACTCAAATTTAAATAATTAATAAATAAATAATAATTAAATAAAAAACAAGTAATTTTATAAATATATCGTAAAAATATAAAACATAAATCAAATAATTACAGAATATAACAAATAAATTTCTTTATTTCTTAAAAAACTTAAATAAATAACTACGGAGTTAATCAAATAAATATCAAAATGGAAGAAATGGCGAATGCAATAAGAGCCCTCGTAGGAGCAGTAAACGCCCAAATTGAGCAAATTAAACAAATTAATAGACGGTTGGACAAATTAGAAACGCCAACAGTTTCACATAGCAACAACAACGCTAACAACACCTAAAACGGAGCAGGACTTGAAGGACATCAGCAAATTACCCGATAGTATCAAGGAATTACAACACTTTGATGGTAATCCCACCCAATAAGTCTCCTGGGTGCACAATGTGGGAAACATACTGAGCGACTACGAGATAATGCGTGACAAACCCATATTTCGAGCAATTTTGGAACGCGGACTCAGCACTCATTTCAAAAAAACGCTTGTCTCTGCAGTACGCCGAACAAAAGAGACGTGCTAACTCTAGAACATCAATTAGGCAATCTAACCCAACGAAACATAGCTTGGACGAGTTTTACACCAATGTAAACCACCAGATTTCACTCATCGTTAACAAAATAAGCACTGGACGTGTTCATCAGAAGATTAAATGGAGATCTGGCAAAAATGCTAATGAACCAAAAGCCGCAAACTCTTCCAGAAGCATAAGCATCTAGCTTAGAAATGCAAATTCTAAACTTCAGAAACATACCAATTCATACGAGAAATTTTAACAATTCGGTAACTGCACCCATAAACCAAATTCATCCAAAATTTCGATACAATTCACAAAGAAACTCTAACCCGATGCCATTACCACAGAAGAACATGGCGTATAATATTCAACATCAAAACAATCTGAACATGGCTTAAACAAAATTCAACATCAAAACTATTCAGGTCCGTATAGACCGATCAATTTGAAACCACCAGTACCGATGAGTATCGATCCATCGGTACAGACAAACGGGCGTTCAAACGGGAAATCTCAAACCACAATGAACCACGGAAATTGCAGAGAGTATATCGTCATCATAAAATAGAAGAAAATCCGGAATTAAATTTTATGATGGATGCATCTCTAGCATACAATACATAAAATATAAACGAAAAAACGGCAACATCCTTAAATTTTTAATTGATACCGGTGCTAACAAAAATTTTGTAAAACCAGAGTTAGCCAAAACCGCCATACCGACCAACTTTAAATTTAAAATCAGATCAGCAGCTAGAGATATTGAGATTAACAAAAAAGTTCGAGGACAAGTTTTCAAAAGTATAGGCATAAACAAATTGAAAACCAACCGGGATTAAAAACCATCGATGGAATAATTGGTGACGATACGCTGAAGGAATTAGGAGCAATTATTGATCGCAGAAGTAACATTCTAACTACATGGCCAAACATCCAAATCCAACTCCATGAAAAAATATCTCATCAGGTCAACAATATGGAACTTCGTGACAACCATCTACTACCAGAAACCAGAAAAAAACTCCAGGAAGTTATATCAACATTTTAAGCACTATTCGGACCTGTAAACAATACGGAAACAATCACCGCCGAAATAAGAGCCGAAATATAAAGAAACTACGACGGAGGAACCAATATACACGAAGTCCTCTACCCGCATCCATTCCATATGAGACAATAAGTGGAAAACCAAATCGGCCAACTTCTAGCGGATGAAATAATAAGACCTTCCAAAAGCGATATTTTTGCTTTATTTTTGCTTATATTAGCGATATTTTTGCTTTATAAAAAGAAATATTATTTGCATTGGATTTGGGATTTTAACAATCTTAACATAAAGAATTGTTTATCGGCAACTTCGTTATATCTATGTAACTGAAAAGCTAGAAATATTTGATATAATTAACATAATTATTCAAAAGAGAGAGAAGGTTTGTATACTTCAATACACCAACGACTGGATGTTTGTCATAAAATGCAACGTTGCCAATCTAGACTGTTTTAGTACAAGAATTATAATTATTAATTCTTAATTTCAAATCAACCCTAAATATTAATCTACATGTACAGTGCTGAGCTATTATATTAAAATTATTCGGTTCTCAGGAAATCTCATTCAAATATATTTAATATACGAGTACATATTATCCCTCTTTTAAGATACTGGTACGATTTATATTTAATTATAAAAATTATAAAATAAACTTATTTATCATTCATTTTAGAATAATTTTTTCAAATTATATCTAGTTGCCTTTACTTAAATATTACCTTCCAGCAGGAAAGCCATTGACGACACACTAATTACTAATTTTCGTTTGTTACCAGTCTGAGATGAATCGTTTATGACAAGTCTAATACGAGGTGACAAGTCATAGACGAGTCGCATGTGTCATGTCTAAGATTAATTGTATGTGATATATCCCCAGCAAACGTAGAAGAAGTTCCAGAACTAGTGCAAAAGTAGTGATAAAAGTATTTGTTTCCTTGTGAAAAAGGATGGGCGTCGGGAAAAATTCATCAGTTTTATAAAATTTTTTTAGTAAACATACGAAATTTTTGCGAATTCTATGGATGGATATTTTAAGGGATATTTGAATGCAATCCGGTAGTTAATCTAGTTAATCTGTTTTTTTTTTTTTTGCTGTTTCGTGTTCGCCCAATTCAACGGTTAAATACTAATAAATTTTAGAGTTATTTTGATTAAAGTTCAAATAACTTTGGTTTCAGGAAAATCTACTGTAAGTTGCGGAGTTGCAGAATGACTAAATTAATAAATGTTTCAATTATTTAGGAAGCCGGAAAATATGAATTTTGAATTAAATTTCAGGAAATTTACAGATACTTGTGAATTAATGCTTCATTGTAATTGCTGATTGTGTAGTTTAGAATTGTGTTGTCATTTTATTACTAACGACTTTACATAGGTGTCTGTAACGGGTCGAGTCACCCAATTTTGGTTAGGAAGCCGAAAAGTATTAATAGAATTAAATTTCAGGAAAATTCCAGATGCATGTGAAATAATAATATTTTTTCTTAGGTTGCCGTTTTAAAGAAGCAATTTGAAGACCAATACCATCGTTATCCATTAACCTATTAAGCCTTTATCCTTCATCTAGTAGATTAGAATTGTGTTGTCTTTGTGTTACTAACTATCGGCTATACCTAGGTGTCTGTAACCGGGCCGATTCTGTCCCACTTAACTAACCTATCCAATCCTTCGGTTTTGTTATGTGTAAAAAAGGGTGTACGGTGGACCCGGCGTCATCCGGGAACTCAAGCCTAAGAACTTGGTCGTACATTCAAAATCAATCAATCAATCAATCAATCAAATTTTTAAAAGTGAGTTACAAATGGATATAAAAAAGAAGTTTTAGGGCAGTCTATATGGAGAGATTTTCTTGTTCTAAATTTTTTTGCCTTCTCCAAATATGATTATATTTTTTTTTCTATTCACTTGAAATTCTAAGTTCATTTAATTAAATAATTATTATTAGAAAATATAACGGTAATATCTAAATTCCACCACAAATTATGATTTTTAATTCTTTTATCATTTATTAAATAAATATTAGTTTAAATAAAAAAAATGAAATAAATTGCGCTTCGATTGGGTGGGGTGAGTTACAATTTTTCTTAGTTGTCTAGTTTCTTTTTGTCAACACGAAACTTTTTGTTGTACTCCGATAATGTATGACTACATAGAACCTCCCATTATCCGATTGTTATCTACCCGCTTCGAACGTGTTGGTTGTCATACCGGGGTTCGTATAACAACACCTTTGCCAATAATTTATTTCACGATGGTGCTACATAAAATATGGCCTGATTTTTGGCACAGGAGTTTAGTGCCTCATCTCAAATTTATTGGCTCCTAACACGACAAATTAAAAATAAGGGATCCAGCCATTTACGAGTTGGACTAACTTCACCAAGTACAGATTATCACTAAACTTGCGTCCAGCTTTTAATTTATTTCACTGTGATGCTACATAAAATATGGCCTGATTTTTGGCAAAGGTGTTCATTGTTAGTGTCTCAGCTCAAATTCATTAGCCCTTAAGACGACAAATTATAAATACGGGATCCAGTTATTTACGAATTGGTCTAACTTCACCCAGTACAATTTACCATTAAATATGCGTCCAGCTTTTAATTTAATTCACTATGATGCTACTTATAATATGGCCTGATTTTTGCAACAGGTGTCCACTATTAGTGTCTTAACTCAAATTCATTAGCCTTTAACACGACAAATGATAAATATGGGATCTAGCCATTTTCGAGTTGTTCTAACTTCACCCAGTACAAATTACCAGTGAACATGCGTCCAGCTTTTAATTTATTTCATTATCATGCTACATAAAATATGGCCTGATTTTTTGACACAGGTGTTCAATGTTAGTGCCTCAACTCAAATTCATTGGCCTCTAACACGACAAACAACGATGAATGGGAAGTACGAGTTCTTACGACACCCATTCGGCCTAAAGACGCTCCAGCCATATTCCAGAGGATGATAAACGACGTTTTAAAATAACTTATCGGCGAGATATGCTATGCATGTATATATCTATGTATGTAGTTATTTCAAAAAGATAACGTTTTTGATTCAATATAAAAGATAAAGTATATAATGTATTGTTTTAAGGTAAGTTAGTAATTAAATTAATTACGAATCGAAAAATTTATAGAATGATTACAATTATTTAATTTAATTATGAGCTATATTGATTTTATGTTGAATGTTAGAAAACAATCGTATTATGAACAATGAAGAAAATTAAATAGCTACTAAGTAATAAAAATATAATTAAACCCATCACCTGAGCTGAATATGAACAATGAAATAAAGAAAAAAAAATTATAATTATAATTTGACCTTGAACATGTGGCTGTTGTATCCCGCGTTGCTTGAGCTACCTCCGTTATGAATTCAGGATTGGAACTCCGCTTTTCGTTTATTTTATTTTTATGTCATATGAGTTTTATTTTTATTTATTTTATTTTATGATTGAATCGAGGGTTATATTGAATAGGTATGTATTTATATATTGTATTTTGTCTATATTTACTGGTTTGTCAGTACCACACTAAACTATAAACAACAGTTACTTTCTTGCCGTGATCGATCACTACTACACTATGTTAGTTAGACATTTGTTTGTCTCTGTTAAACTTTGCACTCGGTTAAACCCATTACATACAGTCTCTGGTTTAACACTCGATGGTTTTTGTTTGTGCACCGAGTATTTGGGTTATAGTTGTTAATGAATTTATTTACACTCCCACACGGACTTATGACTAATATGTTTAGCGACTAGTTTCACTGTGGTATTTTTATGCACTAATTTAGAATAACTAATTTTCGATACTAATTACTTTATTTAAAACGCACTATTCCGTTTTAATTTATTTTATTATTAGTTAAGCGTAGCTAACTGATTCGTATTTATGTTGCCCGTTACGTTGCATTTTATTTATTTATTTATTAGACTTTTAGTTTTAGTTATTCGTTTTAGTTATAGTCAGCCAATCTTAACTTAAATTTAGTTTGGTTTGGTTATAGCACTTATAATTATTAACCATTTTGGTTTCTTATACTAGACCTGCAAAATTATTCACTTTATTTTTTTTCCCCAAACCGATCGGTAAAACCGATTTTTATTTATTGAATATTTTTTTATTTTTATTTATTTATTATAAGTTTTTCGAAATTTTTAACCAAAAGGAGATTTTCAAACTTCTCACAATTTTTGACAAAAATTCATAATGTAATTAAAAATTCTATGTCCAAAATTTTTAATTGGCACGACTAGCCACCAAAAAAAATTTTTGGTTTCCTCTTTATGTTCTAATTTAACTGATATACAAAAACAACTGTCCCCCGATCTACGAAAAAACCAACTAATGTATAGCCATTTCCCCTACAAAAACGAAAACACAATGATGATTATTGCCGCATGACAAAAAAGAAATAAAATTGCAGTAAAGGCTTTTCAATCTTTAATAGGAACGGCGCGTTGACGTTACAAACTGGTTTATTTAATTTAAGTAAAGTATCATATAAACGTGAGTATTGGATTAGTGGATTATTTTGGACAATAGCTCTGTAAAACCTGTTGAATAACTATTTCAAATTTCAATAGATTTTGGGATTAATATTCCAAAAACAAAAGCTTTTTATTCCAGAGGATATTTATGAACAACGTAAAGTCCCATCTGGTGAATATAATAATTTACCTGATATTCTTTGTGACTTTAACTTCGATGGTTTACCGCTTTTTAAAAGTCCCATAGAAATACATTTTGGCCTATTCTCGGTTCATTCGTAGATACCCGTAATCATCCTCATTATATTGTAGGCGATTGGGTAGGTGGGAATCATCCTTTATTAGTAGATATCTTTTTCAAAGAATTTATTAAGGAAATTTTAAAATTAAAAAGTGAGGGGATCTTAACTTCAAGAAACACAGTAAGAACACATTTTAGTTTACGTGCTTTGGAAATATGCGATGCACCAGCAAGCTCTTTCTGCAAATCAGTTAAATATCACAAAGCAATTAAAGGGTGTCACGAATGTGAAATGAACGTATTTATGGAAAAATTACACAGGACAAAGAATATGTTTGGTTTAATCTGGCTATATACGAGTATGTTGCTAAGGTCTCGAGATTACATTCAGTGTGTAAGGTGATTGTTGGATATCTACGTGGGAGATCTCTTATAATTTTTAAACAATTGTTCTGTACAATTTGTAATCGCTTTTTATGCGTATAAGCAGCGTGGCTCTAAATTTGGCTACCATACGTAATTGTTGCCCAAATTATCATTTTGTAAATCAGCAGTTTATTATTCTCAGATAATTTTGAGTTACGACATAATAGTGGGTATACAATTCTAGTTAATTTTTGTGATTTTTCAATTGTATGTTCAATATGATTTTGCAATAACATTTTTCGATCAAACCAAAGGCCTAGCTATTTGACTTTTTTACACCATTGGATTGGAGTGTTGTCTACTATTACGTGAAGATCCCCAGGTACAAATCTGGTTGCTCTTCTCCGGGTAAAAAATATTGCTTGGGTTTTGGACGGGTTTAATTTGATATCCCATTGAGCACAATAGCTAGATAATGTATTCATCTTAAATTGTAAGTTGTTAATTACAATATTGGGAACGGCAGATGACGTATAGATTGCTGTATCATCGGCATATTGGGCAAAATGAATATTTGAAAAGAAATTCCCAATATCAGCCATGTATAAATTATAAAGAATTGGTGATAGAACGGCCCCTTGAGGAACGCCCGCATCAATGTGATGCACAATCGATTTTTCATTAGACATATAGACGAAAAACCGCCTTTCATTGAGATAATTCTATATGATTTAAATGAGGTAAATTGGGAATTTAAATTGAATTAGTTTGTAAATAAGTCCCTTGTTCCAAACACGATCGAAAGCTTTTTCAATGTCAAATCGGATAAGACCCGTTGATTGTTTTTGATTAAATGCACATCTGACATGTTGATAAATGCAAAGTGTCTGATGTTGAGCTGAAATCTCATCACGAAAGCCGAATTGCTCATCTGGTAGGATATTATTAATTTTAATAAATTTGTTACATCGACTTTTGAGAAGTATTTTGAAAATTTTTCCAAGTAAAAATTTAACAGGCTTATTGGTCGATAGCTAGCTAAAAAAAAAAATTGGTAAAAATTGGTATAACTTTTGCCATTTTGCAATGTTTTGAAAAATAGGAAAATTTCATACAAGCGTTAACTAAATAAGAAATAAATATATGCCCTTTTATAGGAAGATTCTTGATTAATATGCCATTTATTGTATCATCTCCAGGAGATTTACGTGGCTTGCCAGTTCTAATGATTTGCTTTATCTCTTTTGGAGTTGCCATATTAAATTCATGAGACGATAATAATCCGGTATGTGTAGATAAAAAGCTACTGACTTCTGAAGATATATGTTGTGAAAACGAAGATTGATTGTGATTATCGTTATTATGAATTGCAGCAAATTGTGCTGCAATAGATTCATATTTTTCAAGATTAGTAATCGAAATACGGTTCTCTTTATCAAATAAGGGGGATATTTGTTTACTACGATGTCGCAGGTTTTTACTGACTGCCCACAATTTATTTGTATTACGGTAGTTTTGGATTTTTTCAATCATATTAAGCCATTTATTATTTCTCAAAATTTGAAATTCTGCCTTAATGCGTTGATGCAACTCATTCACAATATTTTTGAGCATAGGATCACGGGTACGTTGCCACTGGCGTCTACGAGTATTTCTAAGCCGAATTAGCATTTTGGTTGCTTCTGGGATTTTGAATTCACTGTGTTTGGATATAGGTATATTACAAGGAACGCACTTATCTTTGACAGATAAGATGATACTATTTAAATTACCAACTAACTCATCAATATCTCTCATAATATTGAGGATTGCAGCCTAATTGAAAGTGTACCGGTAAGTAGGCAATTAGTAAGAGCTATGTCCAGAGTAGATCCATATCTTGAATTATGATTAAAATGTGTTGGAGAATATGAAAATTTAATTACAAATATACTATTTAACATTTCATTGTATAGGATTGTGCCATCTCTACTATTTCTGTAGCAATTCCAATGCGGATGTTTTGCGTTCAGATCTCCACCTAAAATAAAATTTGTTTGGAATGATGTAAGGTATTGTATATCTGATTTAAATTTATTAAGAATTAAATTGGATGTTCCTCCTTTAAAATAAGCGGCTATGAGTTTTATTTTACCACGAAATGTATTAAGTTCTATTGCTAAAGCCTCAATAGTTTGTAAATTTAAAGTGGGTAGTAAACAGTGTTGAATATTTCTTTTAATTATAATGGCAACACCACCATAGAAACTCGATTTTCTATTTAAATTGTACTCTTTAAATTCCGGGTGAAAGAGTGACACATCGTCTTTTAGCCATGTTTCCGAAATAATGGCAACGTGCACATTAAGATGTTTCATATAAGAAAATGTTTCATTTACTTTATTGTTTATACTTTGCGCATTCCAGATACAAATGTTTAATGCGTTATTATTCAGATTCGCAGAACCATTATTTAACATTATTATAGAGATATGTTACAGTTAGGCGAGTTAAAACAGTAAATTGTTCCGCTTTCGTCTTACAAACTGAAAGACTCGAGATCATATCACTTACCAGAGTTAAAATTTCTTCATATGTAAATAAAGAATCCTTTGAGGAGTTTACTTGTCTTGATACATTAGCAGCGTCCAATTTGTTTTGGTTTACACTATAATTTGAATTTGATGGTGCATTATTAAAAATTGAATTTCAAGCCTGCTGCATCTGTGTTGGCCGAGGAGATGAAAGCTCCGGAAATTTTTCAGCATTTAACAAATTCGGAGGAGGTCGTATTGAGGAACCCCTAATATTATTTATATTGTTAGATTTTATATTCCGTTTACTTTTGATGTTTTATTGTATGAGGATGTATTCCTTTAGCTTTGGACAGTTGGGTGAGTTTGCCATATGGTTTCCTTGACATAAACAGCATTTCAAATTCACGTCTAAAACTTTACATTGTAACGTATCATGAGGGTCACCACATTTGAGACATTTTAGTATTTTATTACAGTAGGAGGTAGGTACCATGGCCATACATACCGCATCTGCGACATTGTGTAGGAGAAATTTTCCTAGGAGTATGTATCCGAAACGATACAATTATATGGTTGAGACTTTTCATTTTTTGTATAATCCTGAATTTAATGTTATTTGCATTAAATTTGATTAGATAAAGACCATTTTGCATCAAGCCTTCTTTAGGATTTAGTTCAGTTAGTTTAGCTTCGATGATATCATCACTGTTTATGTCTTTATTAGTGTATTCATTATCAGTGAGTACTAGTTTAATCTCATCCGTATTAATTTTTTGGGCAGACCGTTTAATATTACTTTTAATGTTTTTTCTGATAGAGAACCATAAGTAAAATGTTCAGTATTCGTACTTGTTAGTTGTTTACGTTGTTGTAATCCAACTGATTATGAAGTGAAATTTGTATCGAAATGCTGCATAATTTAATCAGAAATTTATTAATGTTAAGTTCTTTGAGAATATCCCTCAATTTGTTTTCAGTGATGTTTTGTATTATTATGGGCGTTATAATAACTATATTATTTTTGTTTTTGGAATTAATTTCAGAATCAAGATCAAATTCAATACCGTTACCACCATCATCGACCAGATTGTTGAATGTATTATTTGTTGTTATATTTGTTGATGTTGAGGAAGTCATATTACTGTTTTGTTGTAGAGAGTTAATCATGTATTGATTTTCTCTAATCATTTGTAGGAAACTTGCATCATCGTACGTTTTTTGTTTTTGATTTTTGAACGATAACACTTTTAAGGTCGCATTAGAGCGATACTCCACAATGAGGTGGCACTGTTATTTTGTTTTTTGTGACATCGTAGCTAAAACGAATTTAATAAATTTTTCTTTTCTACTATTGTTGTGTTCAGTATAAAGGCGCCTTTACCGAGCGGGATTATTTTTAATCCAACTCTTTAGCTAATCAATTCTTTATATTCAACTAAGCCCCGCCCAATTTAATCCAGGTTTAGTTGATAAATTTCCATCTTTTGAGCAAATAATCTTGGTCGTACCAACATAGTAACAAAAATAAACTGAAATATGAGCAATAATTGTATTTGCTGTTGTTGTTTATTTATGACATTTTTCCAATGAATTTGTCAGTTTATCGCCTTAAATAATTGAATCATATTGTTTGTTAAATAAAATTATATACATAAAATAAATGGATTAAAATTGTAAATGCATTCAATTCTGTTTAGAATCAAAAATTTTATTTTGCCATGCCACAACTAGGGCTACAAATTCTTTGATAAACTACAAATTGCGTTACTATATAAAACCGAATATTGTATATATATGTAATCCACAGGCATACGTTTATTCGATTAAATTAAAATATAGCCCCAACTAATCGCAAACCAAGCAGAAATTGTATACAGACACAACAAGAAAACATATGACTCGCACGACAGCAGTAGACGAATTTTTTGAGCCAATCTCATATGTGACTATGTTCAAGTTGGTAAAAAATAATTCAACTTTATAATCTCGTTCCGTGAAGACTGCAAAATGGTATAAACAGGACCAGAAATACAGCGACAAAATACAACGCCTGTCAAATTAAAATACACATAAACTATAGGATGCTGACGCAACCAATGTCGCTGGCGACGACAACATTGTCGCTGAATAGTTTTTAGAAGCTATTCTAATTTTGTTGTCGGGGCTGCGATTATTATGTCGGTAAACATTATTTAGAACTGTTTTTAAATGAATTTCAACTAAATCTGAACGTTGTACACAATGTTTTAGTTCAAAAAATGGAAATACACTCGATAAAAAGATAAATGAACTATTTTAGGGTTAATTTGTTATTATTTTTCTTGTTTCGTCGCTTCATCGCTGACACGCTTGTTGTGTTTACCAAAGCGACATCGCCAGCAAACAGATTTATTTTGTCGATGTATCTTGTCGCTGTATCTCATACCTTAAGTAAGTAATTAAATGTCAAACATATATTGCCGTTATGCTTTCGATACTTGCCACTAGGTGTTTGCTCCAAACGTCAATTCTATTTGACATTTTCAGTCGTCCAAAGTTAACGACGATATTATTTGTTATTTTTATGTTGTCAACATTTTTATGCCAATGCGTGTGTACGTGGCCAGTTGAGTGTCGTGCGCGGTAGATTTTGGAAGTTGATATCGGTTATTTAATTATCGAATTTATTTAATGTCGCACGGTTAAATGTCGCATATTTTATGTCGTATCGTCGATGCTTGTAGAATCAATTATTTTGCGAATAATTGAGTTGCAACAAATTTATAGAAATACCTTTTAATTTCAACACATATCTCATTTATTTGTTAAAATTAATCGTTTCGATATTAGTGTATTTGTGAAGTTTGTGTGTCTTTATTTTAAGTTTAGTTACAATATCATCTCTGGGTCTGTCTCGGAGAATAAAATAGTAGTTTCCATTCTTATCACTATACCTGTATATCCAATTTGCATTTACAAATATTTTAAACCTAAAAATTCATTATAAGGAGATCCCACCAGAGTAACCAATCCTTACTCATTACAAAGACAAAGTTAGGACTTAGTTTACTCCCGTGATATTTTCCTACTGCAAATAAAATGTATTTCTACAATAATTTAGTGAACCATGCGGACAAAGTCGCGAGTATCTACAATTAGCATAATATACAAATATAGTAAAAGGCTTTGAAACATACTAGTAATAATTTTTTCTCTCTTAGGATATTATTTGCAGCTTTAACGTTGTCATTGTTCAATTTTCGAATATCGCGAGGAAGTATAAACCTCAGATTTTCGATCAGTTTCTTATTAAAACATTCTGCAGAGGCCGTGGTTTGGTAAAAACTATAACCATAAGTACAAATAATACCTTGCGAATTGAGAAAGTTAGGTGGTGGCTTGTGTTGTCATGCTGTAAAATGTTGTTTTTGTTTAATTTTTTCGGTATTCAAAAATCAAGCTTTTTCACATGCTTGTTGTAAGCTTTGAGATTTTCCAGAACTTTAAAAGTTTATAGTATGTGCATGATATGCATTTGCGACTTTGTTCTGTACATTGAAAAAAAAAATCGTGCGCTCATGAGTTATAATTGAATAACATTCCTGAAGCCAAATTCTGAGACAAGTCGATCACCGGCTTATTCAGATTTCCTGTTATTATTAGCGCCATCATTAAGCTCAAAAACATTAAATAATATTTTTATGTTAATAATGGTCTACCCTAATTATAGAATGTCTTACAGCAGAAAAAAGCTACCATGTATATTTTTATTATACCCTAAAAAATCTTTGTCGCGTTGTACTTTTACTTTATCTGATTTGATTATGTACATAAATTAAAAGCACCGGACAAATAAAATTCGTGCTCTTTATAATACTCATTAATCTGTAATTTACAATCGATTAATTCAAAAGAGATCTCAGAGGTGCGGCATTTATAAATATAATGTCTCATTTAAAAAAAAAATATTTATATAATATTCTTATCAATAAAATTGATATAAAAATATTGAAGCAAGGTTGATGCATGAAAAGGTTAAGCTTAATCCAAACATTCAGGTGTTTTGATTTAATTTACATTATAGACGCTAAATACATTCCTGAAGTACATTAAACCGCTACTATACAACACACAAAGATTTCGACAAAATTATATCGATGATATTTACTTCAGATCTAAATACCCCCAATTACATAATCGATCAATTATGCAACATAACATTAAATTTTCATGTTGTATAAAAATCTACACATAAATATCGTAACATAAAAGGAAATAATAGTATGATCATCAAATCATCATCTTTAATTTCAGTGTCACGGTTTAGACAAGATCTCAATTTTTTTTATTATTTTTTTTTTTAGTAATAAATCCGATCGTAATCATAACATTCCAATCGTATTTGAATTTTCGAATTGTTAAGTACCGATCGAATCAGAGTTGGATTTGCATTAAATGTTTTTAGTGTACGTCAAAACAAATTCACCTCTGGCAATAATTTAGTCTTGTGTACAATCCCTTTTTTACTTCATAAATTCTCGATACGTTAAATGTTAAATTAACATTTATACTCGTATTACAATACATACCAAAAAAAAAATGCTCGTGAAGTTCAAGTGCAATTGATCATATACACAAAACACGATAAAAACTTTATAAAAACCGCATATGGTGATACATAAGAAATACCCAAAAAAAAAAATAAATAAAAACTTTAAACCGATTTAAGGTAAAATCTCTTATGTATTGAACTACGGGTCTCGAACACAATGCTGCGCGGTGTAAGAGAACAACTATGCGCGCACATAAAACACAACCAGGAAATCTTTCATCAACATTCTAATCAACCTTGCATACATCTTGCCGCTTATTATTTGATTCTTTCACATTTTACGATACACGCGAACGCGAAGCGACCGAGCAATTTCATTTAACAAACAAAAACGAAGAAAACATTTATTTAAATTTATTTAAATTGAGTAATTGTGTATAACGAGGAATTAAAATAATAATTTAATTAAAAATGTTTTTACGATTTTAAACTTTTTTTTATTTTTAAATGCGATAGATTTGCACATAAAATTATTGTTATATTGTTATGTTGGATTTAGACAAATCAATTTACTGTTTTTGTTTTTGTGTATGTAAGTGGCTTAAACTCGTTTGTGGAAACTTATCATGTTAATTGCTATGAATTACAGTAGATTGCCGAAGTCATCGAGCGGATGTTTTTATGGTTCAGTCATGATGTGCCGAGGCCTTGATACAAATATCTAAAGAATTTGTGATTGTATATATGCTATATATGCCATATAGTTGGGAAAGCGATTCATAAATCAGGTTCGTCGCTTGGAGGTGTCTTTTGTATAAATGATTATCGTATTTTTTGTTACTGTCATGGCTTAAGAATTGTTTGATGATTTTGGTAAGATGCTTCGAGCTATAAATGATGTAATGTGTCTGTACAAATATTGTGACATTAGAATCGTTATAAATTTGCATGATGATTTGAATTTAGATCAACAGCCAAGTCCGTAAGAGCAGATTGCAAATAAATGTAATTAGTAGATAAATTTAATCTTTTGTTTTTTAATAATTAATTATTTCTGATGGACTGATTTTTTAAGCAATTTATATTCAAATTTAAATTTGTTGTGAATAGTTTTGAAACACATTTAATTACAGTTTAGATATCAACATCAAATAAAACAATCGGGATCCATTTTGGATGACATAAGTGTCCTAGCAGTGATTGACAAAACTTCAACCTTGCTCCTAATTATATTTGGTGAAAAAAATGTGGAAACAGTAATACCTGTATAATGCAACCTCCGATCTTCAAATGGTTTACTATTCCTTAAAAATACTTTATAATGTTTAAAAATACTTTAAAGTATACTCTAAACAGTGAAACGGGTTAGAACTGTAGCTGCCGCTAAAGTCAACCCAGTTTCACAGATTTGCCACTCTCTGTTCAGTACCCCCGAGGCATCGATTCCCGCAGCTCAGTCGGGTAGAGGGAGTGGTGTGGGTTTAGGGGTACCATCAGCTTGTGGCCTAGATTACCGCATTAAAAAAAATTATAATAATGGTTAATTAAAAATGGAGGGAAAGTGAATTGGGTTATCCGTAGTGGACCATCCTATCAACCCATTGTACGGGGAAAATTTGGCTGTGGTTGTATATGTGAAATGTTTAAACCAACATTTTACCCTAACCTATCTAAAACTATCTGGCCCATAGGCCCTAATGGGGAAATAAGTTAGTCAAAAATTTGATAGTGGTATGCTAGCGTCAACAATTTCCTTCTACTGTCAGTAGTATCAACCAACTATCGTTATTTAATGGTTAATTAAACTCCTATACTTACCAACTCAAAAAAACTGCCCGCAAAAAAACACAAAACTAAAAATTAAAAAAAAAAAAAAAAACAACAAACACAGTTTATTAAGTTCACTATTTTATTTTACTTAAAATCACATCAATAAAAAAACACTTAGAAAAACACAATTTCACTCAAACACAAAAAAAAAATTATCGACCACATGTTGGTCTATTTTAAAAATGACTGTCTCCCAACAAGAAAATTGTTGTCCCGCTTTTTGAGTTTTCATTGGAAAACTTTTTGCGATCTCACCACAAAAATTCCTACGAAAATTGTTCACCAACGTGACATCGATTTTGCTGAATCGATCCACGCGAAAATATTTTTTTTAATACATCCGTTGAGGAAGTTCGACCAACAACAACCACAATGCTTTTCAATATTTGCATTGGCCATTGTAATTTACCTAGTAAATAAAACAAATACATTTGTTATGTACATAGGCAACGTAATCAAATTACGTTGATGTACATATTTGAGTTTACAAACACATATGAAAAATTCTAAGGTGAATGAATCATATGATACCACTATAAATAAATACAAAGGAGAAATGTAGAAAGCCGGCATGATGATCGAAGAAATTATCTTCGAGATCATGCCGATGAGGAAGTAGATTTTGTTGGTATGGGTTTGATAACGGAATTAGGTTTAATTCCGTTACAACAGCTATAAAACAATTAAAATATATGAATTTATGGGGTATATCCTCGATCCAGTCTAAAAATATTAATTTGCGCCATTGCAGTATGGCAGACCTGCGACGGATAAAGTTGCGACTACAAATTGGCATCTTCGATATAAATCGCAAATCGACAATTCAGCGTTTTGGCTGAATTCAATTTGCGACTGTCAGAGTGAAAAACCAAAACAAATCAATAATTTCAATATACAGTTCAACTGTTGAATATGGAAGCAGGACCATCACAAATATAAGAAGACGACCAAATTCCACACACTCAGAACTTTTATTGTTCCTAATGGTTTTGGAGAACAGCAGGGAAGCTCTTTCATGTGCGTCATTTCTGTCCCAAACAGGTGGTTTCTGTATAGCTACGTGTGTTTCATCGATGGTACTAATCACATTTGCGAAGCCATATAATCTATAAAATCCCCGTTTTACCTTAGCCATTTCCACGTCATTCCTTAAAAATTTTATAAAATTTTTCGTCTTTAGTATTAAGACGGACAAAAATTATTTAAAAACCTTACTAACGACAGACTGGCGCAAACTATGATATAAAATCTATCCACTCACAAATTGGAAATGTTCAGTACCAAGTATATTAAGAGATGTTAAAACATAGAGAATATTCCAAATATTAATTTCATCTACAATTAAATGAGTTGGAAAACCTTTGCTTATTTTGGTCGTCCTTTCTAAATAAATGCTCAATTCAACTATGATGAACATTGCGGTGTTTTTCATAAAGCGATACCTCACAAAAAATGTGTTTTCGAAAGGATTCTCACGATATCGAAATATCTTCCGTTGAATTCGGGTGTATCGCGTGCGTCGTAGAATTAAATCCATTTGATAAAAATATTTTGAAATCGCAAAAAATGTTGATTGCAAAACGTCAAAACTAAGAAGTTTGAAGTTATGTTCGGTGTTAAATTAATTTACTATTAAAAAATCGGTGACGCAAAAAAATAAGAAAAAATTAACGATTTGCGACTGTCATTTTTATCGAGGATACCAATTTGGAAATTCAGGTTCGAAGATATACCCCAATAATTCGAAATTGAGCTTCGCGATACTGTAAAACAAGTAACCTCAATATTTTCCCAAATTAGCCCAAAATTTCAGTTCACAAAAATAAAAAATACAAATCATTGGGTAACACTAGAACTCTAATGGTATCCCAGGCCAGAATTTAATATTGTGATTTAGTTCAATCTCGATATTTTATACTGACCCAAAAATTGAATTCAAATATTAATTATTAAAATTTAAAATCAATATTAAAAATTCTGTTAAAAAATAACAAAAGTCTAATTTAAAAGAATTGAAGTGATTTAATCACGCGTAGCAAAGTGGGTCAGCTCGATGATTCTCGACAATAATTAAAAATTTCTTCTTAACAAAACATCGACTGGATGTGTTACAAGGTGGTTTTAGGCTTGCATAAAAGGCCTTTAACAGAACATATTATATTCGACACTGGGTCGTATTGATAAGCTCTAGTTTTGTAAAGGGGTCAAAAAGAACTAAACTGGTGTTTCCAGATATAACAAAGACTCGACTATAGCATAGCTCTAGTTTTTATTTCAAACCGATATACACGCCTTGAACAGAGCTATGACGTTTTGGGTTAGTGTGGCATCGAGTTTCAATAATATCCAATGAGATTTGCCACGATGTCGTATTACTTAATCTATTCTTAATTTTAAACTCATTTTCATGTTGTGAACAGAGTTGCTGTGGTTTGGGTCAGTGTGGTATCGAGTTTGTGTTTTATCTACAGGGGTTTGGCCAGTAATGACGTTTTGTACTAAACGAGCTCACATTGACTAGCGCTAGTTTTAATTTTAAATTGGTTTGCAAGCTGTAAATACAGTTGTGTTGGTTTGGGTCAGTTGTAACGTGCAGATCTCTTCAGATCGACAAAACCTGTAGGTCTTATTCCCGAAACGATCAACAACGGGAAATTATCAAGTAAATAATATTAAGAGCAACTCATCTGAATATTGGGGATGATGCATTTTTAACCCTGTTCTAGGCGTTTATTCTTACTTGTGGTATACACCACCACCCACGACCAATTTTCACAGAGTTCAGAACTCAAAAATAGAACTGCTTACAACTCGCATTGGTCGTTCCTCGAGGCATGAGACGTTACTTAGCCAAGTAACAAAAACCGGAATCGGTACTTATGCCCGTATTACAAAATCCCGAATGGACAAAATCCCGTAGATCACAAGAAGACTGTATTTAAAAATCCCGTAATAGACTTGTTACGGGATTATGGAATTCATCAAATAAAATTTTTTGTTTTAATTTTACTCGTATTTGTATTTACATGCGATGATATACGTTACTTGCACTACTAGACGTAGCCTCTCCATCCCTATTCCGCTTAACTACGTCCACGCTCGTGTCGGCGGTAACTCGGTTCCAGGAAGCTAGGACGAGGCAGAAGTCAGAGGTAGGTCTCATAGGTCACTTGAACAAATGATGCGCTTAAGAGCTATTCGCTTAAATCCTGGAGCGTCTGTTTAACATTAAGCTGGTTCCCGGTCAGCGACTGTACCCCAGAAGGGGTGACTGTTTACCTGCTTGGTAGAAAGTATAAAATGCTAGGGGCGGCACCTCGAAAAATAATCCAAGATGAGTTCAGTTGAAGAAGGTTTAGTTACGGTGCAGGGAGCTTAAAACCCAATATCGGCTGAAGGGAGTGAGCAAGCAGGCTCACAACGGTCGAGATCCAGCAACTGCAATATTACAACGGTGGTGAACTTGGCTGATGTGACAGATATGCTTATAAGCGAAGAGAGAGGAAGCACTGAATCCATGCATGGGGATAGAACACCCGCTACCCGTTTGGAAAGAGTGCCTTAATGCAGAGATCCCCTAAGAAGGGAGCAATGACCAATACATCGGAGAGATTGTTTTCATCGCCTTCTTTGGGGAGGTACAAGAAGGAAACCAAAGAAATAAGGCTTAGGAAAAAAATTGAGGAACTGGTGGAGTTCGTAAAACCGGTAAATAATGTGCATAGCGAGATCAAGAAGATCAAAAGCACCGATATCACGCTTTATGGCTCAGCTATAAGTAAGATGGACGGTTTGGAATAGCAGTGCCAAACTTCACCGATCAATAATGATGGCAAGGAAAATTTATTTCGTCTACGAACTGTGAGCAGGAAACATGAACTGAAGTTATCCTGATCTGCAAGGTAAGCCTCATGACACCTGCACGCAAGCACTTCGTATGTCGGAGATCCTTATTAACTAAGAGGACGGAAACAAGAAGCAAAATACCACGGTACCTATGTCGGATAATGGAGAAATAAACACAACGAGTTCAAATCAATTGGAGGACGCGAGAGTTGGTCCAGAACAAGAATGGCACAAAGTAAAGGGAAAAGAACGCCAAAAATTATGCGGTCCGCGAAGGAAATGGGCTCGCCCGGATGCGCTGCTAGTAAAGAAGAGTGACGAAATTTCATTCGCCGATCTGCTGCGGACAGTTAAGGTGGACCCGACGCTAAATACTCTTAGTGAAAGTGTATCGTTAAGGTGGACCCGACGCTCAATACTCTTAGTGAAATTGTATCGAACATGCGTCAAACTTATAGTGAAGACCTTTTTCTGGAGCTACAAGCTACAGGAGACCAGCCGAAGACTGCAATATTTCGATATCAACTATAGCGAAAGCGATCAGAGCAATGCCTCAGTTCAAACTTTGGCTCAGGAGGTGGTACTGGTGATCAAAGACATGGACGAAGTTATCACACCTAAAAAGGTGAGAGAGACTATGGAAGCACAGTTTGAAGATATGAAAGATGTCTGTATTGCTTAATCACTCACAAAGACCTATCGGGAAACGCAGACAGTGGTTGTTAGCCTCCCTAACACTATGATTGGGAACGTGCTAAAAGTGGGTAAAATCAGAATCGGCTGGGTTTCCTGTCGAATCTCGGAACAGATAGAGCTGACTAGATGCTTTAAATGCCACGGTTATGGGCATCGGTCATGGAACTGTAGAAGTGAAGCCTATAGATCAAAACTTTGCAACAGATGAGGTGAAGAACGGCACTTTGCTAAGACATGCCAAACAAATTTAAAATGCGTGCTATGTGACGAAACGGCTGAAGGGTGTAGCAAACACGTAACTGGTAAACCAGAAAGCCGGTTTACCAGTTGGAAATGAAAATCATCCAAGTCAACCTTAACCACTGTGCGGCTGCCAGATCCTGCTGCAGCAATCCGTACAGGAAGTGGAAGCGGACGTTGTAATTGTGTGTGGGCAATATAGGAACCTTGATAGACGCTGTTGGGTTTCAGATAGATCGAATCGAGCTGCTGTATGAGTTTGCGGAACCTACCTCCAATAGGAATTTAGGAGGGGTATTGTACTCGGGTTTGTCAGAGCCATCATTAGCGGTCGTATTAATGAATACAGGAAATACACCTACTTTCTGTAGAGGAAATGCAACCTCGACAGTTGACCTAACGTTTATGACAATGTCGTGGAGTGAGGCGGAGTGATTTAACGAAAGTTAGATGGACCCATCGCCGGATTCCCTACATCGAGGCATGGCTAAACAGGCGACACGGTGATGTGGATTACGCAGATCTTACGCAGTTTCTGATGGGTCCTGGTTGCTTTTAGACCATACCTGTTCAGGTTCAAACACGAAGAGTCACATGATTGCTCTTTAGGCATCGAAGTAACGGAGTATGTAGAGCACGTAGTATTCGAGTGTCCACGATTTACACTGGAAAATATACTGGAGTTTGTGCTCCCATCTGAAGATGGGTAGAACGCCATGAGCGGAGGTCTCTCATAGATAATGGGAGAGTTTTGACGCCTCGGAAGAAGCAGGAATTCAGTAAGAAGTTAATTCTAGTCGATTGGGGGCAGCGTAAATTGAGCCTGCCTCGGGAAGAAATACCTAACGGTAGTTCCACGGGGCCGAACGGCATGATTTATCGGGGGTGGTGGTTTAGCCGGTAAGAATCCGACACTCTCACGTGTTTGATATGGGTTCATACGTAAAGCCTATAGAAGGTTCCTTCGCCCTAATAAAAAAAAACACACACACACATCCCGTATTATATTATGATAAGTTGCTCGATTTTTAAGCTATCCTAAGCCGATTTATCATGATAGAGTACGGGATTTCTGAACGGCGTAAACGGCATTATACCATACGGGCAACTGTACCCAACCCCAGAAAACTTTACCAATGTATTTATTTAGATTTTTTTTAAAATTATTTACCAAGAATCACAAAATGTTTAAGCGTTTAGAATAAACTGGATCAGTTGTAGGTCGTTAGGCATATGAACACAATCGTCCAGTTCGTATACTCGTGAAACAATTACAGCTGTAAGTGAAAATTTTTGTGAAAAGCCAAATATTTCTTTGAAGCGTCGTTCATAATAATTAAACGTGTCGTAAACCACTTTCCATCGAATTTTATACGTTGATTTATATGCTCAATATTCAAATAACCCAACAAATGAAACTAGCTGATCATCAAGTCAGCAGCCAAGTTTGATGATCACACAGTTTCGAAAAATTCAGTTGTCAATTGGCCACCAAGATCTTTTCATTTGACACTGTCAGATTATTATCCTTTGGGTTTTTTTTCATTCGAGCTGAAATTGGGGCCATTGAACTGCGTTTGTCGGAAAAAGTCATCAACAATTTCGATATTCGGATGCAAGCCCGTAACAGGAGCCGTGATACTCACATGAACGATGTTGTATTCCATACATCTTGGATACAGATGGAACACCCTTTACCGCGGAAGATTGGAAAATAAACATTAACGATCAAGTTACCAACGACTCAGGTGCGTATTAGACTTCAGATTCTTTGGGCCGCCTCATTATTTCATTATATTCAGCTGCAATGATCTTTACTATTTAGACCTTTTTCGCGCAATGCTGATCGCCGAAGGAGATGTTAACGAGGATTCGAAAAATGTTATAACATAGGATACTCAAAAACTCGTTGAGAAGTATCCGGTTGTCGTAATGATGATTTTTTTAAAATCAGACGTTTCGATTTTCGGTAGATCATTCATTGGTGGTGCATCATATTCCAGAATCGAGATTCGCCTCATCTTCACATGCTTGTTTGTATCGAAAGTCAAGACATGTCAGCTGCCGTACGATCCGGAAAAACAAGTTCTGGTGCAAAGTGTTCAAGGACACCATCACTAACGCTTAAACTTCCCGTGTGTTTCTAGCGAACGGACCCAAATTGATTCCAACACTACCGACAACTCCACAAAAATGGATGTCAAATGTGCATTTTGAAATGGGAGAATTTCAACGTTAAGTAGTTGAAATGCTAGATGGGCAACATGGTGTTTCAACCGTGTGGTAATAACGAGGACATCGGAATCTGTATTGCCAAATACTGCTCACAGAACGGACAAATAGAGATGACTGCCTGTTTTGCACTAACATTATTGAAAGCAATATGCAGGGTCCACTCGATTCGCGTCCAGCGTATAGTTTTCAACAAGTCTCGCTGTTGAAGTTCGTTATGCTGCTTGAAACTCATCACACTAAGGCGACTGTTGATGAAGATAATGGAGATCAAGATGTTTGTTGATTGATCTTGTTGTCCTTCGAGTGCCACTCGTTGGAGTTGCTACCAAACTCTAGAGTTACTACTGCAGACTTCTTGCTCATTGTTTGCCATTCCGCGATAAGAAAAAATTATTGGCAGAGTATGAGTCACCAAAGGTTGCATTCTTGGAAAGAGAAAATTAGTTTAAAGCTTGAAAAGCGCATTTGGCAATCCCCTGAACACGAGACCGACAGTTCGAGAATGCGATTATTCATCCATCTAACGCTTTCACCCAGCTAGCAAGCACAATTATCGTCAATGATAATAGATCAAACCAGAACGACTTCCATACGTCATGGCCAAACGATCGGAGTACTTGAGAAAGTATACATCACTAGAAATGCAGAAACTGGCAAGACGTTCAACTTTTACTCGACCATGAGCAGACTTGGCGCTGTTACAATGAAGAAAATGGATTCTTCACCGACCTTCAACGGTGTTTACTCTTGTTGCAGCTAAACTAATATCTGGCCGCACTTTGCGCTCAATGTTTAAATTTCCAGCTCAAATGCAATGGTGCGCACCGAGTTTCCTATATCGTCGACAAGATGTCCTTTTGGAACATTTAAAATCACGTTTGCGACAGATGGAAGACGAGTCGGAACTTTTTAGTGTCATTTTTATCCAACAGAAGAGCTCAGCACCATCAACTCGCATCAAAAGATGCGCCAACAAAAATGCTTGTCTATGACTTTTATAGACTTCCTGTTTGATTTTCGAGTTGGTGTACTAAAAGCCGTATCACATCAAAATACGTCTTGGCAAAGGCGACAGAGCAAGCATTCTACCGAGCTCGAATATATTACTTGCAATATAATTTGATTGTAATTTGATGTCTAAATTTTCCTTATGCCATTGCTAAGATTATTTAGCCCCAAAAATCAGGAATGAGTTAATTTATGAGTTCAACGATACGAATTACGTAACGAAAATGCCAGTCATCAACATTAAAAAAATTACATCACAAAAATAATCGTTTGACCAAAACTGGTAAGCTACCTTTCTGCCGATCTAGCCTCAATAGATTGATGGGTTTATTGACAACTTCAAGGTTTATTGTTGGGATCCCTGAATCCGTACTTAATAATCTCGACACCTCTGCTCAAAATAATATTTATAAATTTTTTTTTTTCGGTTTAAATGAGGTGTCGAAAAGAAGCGCTGAATGTAAAGAGTAAAAGAAACAATAATCAAGCTCATTTGAATAAATTTTCGTGCTTTTATATTATGTCAATTTGTCCACGGACAATAGAATCCAGTATGTAGTTCAATTTGATGTGATTTAAATAAATGGTTCAAGCGAAAAAGCTGGTAAAAACTAGAATTTTTGGCAAATTAATTAAATTTGGCCACTAAAACGGATTATGGAATCAGAATTATTGGAGTTTCAGCAAATTATAAACCTGATTCAAATTAACTATAACATTCTAGAAAAACGTACGCAATAAACTATCTCATTTTGTTGCAATTTCAATCAATGCCGATCACATTCCATTCGATTTCATCACTGTGTTAGATGTGCGATAAAGGTCACACGTTACGTCACGTCGCGTCGTCTCATCATTTTGTAATAAAAATGTGTTTGTGAAGCGTTTCTCGAACCGAATTTATTTATCTTCCACTGTACTCGTAAATTATTTTTTACAGATATCCCCAATTTATATATACGAAAAATTTTTGAGTTAAGCCATCACAATATTTTTTGGGGTACCTTAATAATACGATATTCGTATCTGATTATTGGGTCAGTTACTTTTGAGTTGCGGCGATAAAATTATAAAAAATATGAACAAAATTCGCGTGGGCACGATCGTTGATTTTCTTTTGTACTTGAATATAAGTATCCCTGAGTGTTAATAAAATGGCCATAAACCCAGTAAATTAGTTATAATATACTACTTATACAACGAAAATATTAAATGACGCCAACCTAATTTTTAAGGAATTTTTCGTCTTAATTAATGTTAATTTTGATTGATACGCATCGTCATTATATTCAAAGAAAATATTGTGAAACGCAAGTGTGAGAGATTCTATATGAAGCACGAAACCATACTTTAGGATTTTCCCAAGACCTTTCACTATGTTATTGGGAGGATCTAGCAATTTTAATATATATATAGAGGTAATCGGATGTGATCTACCCGTATAAAAAAAATAATTTTAACCGGAAGTTTTTAACGAACATCTAAATGCTATCATTAGATCAATTTATATAATTCGTAGAAGTAAATTAATTTCATTTCTTTAATTTATAGCCATGCATATATTGTATATATGGATTTGTCCTTTACCCGCGCGCACACACAAAACTATCATCTCTCCATTATTTAGTCATCGTTTTGTAATTTTTTTTTCTTGCAAACCATACAAAAAAAAAAATATTATAAATCTTTAAAATTACCTTGACGTAATAAGATTAATTTGAGTATTGAACAGTAGCCAAATAGAAATTTGTTGTTAACTATGGAATTCGCATACCGTGGATTTCGACCAATTAAACTCCTAAACTGCAAAGAAATTTTTCCATAACCGCGAGATCAATAACCGAAAGTTCAATAAAACCTCTCAATGTGATGTGCCTATACACATTGTGCTTGTAATCCTATGCAATGTCATATATACAAAATTTTATGACAATTGTTGTAATTATAATGTTATGTTATCGAAATTAATCAGCCATAGCGCATACCATTCACCATGCGAAATATCGTATTGTATTTCATTTAAGTGTTAAGCTCATTGACAAAATAACAAAACATCGTTTACTAACTTTATATACCTACACAAAAGGTATGTACTCGTATATATCTTCCGCATAATACGAAGACATAATGTACGCGCACCTAAGAAAAAGGTAAGCGTTTTTTTTTATTGTATAACATAAATTTGCATGAAGGATTATTGAAAGCCAATCGAAATTATAGTTTATACAATAAAAATTGCAATTTAATTTATTTTTTATTGAAACTATAACATTTTTATGGATGAGGGTGGAATCTTATTTACGTATTTTTTTGTTATCTGGATTTATATATGTGAGCCATGATCTGATGGCTAAGACTCACATTGGTAATAAAATTTATTTCGACATATCACGTTAACGAGTCTATATAATGTTTATTACCAGTTTAAGCTTTTAGTGTATCATGGCCAACCAGGCAGATAAAAAGTATACTAGCTATGTGGTGGTTGTCAATCACCCCAAAATAATTATAAATCATGCAAGCGATCATAAATCATTAAACTAACGATCAATTATTCAATTTACATGAATAAATATAAAAAAAAAACTATACATCAAAATATTTTGCAAACTTTTTTGCGAATGAACTTGGATTTGTACAAATTTATAATAAAGCACACCGCACGATGTTTGACAATGACAAAAAGAGATGAAGAATTTGATTTCTTCTCGCGCAAATCAGCATAATTTCGCATATAATAAACGCATGATTTTGAACTCGAAAAGCTTTTGGCATTGAAAGTAAAAGTTTTATATGAGCGATGTTTTATTATTTTGTTGATCTTGATTTGGTTTAGCCATAAACATATGCGTTTAGCGTTATTGAAATAATTAAGCGCCACAGGCGAAAACTAAAAATTATTAAAACAATTTAGATTCAAGGTATACAGTCATTTTGCTACTGCCCAATTATGGCGTACCACACACTACCGGATAACTTCCTCAATTTTTGGCTCCTATACGCTCTGTACCCCGTAAACAATACTTGATGTAACGCGTCATAGTTAAGAGTAGAGCTACCTTTAAAATACAGAGCCTTGAGTAAGCCTTTCTTTCACAGTATAGTACGATCACGTAAAAATTGATTGTAAATGACGCATCGAAATCCCAAAAAAATATAATTAATGTAACATAAAAATTAATTAAAAATATTTAATTTCTTTATTTTCATTCTCTCATGTATATGCGTGTACTCGGCAAGGCCGAATAAAATACAAAATTCTCACGGTGATTGAACTGTTGATTAATTTAATCACGGTAAAAACAAGACAGAATTTTTTTTTTTTTTTTTAAGTTACGAGTATAAGATGATCCATGAAAATTTCGGAAATATATGTATCACCAATTTTAATTATGCATAATTTGATAAATAGTTTTGTATAGTTTTAAGGCACATTTGTATATTTTATTGAATTCCAATTAATTATGCTTACATAAAAATGTTGGAATCGATTTTACCTTGTATGAGGTTAAAATATGGTTATACGATGCGGATTTGATTAATTTTATCAGACTATATTATTAAAATATTAGTTTAAAATTAGTTTTAAAATAATGGTGTTTCCCAACGAATAAATTAATAGTTTTATAATATCCAATAGTGTGACTTTTATGTATACCAATTTAGGTAGATGTCAAGGAAGTTTATGTTACATCAAATTTAATGAGGTACGGTCAATGTATGTATGTAGAGCAAAGCAATCGAATTTTTTCGTAATCGGTTATGAAATTAGCCCAGTGCCATTTCGATTGAAGACCTATAATCACTTGAAATCTATATTGTTATACATTTATCGGGTATTTAATCAGAAATTCCCAACGAATGTATACGTAGACCTCAAATACACCATATACTTGATTTCTAAAGCGAAAAATTAAACTTTATAATTATAAAACTTAAACTAAATTTTTCACCATCATTGCACAGACTAAGCTCACTTCGAATCAGGCATTTCCGGTATATGGACAAATTTCCATTAAATTTAGTTGCCCCTCAGCCTAGGGTACTCAGAGGGCTTCGGCTGTCTCTGTGTACACCTAGGTAACACCAAGGTAGCCGCATCCTCGTCGCGGGGGGCGGGTACTGCTTCAACAGTAGCAAAGTGCTACCGGAGACCAAATGCCAGTGGTATAAATTGGCTAAAACAAACAATGAATACAACAAATACGGAATGTAATACCCCAGGTGGTACAGCAGCAGATATGCTGCCAAATCCACACTCTTCAGAGGCAGGCCCAACAGATTCTGGGGTGGGCCAATCATTGTTTAACTCATTTGGACGAAGTTCCAAATTATCAAGATCACCAAGATCTTCAACTGGAAATATATTTCAGAACGAGAAGGAAAATGCCGAACTCCGTGAACAACTAAGAGAAATAAAAGAATTAACTACTAAATTGAAAGAAGAATTTACAATTTTAACGAAAGAGAATGAAGAACTCAAAAAAGCAGTTGAAACATGTGAATAACTTGGAACGACACCTAGCTCAACAGTCGATGATGGCATTATTTCATTTCATACGAATGAAGAATAATTAGAAAGAGAAACAAATTGGATGTTGAACCGGAATAAAAGACCAAGTAAGAAAAGGAAAGCGCAACACTCACCAGAAATGGCGGAGACTTTACCATCAACTTCAAAAGAGGTTGCCAGAAATCAGTTAATCATCAAGAAACAACTAGCTCTAGAACAACAACCAGCTAAACCGAAAGAAAAATCACCTCCACCAATAAATGTCGTCGGGATATCAAATTTCTCCACTATACAATCGATTATGAAATCGATTACGATAGCCGAGTACAAACTCGTATCTCTAAACAACGGCGTCTGGAAAATTAATGTTGGAGACTCTGAAACTTATAGAGCTTTGGCTACAAAGCTTAATTCCGAGGGGCATCAGTGGTTTACCTATGAGGATAAGAATGATCGCCCAATTAAAGTTATGGCTAGAGGTCTTCACCCAACCTGTGAAAAGAGGAAATTATTGAGGATCTCAAGCAAAAGAGTTATCAAATAGAAAATGTCGTAAACATTATTAAGAAAGAAAAAATCGAAAGTGAAGAACGAGTTCAAGTTAACAAAAGAGGGCTTCCACTATTTATGCTCACTTTTAATAACAAACAAAAAGTGGAAGATGTGTATAATATCAAGGCAATACTTAGCATGAGAGTTAAAATAGAGCCATTGAAAAAGAATAACGGATTAATACCGCAGTGCAAAAAATGTCATGGTTTTAATCATACGCAGAAATATTGCCAAAGAGAAATTAGATGCGTGAAATGTGCCGGAAAGCATCATGCCCAGGTATGCCCGGTTAGTAAAAATATTGCTGCAAAATGTGTCAATTGCAATAAGTCACATCCCGCAAACTACCGGGGATGTGAAATAGCTAAGGAGCTACAACGAATAAGAAATAAAACGCGAAAACAATGTCCAGGAGTATCGGTAAAAAATTATCAAACTTCCACCAAAGAGGAACCTAAACCTCATGCTAGTAAAACGGGAGAACCAAAACGAAAACTGTACTCGCAAGTAGTCATTGCTCCAAAAGATACTAAGAAGCATGGAAGCTCTTAACATTCGTCTAGCTAAACAAGAGAAATGCCTTCAAGCTCTAAGCAACAGGTTAGATAAGCAAGACTCTCTGAATGAAATGAAATCCATGCTCTTTTTAAATGATGCAAACAACAATAAATAAAACATTAAGAATAGTAACCTGGAATGCAAATGGGCTAATGATATGTTGCAGAATTGGAAATTTTCCTAAATACTGAAAAAATAGATATATGCCTAGTATCGGAAACACATTTTACTTCAACTTCATATCTTAAAATATATGGATACAATTGTTACCAAGCCATTCATCCAGCAGGAAGGGCAAGGGGAGGATCGTCGGTGGTTATAAAAGAAAACATCATACACTTTATAGATCTTAAAATTGAAGAGGAATTTATGCAAGTAGTCACCTTAAAAGTATTTATAAATAACAACTAAGAATATAGTGTATCGTCAATATATTGCCCCCCCCCCAAGATATAATTTAATTACAGAAGACTATTGCACGTTATTTAAATCACTTGGATCAAGTTTCATAATCGGAGGTGATTTTAATGCAAAAAACACCTACTGGGGATCAAGAGTAACATCTAAAAAAGGAAGAGAGCTGTTTGCAGCAGGAGGACTATGCAATTGCGATTTTCATTCTGGAGATCAACCAACTTATTGGCCTACGGATAGAAACAAAATACCCGATATCATTGACTTCTTTATCACCAAAGGTATAGACGAAAACTACATATTCCTAGAAAGCAGCGAGGGGATTATGTCGGATCATACGCTTGTTATTATGACAATCAGTGCAACGATTATTAAAAAAACTAGTCCACCTTCGCTAACGAACAAAAAAAACCTGCTGGGAGAAATTCCAGAAACTTGCTGAGGATAATATTGATCTTCAGGTGCCAATTAGAAACCCGATAGAGCTAGAAGAAGAACTAGAACAACTCAACAACAGTATACAAGAACCCGCGTGGAGTAGTATCCCCTCAAGTTCAAAGGAAATGCGCCGAAATGATATTTATCCTCTAGAAGTTAGGGAACTGGTTGCAGCAAAACGAAAAGCAAGAAAGGCCTGGCAAAGAAGTCGAGCGCCAGAATATAAAACAACTCTTAATTTTTTATCCAATAAACTAAAGTTGCTAATTAAAGAAATCAAAAACGAATCCATTAATAAATACTTGAGTGGCCTTACTGGGGAAAAAGATACCGAGTACGCCCTTTGGAAAGCGACAAAAAGTTTAAAACGACCTAAACTACAAATTCCACCAGTTAAAAATGAAGATGGCACATGGGCTATAAGTGCAAACCAAAAAGCTTCGTTGTTTGCAACCCACCTCGAGAACACGTTTCAGCCACTACCTAGACAAACTGCAGAGGAAAACATACCACCAGCATATAAAATGGATAACTGCAATATATCTCCTGTCACACTACAAGAATTAAAAGAGGAAATCAATCTTAACCTAAATACAAAGAAATCTCCAGGATATGACTTAATTACAGGACAAATAGTAAAAGCTCTTCCTGAAAAAGGTCTACGTAAACTACTCCAAATAATTAATCCAGTGTTCAGACTTAAACACGTTCCAAGTCAATGGAAAGTAGCAGAAGTAATTTTGATACCTAAACCAAACAAACCACTTAATGACAAAAATTCGTATAGGCCGATTTCCTTACTCCCAATAATTCAAAATTATTCGAGACTCCTAAAGAGACTAAAACCAATAATAGCAGAAAGAAATCTTATTCCACCACATCAATTTGGCTTCAGAGAAAATCATTCAACAATAGAACAAGTACACCGAATTACAAACATAATTGAAGACGTACTTGATAAAAAGAAAGTATGTTCAAGCGTCTTCTTGGATGTAGCACAGGCCTTTGACAAAGTATGGCATAAAGGTTTGCAATATAAATTACAAAGAGACTTACCAAAGCAGTTTTATAAAATTCTAAAATCTTACATATCTAACCGACACTTTCGAGTTAAATTAGATGGCGAATACTCAGAAATAAAAAAAATATCAGCAGGGGTACCACAAGGTAGCGTTCTGGGACCAACTTTATATGTTCTATACACTTTGGACCTGCCAACGATAGAGAATACTAACATAGCGACGTTTGCGGATGATACGGCCATCTTAGCAGTTGCTAATTGCATAGAAGAATCTACAAGCAAATTGCAAAGAGCTACTAATATTGTCAGTACCTGGACCAAGAGATGGCGAATAAAACTTAATGAAACAAAATCTGTTCACGTAAACTTTACCAACAAGAAGGTCAACTGGATACCAGTAGAACTGAACTCCCAGCAAATTCCCTATGCAAATACGGTAAAATATCTAGGCATGACTCTAGACGCGAACCTAAAATGGAAAGAGCATGTGAAAAAGAAAAAAGAAGAGTTAAACATCAAATACAGAAAGATGGATTGGCTCTTAGGAAAAAATTCTGAGCTAACTCTACATAATAAATTGCTACTATACCGGCAAATCCTAAATCCTGTGTGAACTAGCGGTATTCAGCTCTGGGGCTGTAAACCAATGTCAATATCATCCAGTCATTCCAAAGCAAAGTCCTTCGTGGAATAGTTAATGCACCGTGGTACATAAGAAATGACAACCTCCATAGAGATCTGAAGTTGGATTTCGTTAGTGAAGAAATAAGCAAACACGCGAGAAAACACATGCAACGTATTAGTCTACACCAAAATGCTGAGATACGTCGTATGTTGGATGATTCAAACCTAGTAAGACGGCTGCGAAGGAAGAAACCGCATGATCTACAAGATCTAATCAGGATCGACTAAAAAAATAATAAAATTGTAACGGGGACTAGCCAAAGGGCTACAACCCTCCAAACAAGAATATAAATTATGAAAGATAAATTACTAGATGATTTGTAAATCAGTTGTAATAAATAAATATATATAAAAAAAAAATTAAATTTAGCAAAAATTTCTCAATTAAAAGAAAGTTTCTATAAGCATTTTTCCTTCTCTAAATTTAAATAATAAAACGCCAGGATTTATTTAATATTTATGTGTTTCTTCTTTCTTTTAAAATTATAACCTTCCTTCAGTGTTTTGCCTTCTACCACTCTTAATCTTCTATATACCTACCGACTTAACTAAACTACTAACAGACTCATAAACTTAACTAAAAATTCCATATTCATTGAACATAATACATTAAAATTTAATACTTATAACAAAAATAAAACTTTTAATTAATTCTTAAAATTACATTCAAAACTAATCATTCTACAACTAACGATATATTGAACTCAGTCAGAATCAACATATTCAATTTCATATTCCGAAACCATTTATTCGATATCTTCCATATCGTCAACCAAACTCGCAAACTGTTTAAGTCCATTTTGGGACATTTGGCATATTTGGTATCATTTTGAAGAGAAGAAAAGTCCGTTTTATTTGATGCATGCGAAGTTACTGCTAAAGTTTTAATAGTAAAAAATTAGCAACAATTTCACATGTTTATACAGCAGTGTGAAGTTTTTCAGTCAGCGGAAATTAACGTCACTTTTAATTTATTAACATTATTTTAAATAATGAATTTTCAACAAAAATTCAAAAATATCAAAAATCCAATTTTTGTTGAATTTTCTAGAATGCAAGTTCCAAGTCCGTTTCAACACCTATCCAGTGGTACCTGTTTTGTAATTATGCCGTGCGAACAAAGTGATTTTTGGGGTCAACATCTTAAGTACACGTATTTTGTGAATTTGTCAGCATGAAAATTATTGGTGAAAATCGAATTAAAACATGGGAATCAGCAGAAATACATTTTTATTAATAAGAAATATTACCTCCCCTATGCGCTATTTTAACCATATACTAATCCCACAAATTTGTTTTGTAAGATTTAATAACTACTTTCACAATATTGTGAATTAGCAATATAAACTGGTAAACTGTGACGTGGCAACGTCGTATTGAAAACAATGAGAAAATTAACAAAGTCTACGCATTTTCGACATTGTCTACGCTTAAATGAATTGTCTGCGTTATTTTCGGTAAATACGGTAACTAAAGGGTGGTAAAATTTTAAGGGACGACGATGAATGTGAACCACACCTAAACGTCAAGTTTTTTCTGCATTTAATTTGACATTTCTCAATTTCAGACTAACTCAATTTGAACCAAGGAAAGATACAAAATCGAGCAACGCGTTAAAGTTGTTCAGGCATATTATGAAAATGGCCGTTCAAATCAAAATGCATATCGTGCACTTCGTGATTTTTTCGCTCAATTAAATCGTCCAAATGTGCGTACAATCGGAAAAATCGTGCAAAAATTTGAGCAAACCGGGTCTGTAGGAGATTTTAAAACACCAGTGCATGCTCGTACAGCTCGTACAGCAGAAAATATTGCTGCTGTTCGCGATAGTGTGGCTGAAGAGCCGTCCACCTCAACCCGTCGTCGTGCCCAACAATTTCACCTCTCACGCTCGTCGTTGATGAACATTATGCATAAAGACTTGCATTTACACGCTTATAAGGTGCAATTAACTCAAGAACTAAAGCCTCTTGACCATTCCAAACGTCGTCAATGGTCAGAATGGTGGCAAGAAATGGCAACAGTGGATGATCAATTTTCGAAGAAAATCATCTTCAGTGATGAGGCACATTTTCACCTCAGTGGATTCGTCAATGTGCAGAATTGCCGCATTTAGGCGAATCATAATCCAAGAGTGATTGTCGAAAAACCAATGCACCCACAAAGAGTGACTGTTTGGTGCGGTTTATGGGCTGGCGGCATCATCGGACCGTATTTTTTCCAAAATGAGGCCGGTCACAGATGATAACGAATTTTTTATGGCCCGAATTGGAAGATATGGATGTGGACGATATGTGGTTTCAACAGGACGGTGCCACTTGCCACACAGCTAACGAAACAATGGCTCTTTTGCGCGACAAATTCAATGGCCGTGTTATCTCACATGGTGGCGATGTCAATTGGCCACCAAGATCATGTGATTTGACACCGTTGGACTTCTTTCTTTGGAGTTATTTGAAAGAAAAGCTGTACGTCGATAAGCCAGCAACAATTCAAGAGCTAAAGGATGAGATAATTCGGCACATTAACGGCATAGAACCTCAATTATGCCTAAGCGTTAACGAACATTTGGACCATCGGTTGGAGGTGTGCCGCCGAGGTCGCGGTGTTTTATTTAAAATCAACATCGGCCCTTAAAATTTAACCACCCTCTAGAATCTAGAAATGCATACAATCCAACGGATAAATCAACCACATTTGGCTGACGCGAAATGTTTGTATGTAAACAAATATTTGTCACGTACAAAAATTGACAGAATTTGCAATGAAATCTTTATAAACTGGCTGTAATTTTAAAATAAGTTTTTAAACTTAATTTAACTTAAATTTATCGACGGTGCAATTGATACAAAATTTTATCCAATTAAAACCGATAAAACTTTTTAACTTTTTATGTTAACTAGTTGAAACACGCACTAATAAAAATATTTGTATTTTATAATACGAACAGCAAAGATTTTATCTTGGGGGACCATTAAAAATCGGACTGACGATTCCAATTGAAAATTAGTTAAATCAAATAATTTTATGGACAGTATAAATTATCACCATAATCCAGAACAATTAAACAAATTTATTATTTTTTATTAGTGTTCATGATAGATAACATCTTTAATACGTTTACAATTTTGGTTTTCATTAGTTAAAAATATCAAGAAATCGTAAAGTAGCAGAGGAAGGCCGTTCAAATCAAAATGATTTCGTGCGAAATTTTTGTCTTTAATAAATACCTACTATACCAACGTATTCGTAATTATGTCTGCTACGCATAAACCCATGATTACTAAAAATATTTCTAAATAATCCATTATGATGAATTTCTTCCGGATAAGCCACCACAGTATATAAATTTATGCGGTAGAAAATTAAGAATACATATTTTACACAAAAAACATAAATGAGTAACGTCTACATGCATATATGTTAACGGAAAGCAAAATATTTCGAATTCTTCTTGCAAAAAAACTAACAGTTACCAAATACTAAAAGAACTTTTGAGTTTCCTCTGGCATAATCTAGTAGAAAAGTAAAAGTCAAATTTAAAAAATAATCGCATTTCGAGAACAAATCTATATATATAAAAATGGATGGACCAAATTGGATACTTCCATCTGCGGGTTTGTTCGTAATTCCTACGCAAAGGTTTAGGAAAAAAGAAAAGTCGAAAAATTCTCAACAGGTGCAGCGCTGTAGGCGCACATTTCGTTTTCAGTTCAATTCAATTACAATTCTACAGGTGGTTCAACGCAGTAGGCGGTCATTCCGTTTGACAGCTCAGGTCATTGTTTGTTCTTTCTGATTTGATAATCATTTTTCATTGATTTTTCGAGTGAAAAAGTTTACATTTACGAAATATATCATTGCGAATCTGTAAGTTATCTATATTTCTGATTGATATTTCGATCACAAAAAAGGGAGTTCATTATTTTTGTTTGTCGACAAAAACCTGACCCCATTTCCATTGGAATAGATCGGTAATCGATTCGTGTTGTTTTTCCAGTTGATTTCAAAAATTTAAATTGCATCTTTTTCAATTATTGATTAGTGCGAAAACTTTATGTGCGATTTATACAAAGTGATGATCAGTTACAGTTCGATATTCGTTACCATGCTAAGAAGAGGTTATGGTAATATTGCTCGGCGTTTTCAGAATGCAACGCGACACCGAAATGTCGCAGCAAGTTGTACAAAAGAGGAACGTGCTATTGAAAGGGAATCAGCTCGAATAAGAATGATTCAAAATAGTGCGCGACAGTCACAAGAGATCAACGAAGCATACAACGAGCAACAACGATTGAGAAGAAAAGATGTTCGTGCTCGGCAATATGATGAAGTAAGACCACAACGTGCGACTATTGAACGACAACGTCGACAATAACAATTTACGGTGAACATTGAACGTGCAGCCTTTCGATATGAGCCAAACATTCAATACAGTGCGCACGCATCAGCTCAATTCGGTCAGATGTCTGTCGTTTGTCAGCATTGCAATGTAGTTACATTTAAAAAAGAACCGCCTGAGTTGCTTCCACCACCAGAGCTATTGCACACGCTGCTTTACGGCGAATCTCCAAATTCGAACCATTTCTTAGCAACGATTGTTTTCAAATGACGTCGTTTGGTGGTGAAATTGTAAATGAATGAAATTATACAATCCAGCATTTAAGATATTTTCACAAACATCAGCAATAAATGCTATTGCAAAATTACATAGTTTGCCTCCAACTATACAGATTCATTGACAAATTTTTGATCTTTTGCTGGATCACTATTGCCGCATCCAGTTCTTGAACACAAATCTCTGCAAATATACTTTATTGGAGATTCACATGATGAAGTAAATCGGTGTTGTGCTATCTTTAATACAACGAAAAGAGAAATAGTACAGCAATTGCAGCAAATGTTACACCAACACAATGAGCTCATCAAACTGTTTACGACTTCGTTAGAACCGATGCCATCCGATGATCACAGCATTGTCATAAAAGCGGACAAACGACCAGCAGAAATTCACGAACGACAATACAATGCACCCACAGTTAGTGAAATATCTATTGGTTAAAATTTGGAATCGCGAGATATAATGACGCGCTGCAATATCCGCTTATGTTCTGCCGTGTTGATGACGGATATCACTTGAGATACAACATGATAATCCGGCCAATGGTTAGTACAAAAAACACTTTTGATTGTCACTATATAAATTGTAAATTTTTAGGGGTTGAGACAAATAAAAAGGCCAGTTCAATGAACTTTTACGCTTATCGAATGGTGATTCGCCAAAACATTGACAGTCAGTTGTTAGGCTAATTTGCGATCTGAAGAATATATTCACTGTGAAACAACGTGTATACGGTACTGTTCGATGCTGAATGTATTTAGTTGAGTGGCAAAAAGAGGTTTGCCGCACGCACACATTCTTCTTTGAATGGTGGACAAAATTACACCAGACCAAACTAATGACATCAATTCCGCCAAAATTCCTGATCCTGGATAGATCCAGAGTTGCACGAAGTGGTGAAGACCAATATGCGCCATGGACCATGCGAACAACACAATTCCACTTTGGTGTGAATATCCGCACAAAACGCTATCCACGTACTTTTTTTTCGAAGACTCAAACTGGAAACGATGGATATAAACTCTATCGGCGTCGCTCAACAGCAAGCAAGTTACAAATGGGCCGATATGTGAACTGCAACGAAAATATTTTCATTTGCGATTTATGAACGTCATACGACTGTTGTAGATCTGTCAGTTCATTTGGATAATGACCAAAGAGTGTATTTCAATGCAGAGAACTCAACACAGCGAGTGGAAAGACCACCAGCAACAACATTAACGAGTTTCTTTTCTACTTACGCCGTGATCTGTTTGCAAGAACATGGCTTTACTCGGATATGTCTCGCTATTTCACATGAAATGCATCGTCGAGAAATGGTTACGCAGAAGGCAAGGCCAAGCAGTAGATGGATATCCAGGTGTGTTTTCAACTGATGCATTGAAACGCATTAACACAATCCATCCAAAGAACGACGATTGCTTCTACTTTCTGTTGCTTTTGGTTAATGTGCGCAGTTCAACTTCGAAAAGCATGTCAATAGTTAAAATTGCTTGAACGATACAGTAGCTTTTTCGCATGCCAATTAAGTTCGTAAATTTTTCGCTATGATCATTTCGACATATCAGCCTTCACATGCACGTCAATTATGGGATGACATCGTAGAAGACATTTTGCATCGCTTTCGAGTCGCTCAATGGAATTTCGAATTGCAAATGAATAATGACATCTACAATGAAGCGTTAGTGCTGATTGAAGATATGTATTTGCTTATGATTGGAAAACTATTGATTGAAATTCATATGCCAGCGCCAAATCGTCAAACTAGAGATTTATTGAACCGTTGACAACAAGTAAAACAAATATTCCACTGTTGAATGAATAGTAAAAGAGTGCGTATGATCAACTGCGTTGAAGGCTGTCAATGATGGAAACGTTGGACTATTTTTCCTTGATACGCCCGGCGGAACTGGGCAAACGTTTCTGATACCATTGCTATTAGGAGCAATACGTGCTCAAACTTGGGTTGCGTTAGCTCTCGCATCTATCGGAATGGCTGCAACACTGTTTGAAGGTGGAAGAACGGCACATTCAGCACTAAAGTTTGCGTTAAACCTACAAATCAGCGAAAATCCTGCTTGCAATATTTGAAAGCAATCAATCGGCCATGGCAAAAGTGTTGAAAAATTGTACATTGATCGATGGAGAAGCACTACATCGAACATTGAAAGATTTGCGCAACAATATTCGTCGCTTTGGTTATGATACTGTTGGTGTCCAACTTTCGACAAACACTTCCTGTGACTCCAAAATCAACAGCGACGGATGAATTAAACGCATGTCTCATCGTATTTGTGGCGATACGTGAAATCCATTCCAATGAGTATGAACATACGAGTGTTCCTGCAACACGATAGAACCGCAGAAGTCTTATCTAAAGAAGTGCTGAGAGTTGGTAATGGACAAATTCCGGTAGATACTTCCAGTGGTTTAATATCGATTACATCTGAAATTTGCCAATTCACTTCAACGAAAGTTGAACTCATCACTAATGTATATCTGAACATTGATCAAAATTATCGTAACTACGATTGGTTGAGCGCACGCGCAATATTAGCAGCGAAAAATATTGATGTCAATGACTTGAATTGAACGATTCAAAATCAAATTCCGGGAGAATTGCGTTCATACAAATCGATCGATCGCGTTGAAATCGAAGACGAAGTCGTCATTTTCCAGTGGGAATACTAAACTCTCTGGATTTGTCTGGCATGCAATTTGCATCTTAAAGTTGGATTTGTCGTCATTATGCTACAAAATCTTCATGCCTCGAAACTGTGCAATGAAACCCGACTGATTGTGATGAAGCTAATGAACTATGTGTTAGTGGCATGGATTTTGAAAGGGGCGTTCGAGGAAGGATAATGCCTAATTCCGCGAATTCCCTTTACTTTAACCGATTTACCGTTCCAGTCATCGCAAATGCAAGTTTCACTGCGGATTCAGTTTCCAGTGAAACTTGCATTTGCGATGACCATTTAAACAAGTCACAAGGGCAGTAGCTGGAAGTGTGTGGCATAAATCTGGAAATATTATGCTTTCACATGGCCAGCTATATGTGGCGTCTTCCCGTGTTGGGAAGCAATCCTCACTCTTCATTTACGCTTCAATTCAATGAAATTAATATTTGATTTTATATTATTTCGTCGAGTCAGTTTCCGTATAAATAGGGTATTGAACTCGAAAAGTGTTTCATTCATTAATTGATCAGTAATCTTCCGATAATTTTCGATAAAAAAAAAATCGTCAGATAATAAGGTTTTAAAAATTTTACCAGTCTGCCAAGAAATTAAAGAGAATTGTGTGAACTACTATTCGGATACTGATAAGGTTAGGATTTCTTAATTGTAGTGATTTTTAGTTGTCCTAACTACTGCATGACAACATCAGCACAGAGTTATTATTTGTTATTTTCCACGAACTTTATTGAAGGATTGTCGTCCTATCAGTAAGCCATTGGGAAAATAGTTCAAAGATTTTTGCACATCGCGCGTCTGAAATAAATGAAACAAAAAAAGCCAATAACTCTGGTAGTGAGAAGACTTTTAATTTCTGTTGTGGGAAGGGAGAAATTAGCCATTAAGCAGTCAAAACCAGTAAAGATACCATTAAAAATTGTAAATCCCTACTTCGATGCTGAGAGCTTAATAAAGGTAACAAGGCGAATTCAGAATGCAGATGTTGAATACCAAACGAAGCATCCTATTATCCTACCACCATCGAAGCTCACAACACCACGACTACAACATACGATACTGTCACACACGCCTCCAGTTAACGCTAACAATGATAATGTTGTCAGAAAATGCATGGAATGCTTTAGAGCAAAACCAATTCTATTAGCAAACTTTCCATCCTGTAGAGTTCAGTACATTCGAACTTTCCTGAAAGTAGGCATAGACAACGCAGGACCAACACAGGTTTACGACAGACGAGGAAGAAGTTAAAAACCGTTCAAATTCTACGTATGTCTAATCCTTTGCACCAGCATACGGGACGTGCATATCGAGTTAACCAGCGATCTAGCAACCAACTGATTTCTGGCATCACTAAAACGGTATTCAATTACTTGGCATTTTAATTCACAAAACGCTTCTCGTTTCCCAAACCTCCAAATCGATGAAACACCATCTTAAACGAGTTGTTAGATCTAAACTCACAGTCGAAGGACTGAAGACATTGCTTGTGGGGGAGCCAATTTTTAATTTTCGCACCCTTTGTTCAATATTAACTCATGGAAAAGTTGATGCACTTAGACAATAATACTTTATGGTATAGAACATTCACTGGCGAATACCAAATTGTCCACATTAGATGGGAAATTCTGCATTATATGAAACAACACATCTGGCGGAGGTGGTACACTGAGTGATCACAATCACCATCAAAATATACATCATTAAAACGAAATTACAAAGTGGATGATATCAATTCGTCATGGACAGGAATTTGCCAGCTTCGAAACGGTCGTTGCGGACATCAACCAACAAATTATAATGCACACCAATGTTACTCTAAAGACTTACAAGGCCCAGCTAACACAACAATTATAGTTAGCAGAAAACCCTAGAAAAACAGAAAATCTCTCTATCCAAAACGTGTGACCGTTTGGTGCGCGTTTTGTGCTGGTGGCGTCGTTATTTATATGAAAATGATGCTGGAGCAACTGTTTCAGTGAATGAAATGCATTATCAAGCAATGTTAACCAACTTTTTGTGTGCCATACAAGTGATGAAAAGATCAAGCACTCAATATTTGCTGGTATTGTGATTTCTCGAAATGGTGGCTTCAATGTTCCGCCATGATCGTGCGTTTTGAGTCCGTTACACTCCTTTATTTGGGGCTAGGTGAATGACATGGTCTACGCTAACGGTTAGAGTAAAAATTCAAGAAATACGCTCAGAAGTGTACGTAATTGTGATGAAAAATTTCCTCAAAATCGTGAACATTTGTACGAAAAGCAAAGGGTGACATTTATCGGATATTGAATTTGACATTTAATTTTAAAGTTTAAACTTTATATTGCAATAAAATTATGGTCAGTTTTTTTAAAAAATAAATCGTTGTTTATGTTATTTATAATGGCGGTTCTTAATGGAAGACCCTGTATATAATTGAATAAGGCAACAAATATAAACGGATCAAAATCCCACATAGACGTACATTTTAAACGCCCATCACCATGAAATAGTTATGGCTAATACAATGGAGCTCATTATTGAACGAATAAATTATATAGACGATATTAACATCTTTATTCCATTAACATCTGATGCAATAGAAATAATGCATATCAACTTTTTGATAGCGATATATAAAACTAGATTAAAATTAATGTAAAGTTTGACACCGTAATTTATGCATATGTCGGTCGACACTAAAAGAATTATTTCATAACAATAAATTTTAAAATGTTTTTCAAATTATAGTCACCGCGGTCCTATAGGTAGCGATCGGACCCAAATCATTCTATGCTCCCATTTTATTTTATTTTGCAAACAATTCATACCCCGTAATTTGATATAACATTTAGCTAATAATTGGAAATACGGTATGCTATAATCTTTTTAACATTATACGTGTATTCGATGATTTTAATCTGCATTCGACAAGGTTAATTATAGACATTAGTATTATTAATTGCCTCTGCATCTAAATTGGGCATAAACATTATAAATTAAAACTCTCGCCGTATGGGTAAGTAAGTATATTATTTATATTTTAAAGTATGAAGATATCGGCAATATTGAGGGCACGCAGCATTAATTATTAGAAAGACACTCTATCGAGATATTGGTTTAGTTTATTGTGTAAATAATCGTTAATCAAATGCGTTAAAACCTCCAAATAATCAAAAACAAAATGATTTGGAATATATACAAGCGCTTAATTACATTTCACCACCGAATTACACGGATTCCGAATAAAACGAGATTCCAATTAAAATTTCAATGTCGCATACCGCGCGATATACACAACAAACGAAAATAATAAAACATTTTAAAAAAGCAGATTAACTTAAAAAATAAAGAAATACCAAAACATGGTATAGGAAGATGAATCATCAGAATCACCATCGCAAAACGGTTCGTATTTATATCAAGTAAGTAAGCAACGCTTATCGCGAAAATTAATTTATATCATTTAAGTTGCATGCAACATTACATCAACGCAAGTTTGCTACTGACCTTCCTCTTGGTTTGTAATATAATATAAATCCTGTTTAATAAAAACCATACATTTCTAAACGATACGAAAATTGTGAAATTATAAAAGTTTCTCTCTATTTGTTTTGTGCGTACAATAGAAAATAATAGCAATTTAATTTGGTTATGTAACCGCGACAAAATAGGACGTGGCGTTACAAAATCACAGTATGACTGCATACGAAATCTCGAAATATATTTAAAATTGCTCAAGGACTTAAGTTTACGTGCGCGCACATCATCTTGGGGTACAGTAGCTATAAATACCACAAATTATGTTTTTTGATCATTAACGTTAAATTTGATTAGTTTGGTTGTTAATTAACAAAACCATTTTATTATAAGAACATTTTTTTTTGCTTTCTGTTCCGCATTCTCGCAACACATAAAATTTATAGCGATGTTATATAAATGTCTTCCTTTGCGCGACGTACCTTTTCATGTACTCGGAAATAACACAAAAGCTCGCAAAAAATGTTTCTTTTTTTGCGCAAAAATCGTAAATTATTTTCTTTCGATTGTTATTTGCAACAAGAAAAATATTTGTCTGATGCTGAGCTGCGGCATTCAAGGCTGTGTTTAACTATTTAGTGCGATAAATTCTGTTCAAAAAAAAAATTGTTGAAATGCATAAACCGAATTTGGTATGATACACTTAACCAGATATAATTTTCAAGGCTTTTCATTTAGCAGCTGTGGTATCCGCCACCACTGACCATAGTATAACTATCTGATATTTAAAAATTAGTTTGTAAATCTTTGAGTGTTTATGCATATCTTGATACATAGTAAATTAATATATGTTTGATTTAGTTTTAAAGTTTGGATTGCCGAAAAAATGTTGTTCTGAAAATTAAGTAATAATAATCTATAAGATTAAGAAAGTAAAAATTTCTGAACAGATAGGAGGACCGGTTACTGGTTAGTCAAAACGGATTAACTTAATAAATTATGGTGCGCCATGTAATAATCTATATAATTAAAATACAAGCCGCCTATTTACGAGACCGATTTAAAAGCTCTCATGTTTTCCAATTTTATTAAAATGGCTGCTCTGCGCCACCTCCTTACAACGAGAGACTGGAAAAGCCAAATATACAGAACCTTGGAATTTCAAACACAGTAAGTTCAACCGGTCTGAAGTTTCTAACGTTAATTAAAAGTGTAGCTACACAAATTAACAAAAAAGTGTAGTGTACACAAAAAAACATTTTAAAAGTGTGTGAAAATAATAATTCTAATTAAAAAGAAACAAAAGATATACTGATATACAAATATTATTGACTTCAAAGATTTACCAATTTACCGATTGAGATTAAACACATAATTAACAGTCCATCCTAAAATGTCCGCAATAAACCACTACTATAATCGAACAGTAGACATTCGAGCCTATTCAAACTATAGCCCGTACATATAAAAAAGGTTGGACGGACTCCTCTGACAAATTTTGATATGTTGATTAAAATATTACAGACACACCCAATACACAGTCCATCCTAGAGTTTCCGCAATATAACTATATTAATATTATCGAACAGTAGACATTCGAGCCTATTCATATTAGTACAGCCCGTATATGTAAAAAGGGTTGCACTCTTCTGACAAAAATTGATATTTTGACAAAAATATTATATGAGAGCTGATCATACACATCCAATTACCAGTTCATCTTAGTGTTTCCGCAATATAGCCACTACCATTATCGAATAGTATTCATTCGGGCCTTTTCAAATTGGTATAGGACGTACAAATAAAAAGGATTGGACTTCTCTGACAAAATTTGATATGTTGACAAAAATATTACAGAGAGTTGATCATACCCAATTAACAATCCACTACTATTATCGAACAGCTCCACAAGAAATTACTTACGAAACAAATCAAATCATTTGGCCTCCAACCAGTGATTTGGTTACAGATCGTATAGACTAAAAAGAATCCATCAAACAAAATTCGAAAATGATAACTGGCAGAGACAAAGAAAAAAAAATCCCTCCAAATAATAGATGGATGACTATGTTTAGGTCAACACCAGGCATTCTTTTACGATAAATGTACATAGATCTCGAATACACCACACTTGAATTTTTAAATTGTTTTGCATAATCAAAAACATTGTTCCTTCCTTTCCGAAAGCTACCACTACTAATATATAGATATCCACCACATTTCGCATAGATCCTCCAATTTTAGAAAAAAGCTTTACTATAAAGTTTTATTCCTGATATAGTAAATCCATTCGGGCAGAAGAGATCCGGAAATTTGATGAAATAAAATCTTTCTTATATAAACTCGTAATTTCTTACGAAAATACTTAATAATACTTCTTAGGAAAATACTAAATATAATTGGTGCTAAAGACGCATTTAAAAATCAATCCTTCTACTAAGAATTCTTCAGATTGATGGAGTTAGTAATTGGTGCTAATAAAAGAATATATGATATCTATTGCGGAGCAGTTTGTTCCAGGAGGCGCAGCAAAACACAAATTTGTTTTTTCCAACTAACACCTATATTTTGGGGGATATCCCATATCCTCTAAAACCGTTGTTGATAGATATAGAGAAAATGGGTATTCTAATCGACGTCCAAATACAATTTAATTTCAATCAACCATCCCATCCATACAAAAGTGCTGTGGAAAATGGAATAGGAATGTTATACAGTCGTTTTGGTCGTTTATTAAATTTTCACAGATCAGTGGGATTCGAAACTTATCCAAAAATTTGTGTATTCGGCGTGCGACTTGCTTAATATTTGCATTATGCAGAATCATGGCATGCACCTAGATTTAACCAATTAATGAGATAGTAAATGTTACCACCGATGGAAATATCAATATCGATTTGTTTACTTTGAGAGGAATTAAGAAAAAAACACATTTTATAATTATTAAATTCAAAATTATTTTATTAATAAAAAGGCACAAATTAAAAAAAAATTAACAATATTTAACTGTTTTTTTAATGAATTAATACAACTTTAATTCTTTATATCAATTTTGTTTGCAATAGTCAAAAACTTTCTTTGTCAAATAAACCCTGACTTTTAACCACTTTTGGCTTTCGTGCACGTGAGTGTTTAAAGATGATTGACTGTTTTTATAAATCGGGGAAATGGGGGAATATTTAGTGTTAGAGATGTGAAAGATTATGATAGAGAACTTTGTGGTAAAAGTAGCTACTTCGATTGTTGGTGCAAGATTGTAAGAATGACTTGTTTGAGTGTTTGGGTTTAAGGCGTTCGAGCAAAATGATTATGGATTTAAATGGAGGATAGAATTGGATAATAAAGTATTAAAAAGTGGACTATCAGAAAAGGATGTTTATTTGCTTGTGAATATAGTGAGTAAGGTGATTCGCAATATAACTACTAGTATTATCGAACAGTAGACATTCGAGCCTATTCATATTACTACAGCCCATACATATAAAAAGGGTTGGACTCCTTTGACAAATTTTGATATGTTGACAAAAATATTATACCATCCTAGAGTTTCCGCAATATAGCCACTACTACTATTCAATAGTAGATATTCGATCCTATTAAAACCACTATCGCCCGTATATATAAAAAGGATTAGACCCCTCTGACAAACTTTGAAAGCTAACCTATGTATTAATCCCCCAATTATACATCTTAGTTCATGCTCAAGAAAGATTTAGGTTAATTGGTAATATTTAGAGAACAAAAACTGATTTTTACTAAACATCGTTTATGACAATTTCAGTACCATACAGCTTTAATCAGAAATGTAGATTTTCAATCAACATCCAATTTAAGAATGAGTTATTCATTTTAAATGGATTATTGTGGTTACATAATTATATGTTTTGAAATCGAAACGCACGATTCTGAAACTAGACGTATATCAAATTTTGTCAGAGGAGGTCAACCCTTTTTATATGTACCGAATATACTAATTTAAATAGGCTCGAATGTCTACTATTCGATAGTAGTGGTGTCTTTGTGGCGGAAACACTCAGTTGGGCTGTTAATAATGTGTTTAACCTCTATGTTAAACCTCTAGATTATTTTCGTACACATTTAAAAATGTTTTTTGTTAATTTATGTAGCTACACTTTTAATTATCGTTAGCAACTTCACACCGGTGTAAATTCAACCTAAAACTTTTTATAACCGACTGTCTCGTGTAGCCATAATTTTTTGATTTTTACAGCCTACCGTAACCCAGAGAACAGCCTGCCACAAATTATTTAAACCGGTTCACAATTGTCGTTAATTGCAAACAAAAAAAATATTTTCCCCAAATTTTGTTTTGGTGTATGGATAACCTATTCAGGGGTGTTACACCAAGGCACGACCTAGGTATTATAAATTAAGTTTTGATTTCCTTAAATGTTAAATCCCCAAAATAATTCCTAGTTCGATAGCCACCACACAAGTTGCATTACCTATACAAGGTTAGGTAGCACACATTTTATGTATTTTGCCGCTAGTTGCTGCGTAAAAACTTCAAGTCAAGGAACGCCCCGACTAAGCGTTCCTTGACTTGAAATTTTTAACATATGTAGTTTGACCGACTTGAACTTTGAAGTTTCGTGTTCGTAAGTCATAATCTTGTCTGCAGTTATCCCGAGATTATTTTGGACATCATTATAAATTTTGTGTAGATATTCAGAGTTGTCATCACTAACAACATAATTTCCACCAAACTGAGGAGCTTGTCGTAAGTGTTCATAGAGTGATCCGTACAAAATTACATGCTATCCAAAAATAATAAAAATAAATAAATGTGTGTGATTTATAGCTGGGGGACTGCTACCCTATGCACGTTGATCCGTTGTAATGTAAGCTCTCAGAGACGCCAATAGAGTGTGGTTGACTTATTCTGATGCATATCACTGCGGGGAATACTTGGCAGTGATAAAGTGTTTTACTTCATACTTCATCCAAAGATTTTTAACTAGAAGTGACTCAAATTGCCTATACCATTATCAGTTAAAATGACTTCAGGAACACCAAACTTTCAGTATATATTTGGTTCCACGAACCCAACACTTCTATGGCGTTTGCTTGTCGCACAGGTTTGGTAATCACAAATTTATAAAAATGATCTAAAGTAATCAGTATTCCTGTGTTTTCAGATTTCTTGCGTTGGTATGTTCCTAAGAATTTATAGTGGTGTTATCGGGTTTTATTATTGAATAACTACACTCACAACTCTTTAGGCAGTGATCGATTGTTCGCAACACTGTTTTTATTTTGAAACACCCGACCATGTCTTACTCATGTCTTGCTTGAATTTTCGATATTTATCGGTCGAGATCTATTCAGTAATACGAGCTATCCCTTGTAATTAACAAAATGAATTGTTGTTGAGCCTCTACAAAGCGAGATGACCCTATGAAAGAGCCTGAACGTCTTGGGCAGCGATTCAAGGCAAGGTTCAGATGGTTGAATGTAAACATCACTCGAATTAACAAATTGCTCTACATCCCCAGTTATAGGAGACCAATAATAATATCGTTGGAGGAGCTCTTCTGTTTTGCTAATTCTTAGGCGAGCTGCAGTTGAAGATATGGGAATAAAAAATTTGAGAGAAGGGATATCTGGTAAACTGGCTCCGTTTGGGTGTGGTATTGATATAAACGAATTTCTTCCTAGTAAATAAATTCAAATTTTTATTCTTGTTAATTGCCTAGCTAATGGTACTTAGGATCTCGGAAATCAGATTAATTAAGATCAACTTGCAACGGAGAATCATCAGGAAGATGTTGAAGCATTTCAAGAGATTTATACTTGGGACAAAACATCTAAGACTTCATTTTGAGAGCTTTTTTATACTAAATATCGAAATTGAACCTCTGAGGCTTCCCCACCCCACTGAATTCTCCGATAGATATGCTTTGGAGATACCAGCCATTTAAGGCGTTGTCTGTTACAACCGCAAAGAGGAGGCCCTCTACATATGATCGGAACTTCTTGATTGCTCCTACAGCCGTTTAGTACTCCTGCTATTAGACGGGGTAATTCCGTTGTGTGGGATTTAGTTATTTAGATATATAGGATATAGTTCTACTGTTACTTTCTTCAACACGCTGGAACAGTATCGCACCAACCGGTAGCGTCACACTGAAGGAACTGTCTAATATTTTTCAATTTCGCAAATTTTATAATGGCCTCGACCTTGTCCGGATTAGGTCTCAATCCTCTATCACCAATTACATAGCCCAGGTATTCTTCTGTCTCTTTCAGCAAAAATTTGCTTTTCTGAACATTTATCGTCAGGTCAGCTTTTGTCAGCCTTTCAGTGTCATCCTGAAGCAGACACAAATGTTCATCGAATTCAACAGTTGTTATTAATAAATCATCAAGATAAACGAATACCTGAGTATATAAACGATAAAAAATCACGCTGGTCATTAATCGACATAAGATCTGAGGCACAATACAAAAATCCAAAGTCATGACTTTGAATTGGTATAATTGAAGTCCCGGAATAGCAAACGCCATCATTTCTTTTGAGGCTGGACCCAATGGTATTTGCTAATGAATACGCGTCCATCTCGGTAACACTAAATCGTCGAGCATTGCGGCAGAATCAAACACCTCCGCCTGCCTTCGTCAGTCTCGCTATTAAGGAGCTCTAAGCACTATGACTTTCCTCGATAACGTCAAGCTCCAACATCCGCTATATCTCCTGTTGACGCTAGATCACTGGGGAAACAGCATAATGCCACTGTTGAATTGGCATAGCATCTCCAACATTGATAGTGTGATGCAAGAGATGTGTTCGACCCAACCCCATATGTTCAAAGCTCGACATCTACTGCGGCTTGTCATATCTGCTTCTGATCAACGGTCAGCTCGTGCCGGGTATTGCCGGAGGGATGGAGTTTTAGGGTTGGAGATTCAAGAGGGGATAAAGTCGTAGTTGAAATAGAGGAAACTAGTGACGGAGGAATACCACATTTGACAAAATCACAACCTAAATATTGTAGAGCGCTTGTTCCTAGTCCGAGACGTCGAAAAGTTTCACGTCTAAATATTTATTATTGTACGAAATTTTTGCATCTGGCCAGCAACCTGTACGTCGATATTTGACGTCGAGTTTTAATGTAATTCATAGTATGGTGGGTCCGATGATGAATTCTTCAATTATTTACATTTTAATCAAACCATTTATTTGGATTCGGGTGCCGTCCGAATCGTAGAGGCACATTCTGAGGTTTAGGTTCTTGTAAAATTTGTTTTGGAAAGTGGCTTGACTCATCCGTATTCGTCCTCCTCTGTAAGTTTACCAAGGCTGCTTTATTATTATAAAATGTGCAGTGTGGCTTTAAAACATTGGATGCACCACCGCCATAGCAAAAAATCTCAGTTGACACAACATCACAGTCCATATAATGATTTTTGAGTTGCGCCGATGGTTGGATTGAAGAAAGTGGTGAAATTTTACTAAAAGCCTCAAAACTATGCCCATTACCTGACGGATTTTCTAATTCTTGCGAACACCTAGACAATCTAACGGGTATACCGCTCAATTTAGTATTTCATTTTTAAAGATATAACCGTGATTTATCTAGATATCTATGACAAAACAACATCAAATATGCCGCACCATTCTTTTGCACAGAGCAAACACAGAGAAGTTATTCAAACTTCTATTTATTTATATTTTTTTTTAATTAAATAATTCTATTCGGTGAGTTACATGAATGATTTCAGATTTTACATAAAACATTCATTTTCAGATTAGCCCATAATCTGCTACTCTAGTATCACCTGAAATAAGTAAATCAGGTTATGTTTATATATGAAAGTGTGAAATTAATACTTGTTTAATACTAAATACTAGTAAATTAATACTTGTCGCTCCAATATAATTCAGCTAAGGAGCAGGTAAAGGTTCAAAAGGAAATATCAACTGTGCATGGCGACAGTGAATTAGTCATTGAAAACCAACAACATATCAAAAGAATATGTCAATGCAGGAAATTACGAACCAACACCCACTGCGATCTAAGTAGAAGTAGAAAGGACGAGCAAACATTTGACTATTTCAAAAAACGTTATTAACATTATTAACAATAACCTATTGGATTAGTAATTAGAACTGCTCGCAGGTCCAGCGGTTTATGCATTTGGAGTCTTCTCGCTCCATAGGTGGTGTCCAACATACGACGCATGTGTTTTTTTTCAGTCTTCTTGTTCCTTTATTTTATCGGTGACGTATTCCATCTTTAAGTCCTTATAAGGGTTGTCGTTTCTAATGTATCATGGGTCATTCACAACCCTCCGCAGCATTTCATTTTGGAAACAATATATCATTTGTACATTGGTCTTCAACGGTACAACCTCAAAGTTGGTTACCGTGGGTCCATATTGGTTTTACCATTTGGCTGTAGAGAAGCAATCTGTTGTGTATTGAGAGTGCAGAATTTCTACTTATGAGCCAGTTCATTTTCCTATATTTGATGTTTAACTTTTTTTCGTTTTCATGTGTTCCTACCATCTTAGCTTAGCATCGAGAACCATTTGCATATTTGGTCTATATTTGGATATGTAATTTGGTTTAGTTTGAGAATCACGGGAATCTAGTTTACATTTTGGTTTGTAAAGTTAACATGTGCCGATTTAGCTTCGTTGAATAAGATGCATGGTATTCACTGTATTTTGAAGTTAGCTTGTTGCTTCCGTTATATCTTTCTTAACTGTTACGATTGCTATATCGTCTGCAAATGATGCTACTGTAGTACTTTGAATATTTGGTAAATCTCTCGTGTAAAGGATGAACAGAATAGGTTCAAGTACGTTACCTTGTGGTAAACAGGCTGATATTCATTTTAGTTCAGAGTACACTTTTTGATGTTAGGTCTCGGGGCAGTTTGAATTCGAGGCCCTCATGCCAAATTTTCCAAAGCTCAAGTGGATCCTTAATGACATTCGTTATTATGTGAACTTGTTCAGCTGTAGACGTTCTCTAAACCCAAATTGTTGCTAAGGAATTAAACATCTTTATTCTATTATAAATTTTAGCTTTTTGAGCTTTAGGACCGGAAGAAGTTATGTCGGTCTATAAGATTTTTTATCATTTGCTGGTTTACCTGGTTTATGAATCATTGTTACTTCTGCCACTTTCCATTGACCTGGAAAACATTTGAATTATTTACGCAAACCTTTCTTGGGAATATCTTGCATAATTTTCCCAGTAATTATGCCGTAACCTTGAGCTTTTCTTATACTTAAGTTATTATTCATTTCACTTTTTAGCTCAAATACTTTGGTTACGAAAGATATATTCCCATTTGCTGTTTGCCTCGGCAACGGTTCAAAAGTCTTTTTTAAATGGGCAGCAAATACAGACGCTTCAACTGCTTGTTACTGTTAGCCCAGGTTGCCGTCATCATTTTTATATGAGACACAAGTGTTTTGGTTCTGTCGTTGCTTTCCAAAGTGAATAATCGTCATCCTTTAAGTCAGAAATACCTTGAAGCCGCTTATTAATGCTCTACCTTGAAGTTGCTTATTTCCCTTATTAGTTGTTTTAATGTAGGATACTTTTGTGTTACAGAGCACGAGTCTGCTACCTAATTCTATGAGCTTCCTGTTTTCCTCGAACTAGTTCTCTGACCTCAAGAGGATAGCTATGTTTCATTATTCTTTCATTAAACTTTCCCAAGCTGCTTGATAGATAGTATTATTGAATGCTTCTATTTCATCTTTCGGCTGCTTCTCTGTTCTAATTGGTTTGCGAAAATTTCTTTGCCCTTAAAGTAACTTAAATCCTAATTGGTTTATTGTTTGTTAATTTAGGCAAATTGTCTATTTTTATTACCATTGTACTCAGAGTCATGATCATACGTGATGATCAAATCTCTTTTTGTTACAATGAAACTAAGAAGATCTGGTATTGTATGCATGTCAGTGGGGCCAATATGTTGGTTTATCGCTAGAGTGAAATTCGCAGTTGTTCTCGCAAGCTGAATTAAATAACTCTTTTCCCAAATTAATATTCTTTGCATTAAAATCACCACCACTGCGTCTCCATTTTTTCAACAGATACTGTACAGGTCCAGTAAATAACGCGAAATTCAGATCCCTATTTTTGATTGATTCAAATTTTATAGCTTTAACTTGAAAACCAGGCAAGTGTTGAAATTCTGGGCTGGATGGACATCATGGTAGCATTCATAGTCCCGTCTAACAAATGAAGTTGTTGTTAAATGAGTTTCCGGTACAAAACATGTTTCTATTTTTTCTAGGTTAGATTAGGTCTCGCCTTAGGAAAATTCTATCTACTAAACCAGTTAGTCCTAGTTATTTAATTAGACCGGACGAGTTATGGACAGTTTCAAGTGCAGAATCATTGGAGCTCCTCATAGAGACCCATTTTTTGGGACGCTTTGATGTTACGATGGAGCCTGGAGCTCATCGAGGAACACTTTCAATAGATATGGAGGGCATCGTGGACAGGGAACGAATCCTGTGGGTGCTGACCGGTTTTAAGCCTTATAAATCGGCGGACTGGAGGTTATCTTCGGGGAATATCTGGAACTGGTCTATATTCCTAAGAAATGGAAGGAGATCAGATTAGTCTTTATCACGAAATCGGGAAAGAGCTCACATGGTCCAAACACCCTAAGCCTTTAACTCTATCATCCTTTCTGTTCAAAATCTTGGAAAGGCTGGTAGATGTTGTTATTCGAACAAAAATTCAGCATGCGTACTCTAAAGGAAAATCGGTGGACACAGCTTTGCATGATTGAGAAGTCATTTTACTCGCAAGAGTTTTGTATGCTAGCATTTCCGGACATTGAGGGTGCCTTTAATAATGTAAAAACGGAGGCGTTCATGCAGGATTGTCACTTTTGAAGGTGGGTTACCCTATAATCTATAGTTTATCTACCTACAACCAGATGCTGGTAAGCAGGATTATTACCTAGGAACTGGGGGAGTCCACAATTGGAAGATGGGTGGTTAGTGGAACCCCACAGGGAGGTGTAATGTAAGGGAGACATTAGAGTGTAGTGATGAATGGATTGCAGTTAGAACTAGAGAGAGAGACGACAGGGGTGGTAGCGTATACAGATGATGTAGCGATAGCTGTCTCAGGCAAATATCTGGATACGATTGGGGATACTATGCAGAATGAACTCCTGATCGTTACGAAATGGACCAGCAAATGTGTATTAGGGTCAATCCTTCCAAGACGGACCTGGTACTGTTTACTAAGAAATATAAAATTCCGGTAGTTAGCTCTCCTACCATGAACATTTTTAATAATAATCGTGAGAATGGGTGAATAAGGCTAATGTAGCCATTTCTATGTGTAGAAACGCAATAGAGTAGGTGTGTGGTAGCTAGCTCTGAATACGGTAACATATATTGGTATGCTTATAAGCGGGGTGCTTAGGACAACACCTACACGTGCTTTAGGGGTTATATTCCATCTTATTCCAATCAAATTTTTTGGTAAGCAGATGACAGCCAATGTGGCTACGAGACTCTCGGCTGTCTCTCAGTGGAAGTGTCTTCAGGCAGGACTTTCAACAATAATTTGATCGCTGAGGAAAGATCTCTGTCCATCGAGGGAATCGTTGAGAAACGGATTAATACTGGAAAACGAGGCAGTGCAATTTTTCATAGATGGCTCTAAGGTAAGAGACGGCAACGTAGGAGCCGCAGTCTTCTGTGAGAAGCTAAATGTTTAAATATCTGTTCGTCTTTCTGACTACTGCAGCGTGTACTAAATGAAGTGGTGACGATCGAGGAAGTCGTCACGATCTCTTTATATGCTCGTGTCCAGCACAATCAGACAGAAGACATAAGTACTTAGGTGTGTACCGTATGGGCAGCCTTTTGGAACTCGCGGACTGTGGAGTGCGAGATATTTTATGCTACATAAGTAGCTCTGGATGGTTTCAACGGGATTCTGTGCAATCAAAATGGGCCACTATTGGCTTAAGTGTGCGATAGCAGCCACTCTAACCTAACCTAACATTTTTTTTCTAAGTTTACCGAAATGTCTAGCCCTGCTGTGTTAATCCGTTCGCGTTCCAAACGACAAATCTAAGTGTTCGGATAATTCGATTTGTATAACATTAGTGTTAGCTCATTCGTAGCTTTTTGTCTATCTATAGACGCTTATATATTGCTTTTAGACCACGTTCTTTTTTGCTAGGCTTGTATTTATCGTTTCTATACTTTGATATATCCTTTCGAGTAGATTTTCTTTAGTAGCATTAGTTAACTACTGCGTTATTTGCGAGTATGATCTCCTCCCTCGTTCTATGGGCCATGATAGTTGTCGATTGGCTCTTTGTATTTTTTAATCTTTGCAGTTGTACTGCTAATTGTCTTCCGCCAACTATAGGGTTGAGTGTTATCGTTTACAGTTTGTACACCTTGCAGGTTCGTTTCGGCGGTATATGCAGTCTTTGGCGTTGTATCTATCGGCGCATTTTTCTCACGTAAGATCTCGCACTCAATATCTTTGGGTGCGATTACAGACATGTTATTTCTTGCATTGAGGAATTAAACTTTAGCTTTTGTTTAATGTGAAGATGAATAGCGAAATGTCTCTTATAATGATCTAGGTTCCTTGGTTATTTCAAATTTTCTTCCATTTAAAAATATTTACTGTGTCTTTGATTTGCCGTTTTGTCACATTGGGGGTTTCTTTATATACTCTTATTGCAGGTGGCCTTGACATTTCATGCATGAAGACTTCTGGCCATAACCTTCATTTTTAGTTTATTTTTATCTTCGTAGCCATACAACTCTTTACCTTCTTTAATGAGCTCTATGGTTAAAGCTCCATTCCAAACATTATACAATAATGTTCTGAAGAGGGCTTTTACCATAAAGCCACTACCCTATCGTTTGTGGACACCGATTTATATATTTTAATTACAACCTTTCGTTTTTCTTGCTGCTGATGTAGTTCAGGTATACGCACTGCTTTGAAAGTTCCATTTCCTTTTTACTGCAAATGCTCTCCAACTTCTGCTGAGAATTCTGCTCTTCACTTTTTAGTAGCTCGTTTCTTTTGTTTGTACATCAAATCCGTTTCTCTAGCAAGTTCCTTATCATCTGTATGGAACTCTACGTTAGTACAGGCAATTATACTGGTTTCGTTATAATTAGTAAAAAGAGTTTCCCAAACTTTTATAAGTCTAGTCTCTTTAGTCCTCATTTACATTTTTTAACTAAAAGATTGCATTGCAAAATTGTAATGCCAGTTTTTCTATTTCACTAAGTCTTCTGCGTACAGTTCAGCATTTTCGTTTTCTTGCTTAGCCGCTGGTCTATGTTGGTGATCCAAATATTTTTGAGCTTCGTATGAACGGATATCGCAATGAGTGGCTAACCCGAGAATCCATTGAGCCGGCCTCATCAGAGAGTGGTTTATCCAACTGGGCAGTTGGGGTAAAACCTGAGGTAATTTTTTTGGTGTAAACTCATTGCGTTTAGGACTGGTTATGGAAACAACTACCAACCTAATCAGTGAAATTAAAAGTGCGTCAAGTTTTCGGTTTCTCGGACGCCAGAGATTAATTTCATTATTTAATTAGCAAAATTCTTCGACGTAAATATAATACTTAAGTATTTTTAATAAATTTGGAAATTCCTGAGAATTTGGTCGAAATCGGTTTACCGGAAGTGACAGATTCATTAGGTGCATTTTTGGTTTTGGCAAATATTTTGAACAGTATATCAATTACGATAAAAAATACTAGCTTATAAATTAATTTTTCAACAATACCGGTCAAGATCATTTTTCCAAAATTTAAGGGGAAATGACTATTTGTGATAAATTTTTTTTTAACAAACTATGGCCCCTGCTCAGTCCAGATCAACTGACATGGAACCTAATAAATAAGCTGTTTCATAAATTAGGAGAATCCATTGTAATTGTTGACCGTAATTGGTCCACCGGAAGTGGCAGGAGATTTTTCTGTAAATATTTTGAAAAGTATACACCATTTACGAGAAAATGATCAAAACTATTCTAAATTAATTTTCCAGAGACAAAATTAGTCAAAATCATTTTTAAGCTTTGCCGGAAATGACAAGTTTTGATAAATTAAACTATTTTTATAGTCTTGGCGGATTGACTATTCGTAATGAAATTTTATACATAAATTTTTTACAATAATTGGGAGATCCTTGAGTAATTTGGTGGAAATCTGTGGACAAAAAACCAAATAGAATTAATAGATTCAATTTAGTTTTAAGATTAAACTTTCTACCAACAATGGTAGTCCTGGTTGGTGATACAAGACAGTTTTACCTAAAGTGTGTGTTAAATTGTTCACTTTAGAAATCGAGTGTGGTGTATTCGAGATCTATATACATTCATAGTAAAAGGAAGTGTTGGCCACAACATTTTACCCTTCCATTATTTTGGTAACAATTTGAAAAATAATTTATTGTGTCGTCACGCATTTTTGCTTAGATGAGTAGCAAACCTAGCGACAAAACAGCTTCGTAGTGCAAAAAATATACCGGTGTAGATAATTCCTAAATACGTACTAACGCACAACGCCGAATCTGAATATCAATAAAAAAAAAAACCGGGTATCAATGTTTCATAGCTCTTTAGCAAATTGAAAATAATTCCGTAGTCTCGGAGTTAATATGAAAAATAACTTAGTTTAAAAATTGAAATACATTTATTTAGTAATAATTAGTAATACATATAAAGGTTGCAAAATATTTTTTATTTAAAAATTAAAGTTATTTCACTTCCCGGTTTCGGTACTTCACGAGGTTTTCCGCATGACATGTTTACCGCATATTTATAATTTTTAAAATGAGCTAATCCAGACAGGTTCATATAGTTACCCCAAAAATGCAATAATAATTTAAGGGTCATTGACTTTTTAAATCCGCGCGTGATAAAACTCTAATTTATGAAAATAACAAAAAATATCCAAAAATTAAAAACTTGCTGCACAAATTTTACAAGAACGCAAAAGAAACGAAAAAAAGCTTTATAATAAAATAAGAAATGATACGACCTTCATCAAGGCCATTTCCTATACATGTGAAACTGTGACAATGAACTTTGGAATGGCACATCCTAGAACGAAGCTTATTCATATTAATTAGTCCGGTGTCTCGACGGCGCCGTTATATTTTTGTGTATCATCGGAATTTTATTTTATTTTTTAAACCTCAAATTAGTAAATTCTTAATTGTTATGTGCGTGTACATTGATTCATCTCTGAGCGAATACAAATTTACACCAAACACATTTTATTAATCATCCCTATAAATTTTGCGTATATATATACGAAAGTTTACTAAGATAATTCCAAAGAAAAGCATAACGTTCAATAAAACCACCAACAACAACAACCGCAATATATACAAAATAACACTTTTTAATTGCATATACGCAGAGAGGTCACATACTCAGAGATTGTTTACTTTACATCGAAATAAATAAAATTAAGGAGAAACAAAGTTTCTTTGACTGTGCGCATTGTTGTTGTAATCGGTTTCGAGACCCATCCCACACCCACCAAAAACCAAAAAAAATAATAATAAAATCGAAAAACTACAAGAAAAAATTTAAAGAAAAAACAAAAAAACCAGAAATTGTTGTATTTAATAGAGCGAATATATAAGCTTGTTTCATTTCATATCAAATCATTGATCAGAAAAGTGTTTAAGTTTTATTAAATATTTAAAGTTTAAGTTTTACAAAAATATTTATTGTTATTATTTATAATACATACATAGATATATATATATAACGAATTTCATAAAATATTTGTGTTAAATCGACTAAGCAAAGCTTATAAAATAACCCTGTGTATAATATTTAAAAAAAAAGTTGTTAAAAGTTTTAAATTATAAATAATTAAAATGTATTCAAAAATTAATATTCATTTAATTGTGGTGAGTTTATTTGTTTTTATAATGTAACAATAATCTAAAGAAATTTAATTAGTCATAATAAAAAAAAAGTTGTTAGGTATTTTCAAAGTGAATAATTTAGTTTTATAGTTTTACTGTACAAAGGATATCAACTATTTGCAATTAATTTTGAAATAATATTTATGCACATAGTATTAATTGTGATGTTTGTGAGATTAGATGTGTGCTTTGTTTTGTAAAAAAAAATATAAATTAAAAAATACAAAATTAATTAATATTATACAAAAAAATAGTGAACATGTTTCGTGTTGATATTTTGTGCTTTTTGGTAAAACATTTTTTTGTGTGCATCAAATAGTTTGTATCGAACAACAAAAATAACATTTCTTCTGACATATAATGGATTTTTTGTGCAATATTAGTATTTCAATGCCACTAAATTGGTTTTTGTAGCGTAAAAATACAACAGTTATTATAAATCCGAGGATAACGCGTGATATATGTGCCTAAAAGTAGTTTAACACTATTATTTAGTGAAAGCTTTTAGACATATCGATGTCAAATTTAATTTTGATGACGTTAATTTTGCAAGCAATACATTCAACTACTTAAAATACGCTTAAAACTATGAAAGCTTTTAGACATTATGAAAGCTTCAATTAAAAATGCAATATTTTTCAAAACTTGCTGATTGAAACTCATATACATTTAATTTTTATGCTTTAAAACTTATATAAAATATAAGCTTTCAAAGCTTTAAATATTTGTAGCTTTTTATTTGAGCTTTTAAATCGTAACTCATATTTTACTTCCTAATAAATTTCAAAAAAATTCAGCTTTAACATTTGTTATTTCCAAAAATTAGACGAAAAGCTTATGCTTATGAAACTTAAAGCTTTTATGTTAATAATGATCAAGCATAAGTTGTTAGCCAAATATTTGGCTCATTTATTCACTGTAAAATATTTAAAAGGTTTCTGCTTGGGAAATATTTGTCCAAATTTTGTAACGCTTTTTAAGGTTTATGTAAGCCTTAGACTTTCAAACAAAATGCATTTTCTAGATGTTTGACGAATGTTCTAAGTCTTGCATTTTGCTATCTACTCACACATGAATGAAATCTGCAAAAGCTTTCATAGATTATGTTTCGACATTCCTTTAAAAATAAATACAATTTTACGTAAAAGCTTTTAGCTTAACCGTTTTCGTATCAAATATTTATTGATTAGTCATCAACAATACAAGTTGAGAACAATGATCGTGTTATTGATACACCTAGACATTTGAGATATTTATATACAAAGTAAACGTTTTATTTCTTTTTATAAAATCGTTTAAATAAGTTTTTGATCCACTTAGATTATTTTCATAATATGAAAGCTCATCTACTTAATACGAACGCATTCAGGGATTTATAAACATTTACGATAAAATATAATGGTACAGTATAAGTGAAAGCTTCCTGCACCAAATCGACACACCCGAACAAATTGTAATTACAATATTTTGAAAACACAATTTACATGCCGTCTGACCCGTAAAACATTATTTTATATTTTTACAATTTTACTAGGCCTTAGCCCGGTTTACCTTGGCAAATATGCGCTCACGTTTTATAAAAAAAAGAAAACAATTTGTTGTCTTATACAATTTCTTAAATATTATAAAACTGGAATCATTATATTGGATTAAATATTTATTAATAATAAAAAAAATTGCATTGAGTGAAAGATTTAATTTTTTTTTTCGGATTCCTTGAACTTTTTCTTCTTAAGAGTATTTAACTTTTACTTTGAAATATTTTAGAATCGTGTAATTAAAAATGATTTGCATATTACATTTGATTTTATTTTATTTACAGCTCGTCGTTAGCTACTTTGCCGTACTAGCTTTAGCAGCATCAGATGACGGTAAATACCGCCCAATTAACGATGGTAAATATCGTCCAGTTGTAAACGGACAATATACACCAACAAACGATGGCAAATACCGATCAAATCCCGGCAAATATGTTTCAAATGGCAATGATGGTATGAAACGTTTATTTATATTAGATTCATTTATAGACTTGGGTTCTCAATTTTATTTATTCATTTTTTATCACTATTCTTATTAACTGTTGTTATATATTTCTCTATTTCATTTTTATATTTAAAACAAATATAAATATCTTTACAATAATGCCTTCATTAAAAAATTATTTTGAATTTAATTAATTATCAAAAAAAAAACAAATTAAAACATTTTAAAATAATGTTTCTTGAAGGACGTTATAAACCTCGTAAAACATGGGCATATATTCATGTAGATGACATGAGACATTTAGGCAAATACATTCACATGCCTAACCCGTATATACACATAGATAATCCAGCTCTACCGTACGATCACATCAATTCGCCCTACGAACCATATGTAGATGAGTTTGATCGATATGGAGATTCCAGGTAAGAAAATTTCACTTTGATCAATTATTAATATAAAAATATTATGCCATAGACTTTTTGTTATAAAATACGCGAACGACCTTTGAATACTATATACTATTATATCACACCCACAAATAATCTTTCGTAGTTTAATATGCCATTGTTTATATAAATAGTACGTCGTATACTTATTACTTTCGTTTTGAGTCATCGACAACCAACTGCTAAAAAATTTATTATCCTTGTTTTATTTTGTTCATGCAGTACAAGGATAATGGCGATTAAAATGCGAAATTATTAAGACCTTGCGCATAGGCGCGGGGTATAAATACTTATAATTACATACGAAGGTGGATGACCCATCGATGAAGTCATTTATTTAAAAGCTAAATGCAGCGGAACTGATAAATCCCAAAAATATCGGATGACCAAATGAAATAAATTTGCTCAAAAACTATCACCGAACTAAAACTTTTATTTAACAATCTTTTCGATTTTTTTAATTTATATTATCTCGATCGTTTTATTTCATCATTGAATTTAAAAGTTATATAAAAGAACCGATTTATATAAATTTTTTATATTTTTATTTTTTAATGTTTTGTCGCGGTAAAGGTTAAGGCTACCATAACATTATTTCATCCGCGTCGGTCCCAAACGAAAAAAAAAATTATTTTTCCTAATATTAATTGAATTTTGTAATAACGTAATGACATTGAATATTTTTTGTTTGTTTCTGTTCACAGCTTTCAACAATCAGTAAGTAATCCAAATGACCCTTTCAAAAATGATGTATATTACATCAATACTCCAGACATATATGAAGCATATGGTATACCAAATCCATCATCCGATTATTCAGCAAGTGCATCCAATCCAGTCCAATCCAAACACATTCTTCCACCAAACGATTTTCAATTAAATTATAAAGATTATATAGCAAATATTCAATTGACAAATGATAATGATAATAACGCTAGTAATAATGATAAAATTAATAGTAATAGCAATATTGATAGTAGTAATCCTAGTTTTAACATCCAACACGAGCAAAATAAACAAAATTCTTTTGATTTTAATCATCCACAGTCAACAAGTAGTTATAATAAAGATGATTTAGAACAAAAGAATCGTCGCACCTATCACGATGAAGGTGGTTGGAAAATAATTAGACAAGAAGGTGATATGAATAAAAAGAAATATGATTTCTTGTAAGTTTTATTTAAGAAATTTTTTTCTAAAAAATTTTTCAATCTAATATAATATAAATATTAAATACGACCTAGTCTTTAAGATTTTAATAGTTATTTAAGAAATCGAGTAAAAATTTTATAAAAAAAAAGAAAATCAAATGAAACTTACATAATATAATCGTAAGCAACATTTAGGTACTATAAATTCGCCTAAATGTAAGGACTATGTGTAAATAAAATAATTTAAGTTTTATTTTTAAAAAAAGATTTAAAAGCTTTTTCTTGTTTATATTTACATATATATGGTTTGGTGATTTTAGGGGTTTTTGGCACAACGAGCTTTTCCAAAGAGCTTAATTATATTTCTTTTTATAAATACGTACACATTATATATAAATAGCTTACAAAATTTTGACGAGCATACAGCCATTGATTACAGAATTGGTTCGTATACGACTATAAAAAAACAAAAATACTATTCTTTATAGAAATTGGAAATACAATCCCCCCACACAAAATGGGAAAACTTGCACATCCTGAGGTTATGGTAATATAAACCAATCTATACCAATATATTCCCGGTGACGGAAGTACTCCTTACCACTTTTCAAATCTGTTTTATAAAATCCTATTTACTATAATAATTATTTTTTTATGTAACACACTAATTAAAATATTCTTTTTAATCCAAAAAAAAAAAAAAAAAAATTATAAATATTAGGTACGAAACCGAGAATGGGATTTATGCCGAAGAACATGCGAAATTGAACAGCAAGATCGGTGGAGAAATAACAGGAACGAATAATGATGATAATGATAAGCATGGCACCGAGATCGATCGTGGATACTATGAGTATACCGGTGATGATGGCAAATTATATCGTGTCGATTATTCAGCTGGTGAAAATGGTTTCCAACCGATGGGCGATCATATACCAACACCACCGCCGGTGCCAAAAGAAATTCAAAGACTGCTCGAATATTTAAAAGAGCAAAGTAAATTATAAGACAATCATTCATTAATCAATCCATATTATTATGCGTTCGATGTATATTAAAATTTTTTTAAAGCCATCAACAAAAAATGCAATTATTTTTAAAACATAAAACATTATATTTTTTATATTATTAAATTCTAATTTATAATTTTATTTGCTACATATAAATATTTTTTTTTTTGATATAAGTAAATATATAGGATTGTTACACGATATAATATTAATTGTTATGATAAATGAAAATTCCTATTTGTAAATAAAATTAGAAACTTATTTGAAACTGAAAATATTTTGTTTGATATTTTTATTTGCTCTCATTTGGTTTATTTTGTGCGGTTTATCCACTTGTTGCGAATTCGCTAATAAATGGTGTGTTTCTGTGCTTTACAATCTGCTCGTAGATTTTTAATTGTTTAGATATTTATTTAATAACGGCCTTTATTTATATGTAGTTTTTTTCTGAAATTCATTTTGCTTATAAGCAATGTAAGTAAACCAAGCATTGAAATTAAATATGGATTTAACTTGTCCCTAATATAAATTAAAAATAATTTTTGATTCTGTTTAATTCTTTCTTTAAAGCTTCTTGTGTTTGTTGAATTTATTTTTATATTTACTTCGAAGTATATTTACCACGGATAATTTTTAAACTTACCGAAAATAAATACTTGAGGAGATGAAATGGTTAGTTTGACGAAGGCGATGAGTAAAAGCGCCAGTGTTCACAGAAAGGTGTTTTATTATAAATTATTCATTAAAGAAGCTCTTTGTATTTCAGCAAGCGTTCATCAAATTTCACAAAACAAAATTCGAGGTGAACCAGATAAAACTACAGTAAGTTTTTGCTGCACTTTTGGGATCCGTAATAAAAAAAAAATTATTATAAATAATTACAGATTTTATGAAAATTTTTTATTGGCGAATGATAATAAGATGTTTAGATTTCAGCGATTGGGCCATGCAGGACTATAATATTTATTTTAATCGTCTTTATTAATATTTAATTGGTAATAAGATAAAATTGTTTTCAGATTGGTAATGTTGGAAGATTCCAAAAATAAAATTCACAAAAAAAAATCTTCTAATTGGAAACCACTTTATTGAACTGCGCCAGCGTCCAGATCACTCAAATGCGGCATACAATCTACAATAATTAGATTATCTTATAATATGTTAATTTATTAAGATTACTTACCATTTCAATAATCATTTTACTAATTATTAAGTCAATAAAATGTTATTGTTTACTATTAAGCTACATTAAAAGATTATAAATTTATATTGACAATTACTAAACAACTGTCAAATTAATTAACGTACTACGAGTATGTGCTAATTAATTACATACCACAAAGGGTGCGTTTTGTTACCTGAGTGTTATAATTACATTTTTTTTTTGTTATAATTAATTTAAATTTAGCGCAAGTTTTACCTATAGTTTTCCTATAATTTTGTTATAAAATGAACATAAAACTAATTTAGGTTTATGGTATAAGATTTGTCAAACCAACCAACCAACGGTTTACAAAACCAACTTAAAATTCTTTTGCAATAAACTCTTGAGGTGAATGGATCAATAAAAGCTCAACTAGCGCGATAAGTTAGTAACTTATTATACTGGGATTTCTACGAGCAAACCACATTGCTGAAGCCAATAATTAAAACTTGTTTGGGTGTGACTATACGATTTGGGACAACAAACGACCTACTTCATCCAACCATTTCTGGAAACTCAAATTTTTACTGCTTCATCGTTGGATTGGAATTTCAATCTACAACAGGTAACAAGCGCACTATAAATAATAGGAGGTTTAATCACACCGCTACAATTTGGAGAAGGTTAATTGCAAGAACTACATACGGGAAAACGTTAGGTATTAATTCATTTATCTAATATAAAATCACCCAATTAATTCACAAATTTTATCGTTTATTTCCAATTTACATACCAAGTTCTCTAAATAAGGGTACGTTGTGCAGGTTTGAAATTCATATGCGGGATCACTTTTATATATTAGATATTAAATATTAGATTACCCAAAATAATTTATGAAAATTAACTCTTAAGAAAATTGACAATAGAGAGCCACCGATTGTTTGGTATGCAAATACGGACTTTTTCTATTCGGATTGTTCGAATGGTAAGAAAAAAAATGTATAAATAGCCAATTTGAAATAAATTTTTAGGTTAGGTTGAACAATAAATTTAATTTAGTAAAGAACCCTCTTAAGTGATCTAAGTCTTACCAACAAAATTTAAATATTGAGGGTTTTGAGTTCGATTATATAAACAATATAAAATATAATAATAAATTAATGATACAGAAGTTAGCCGAAAATTTCCGCCGAAAAAACCTGCATTATCGACATATTTTGTATCAGGTGGTAGTACAAAATTCTGTTGATATTTGCCGAAAATTACATGTTATTGAAGTTAACAGTAAATTTCCGCCGAAAAAAATTTAAATAATCAATATCACATAATTCGAATGTATGGATGCATGTTTAGTGGTAATTTGTACTGGGTGAAGTTAGACCAACTCGTAAATAGCTGGATCCCGTATTTTTAATTTGTCGTATTAGAGGCCAATGAATTTGAGTTGAGGCACTAACATTGAACACCTTGTGTCAAAAAATCGGGCCATATTTTATGTAGCATGATAATGAAATAAATTAAAAGCTGGACGCATGTTCACTGGTAATTTGTACTGGGTGAAGTTAGAACAACTCGAAAATGGCTAGATCCCATATTTATCATTTGTCGTGTTAAAGGCTAATGAATTTGAGTTAAGACACTAATAGTGAACACCTGTTGCAAAAATCAGGCCATATTTTAAGTAGCATCATAGTGAATTAAATTAAAAGCTGGACGCATATTTAATGGTAAATTGTACTGGGTGAAGTTAGACCAATTCGTAAATAACTGGATCCCGTATTTATAATTTGTCGTCTTAAGGGCTAATGAATTTGAGCTGAGACACTAACAATGAACACCTTTGCCAAAAATCAGGCTATATTTTATGTAGCATCACAGTGAAATAAATTAAAAGCTGGACGCAAGTTTAGTGATAATCTGTACTTGGTGAAGTTAGTCCAACTGGTAAATAGCTGGATCCCTTATTTTTAATTTGTCGTGTTAGGAGCCAATAAATTTGAGATGAGGCACTAAACTCCTGTGCCAAAAATCAGGCCATATTTTATGTAGCACCATCGTGAAATAAATTATTGGCAAAGGTGTTGTTATACGAACCCCGGTATGACAACCAACACGTTCGAAGCGGGTAGATAACAATCGGATAATGGGAGGTTCTATGTAGTCATACATTATCGGAGTACAACAAAAAGTTTCGTGTTGACAAAAAGAAACTAGACAACTAAGAAAAATTGTAACTCACCCCACCCAATCGAAGCGCAATTTATTTCATTTTTTTTATTTAAACTAATATTTATTTAATAAATGATAAAAGAATTAAAAATCATAATTTGTGGTGGAATTTAGATATTACCGTTATATTTTCTAATAATAATTATTTAATTAAATGAACTTAGAATTTCAAGTGAATAGAAAAAAAAATATAATCATATTTGGAGAAGGCAAAAAAATTTAGAACAAGAAAATCTCTCCATATAGACTGCCCTAAAACTTCTTTTTTATATCCATTTGTAACTCACTTTTAAAAATTTGATTGATTGATTGATTTTGAATGTACGACCAAGTTCTTAGGCTTGAGTTCCCGGATGACGCCGGGTCCACCGTACACCCTTTTTTACACATAACAAAACCGAAGGATTGGATAGGTTAGTTAAGTGGGACAGAATCGGCCCGGTTACAGACACCTAGGTATAGCCGATAGTTAGTAACACAAAGACAACACAATTCTAATCTACTAGATGAAGGATAAAGGCTTAATAGGTTAATGGATAACGATGGTATTGGTCTTCAAATTGCTTCTTTAAAACGGCAACCTAAGAAAAAATATTATTATTTCACATGCATCTGGAATTTTCCTGAAATTTAATTCTATTAATACTTTTCGGCTTCCTAACCAAAATTGGGTGACTCGACCCGTTACAGACACCTATGTAAAGTCGTTAGTAATAAAATGACAACACAATTCTAAACTACACAATCAGCAATTACAATGAAGCATTAATTCACAAGTATCTGTAAATTTCCTGAAATTTAATTCAAAATTCATATTTTCCGGCTTCCTAAATAATTGAAACATTTATTAATTTAGTCATTCTGCAACTCCGCAACTTACAGTAGATTTTCCTGAAACCAAAGTTATTTGAACTTTAATCAAAATAACTCTAAAATTTATTAGTATTTAACCGTTGAATTGGGCGAACACGAAACAGCAAAAAAAAAAAAACAGATTAACTAGATTAACTACCGGATTGCATTCAAATATCCCTTAAAATATCCATCCATAGAATTCGCAAAAATTGTTTCACAAGGAAACAAATACTTTTATCACTACTTTTGCACTAGTTCTGGAACTTCTTCTACGTTTGCTGGGGATATATCACATACAATTAATCTTAGACATGACACATGCGACTCGTCTATGACTTGTCACCTCGTATTAGACTTGTCATAAACGATTCATCTCAGACTGGTAACAAACGAAAATTAGTAATTAGTGTGTCGTCAATGGCTTTCCTGCTGGAAGGTAATATTTAAGTAAAGGCAACTAGATATAATTTGAAAAAATTATTCTAAAATGAATGATAAATAAGTTTATTTTATAATTTTTATAATTAAATATAAATCGTACCAGTATCTTAAAAGAGGGATAATATGTACTCGTATATTAAATATATTTGAATGAGATTTCCTGAGAACCGAATAATTTTAATATAATAGCTCAGCACTGTACATGTAGATTAATATTTAGGGTTGATTTGAAATTAAGAATTAATAATTATAATTCTTGTACTAAAACAGTCTAGATTGGCAACGTTGCATTTTATGACAAACATCCAGTCGTTGGTGTATTGAAGTATACAAACCTTCTCTCTCTTTTGAATAATTATATTAATTATATCAAATATTTCTAGCTTTTCAGTTACATAGATATAACGAAGTTGCCGATAAACAATTCTTTATGTTAAGATTGTTAAAATCCCAAATCCAATGCAAATAATATTTCTTTTTATAAAGCAAAAATATCGCTAATAAGCTGTGAGAAAATACTAGTAACCCATTGAATGTCACAAAAAGGCAATTTTGCGGTAAATAATAGGGTTCGTTACCAACTCCAACATAGTTGCAATTAATCTTGCAAAAATGATGGATTATGAAGGAAATACAATATAGAAAACAGCTAATCATAAATTACCTACACTATATTCTCAATGCACAGAAGAAATACGGAAACGGAAAATTCTATCGCTAATCAAACCGAAATAAAAATATAACAATTTATTACACAAACGCTGACTAATAGGATGAAGGAACATCACCAAAATAGCTCTCTCCGAAAATCTCCGAAATCAAAGCGTGGAAGAAACCACCTCCACAAACAATCGTAGTAAAATGTACCAAGAGAATTATCCAATGTCCATCCAGGAGCTAAAACTACCTCGAAACGATCCCAACAGATGGCATGAATCTTCCCACCATGAAACCACTACCATCCACCAAGCGACCTCCTGCCAACACCACCATTCAACAAAAACCACGCTTCACAAAGCCGTGAAGAATCCATGACAGATCACAAACGAACCATGGCAACCCTACAGCCCAAAAACTTCAGCGTACGACCGATCATACCAAAACTCCCAAAATGATTCAGCCCCCGCCAAATGGACGGCAAACTCCAACAAAAACACCCGAAGCATTCAGCAAAGAAACCAATTTGGACATACAAATCCAACATTCAGGCAATAATTCAATACAAATCTGCAAATCCGCCCTCATACACTAACAAATGAGAACTACCTCAAGTCCTAAACAAAACAACTCAAAACAGTCAAAAATACCTTATAAATACAGGTAACGACATAACAAACATGAACACAACTCTCCGCAAGTTGAGAAACACAGCGTTCAACGAACAACCACCACAAACCGCAGACACCGAGCCATTACTCACCATGAACGAAACCCATTCAAATCACTCCAAATATCAGAAAAGATTCACTGCAATACAGCTGCAGCACATCCTCGCCGCACATCCTGTGTAAACCAATCACACACATACACCACTCGTCAAAATCTAATCCAGTTTTCGCACCACAGAGAAAAAGTATAACCCCCTCCGAATCGCCAAAAATATACATTCCTTTAAATGTACAATATTCATTTTGCGCGATCTCGACCTGCGACAACATCCACCCCTTGCCGATGACGCCAACCCAGATCGATAAGGAGAGGTCAACGTCAGCCGCCTCTCCACAACGACGGCAAAAAATCTCACAAAGTTAACAAAAGTCTAAATTATTATACATATAACAAATCAATTTGTAACTCACTTTTAAAAATAATAATTAATTTGATTTCGATATTATCTTTAAATAAATCTAAAATTAACTATTAACTAAAATATTAATTAACTTTCATATGGCATGCATTAATTAAATTTACTGAAAATTTAACTTATGTAGCTTATTTTTTGTATAGAACAATTAGGGGAAGCACAGTACACACAACACTCAATAATCCTTATTCGTTTGCGGCTAGTTACGTTCATATGACCTTGAGGCCGCCGCGACGCACATATGCGGTACAAGTTGTCATTGGACGTAAATCAGCTAATCACAATTAGAACATACAACTCCATTGTTAAATGCCGTGCAAAACACAGCAACGCACAATATTATAAGGTTTACGAACAAACCGATATGGTTGAGTATTCATAGGCCCCCAAAAAATCTACTTTCTTAGTTCGACAATTTTTGTTTAGCTTTTATCGAACACTTGATCAAGCTTTAAAATATTTTTTTTTCAATTCAAATTTAATATTTAAATTGTTAGCACAATAATAGTATTTAATATTTTTGGTTTATTTTATAGCTGTGATGGTCTCGCACAAAAGGCAACCAAATAATAATTTCTTTTATTTTCATACTTTGAGCCAAAATATTTACGAATTATTATTTACGAATCAAGAACAATTAGGTATAACATGATTAGTTAATTATAACTTGTCCCAGTTATATACATTGCTAATTATTGTTATGTACGGAATTCTATAGATAACCATAACCACACCCACAATCGAATTGGAAAAATGTAGATAATATCGTTGTACTCACACATGAAGCTAATCGAACAACTTATATATTTACCACGCAGATTACCATCAGTTTTATGACTTTATGATCTCCAAAGAAAGTAAATAACTAGACCACCACCATGCAAACAATTATACATAAGGTGTACGAGTTTACTGACCAAAACCAATCTAACAAAAATGATATATTAGGATGAACCAAAATTCTTTTACCTTGACTCGATTTTTAGTGCCTCAACTTAAATTCATTGGTTCCTAACACGACAAATTATAAATATGGGATCTAGCTATTTACGAGTTAGCCTAACTTCACCCAGTACATACGAGTCGTATATGACCTTTAAACATTTGAATTATGTTATTGATTTTTCAAATTTTTTTTCGTCAAAAATTTACTGTTAACTTCAATAACATGTAATTTTCAGCTAATATCGACAGAATTTTGTACTACCACCTAATACAAAATATGTTGATAATGCAGATTATTTTGGTTGAAATTTACGGCTAACTTCAGTAGCATAAACAATTAATGTTACTGAAGTTAGCCGAAAATTTTGTCTGGAAATATTCTGCATTATCGACATATGTTGTATCAGGTGGTAGCAAAGAATATGTACAACTAGAAAGTGATTTTGTTCGACAGAAATATACCAACAAATGATCGTTTCTGATTTTCTGAGTTTTTGTTTGTAACTCTCGTAGAACGGGATGGTCTTATAGTTATCCATTTCTCGCTCTAACATTCATTTTATAAACACAACTTTGGACCCTGTTACAGTTAGCCGATACTTTCCAGCCGAAAGTAAAAAAATCGATAATGCAGATAGTGTCTGTGTTATCTCAGCCGAAAACACAAGATGTTTTGTCAAATATTAATATGCATCGGCCGATATTTTTCAGCCGACATTTCTCAGCCGACATTTCTCAGCCGATATTTCTTAGCCGATATTTTTCTGCCGAAAGTGTTTTTTTACCAAAAATATTTGTTTTCTACAACAAAAAAAATCAACTAAAACCATTAAAAAAAATTAAATCGGAAAAATTCATTTTACTATTGGGAAATTGCAAATAAACATAAAATACAAAATTTGAAAATTTCTAAATATTAACCGTTTAAAGTGTCATGGTTGGAAATAGATTCAAATGAAACGTCTTACTGGTGCTCGCACCTGGAAAAAATTGCAGGTCAATTTTCATGTGGGGAGTCCGGGAAAACTCGATTGAATATATCATGGTTGAAAATAAATTCAAATGGTCAAAAGGTCTTAATGATGCTCGCACATGGAAAAAATTGCAGGTCAATTTTCATGCGAGGAGTTTTCGGACTCCCCACATGAAAATTGACCTGAACTTTTTTCCTGGTGCGAGTATCATTAAAAACTTTCATTTGAAACTATTTCCAACCATGACACATTAAACGGTCAATATTTAGAAATTTTCAAATTTTGTTTGAGCGATATATTCGGTCGAGTTTTCCTGGACTCCCCACATGAAAACTGACCTGAACTTTTTTCCAGGTGCAAGAATCATTAAGACCTTTCATTTGAATCTATTTCCAACCATCACACTTTAAACTGTTAATATTTAGAAATTTTCAAATGTTGAGTGTGCGATATATTTGATCGAGTTTTCCCGGACTCCCCACATTTATCCCCAATATATTTTTATGTTTATTTGCAATTTCCCAATAGTAAAATGAATTTTTCCGATTTAATTATGGTCCGATTAAAAAATGGTTCAAATACTGTTAAAGATAGCCGAAAGTTTCCAGACGAAAGGTAATGCAGATAGTGTCTTTGTTATCCCCGCCGAAAGGTAATGCAGATAGTGCCTTCGCTATCTCGACCAAAATATGATAATGGAGATATTGTTTTTGCTATCCAAGCCGAAATAATATTTTATAGCCGAAAAATATATTACCTGATAAACTAAGTTCTTCTATCACCTCCACAATACAGCAAACAAATAGTCTGAAAATGCAAATTACAATAAACATACATACGTTGTGTAAACGTTCCTCTATCATCATACGCAACCCACTATTCCGTCCAGCGAATAATTTCTGAGTCCAACGGACTCGAGTCCAACTCGAATACTAAACATACAAAAATTCCCAAAAAATTATTTTAAATACGTTAAACGTTCCTCTATCACATTATGCAACGTTTCCAGCCGAAAGATAAAAACACGATAATGCAGATAGTGTCTTCGCTTTTTCAGCCGAAAGTAAACAAATACGTCACCGTTGATCAACATTCTTCAACCGAAAGTTATCAGCCGAAAATTTATTTCAACAGCACATCAACCGAGACCAATTTGAACGTATTATTAGGCAAAGTTGATAACTTGATAATGATTTGATAAGCAAGGTTTGATTGTTAACCTTGCTTCAAAGGAACACAACGTTTGGTAGGAATGCCCCTATGGTTATTTAGGCCATAATGTTGATGAACTTCGGTCTAATCGTGGAGGAATTCTGATGGGGATGCAGGGGTGTAATTTAGCAAAATTTCGCTAATTCAATATATCAAAAGTGCATTGAATGGCCTGTCGTTTAAGATTATCGTGCTTGTCATTGATGCCACTATGGTTATTTGATAGGCCATAATGTTGGTCAACTTCGACCTAACTGTGGAAAAATTCTGATTGGGACGCAGGGGTGTAATTTTGCAAAAGCTTAAACGTGTTGAAACAACGAAAGGAAATTCAATGAGATATTTTAAAAAACAGCGAACATATGCACCAACTGTGCTTGATTTACGGAGAAAATGTGTATTTTAGTGGAAATTCCGTAAGATGCACGAATTGTCACAGATATATACACGATAATGAAGTGTATGTTGACATACATGAAATTGATGTAAATGTATCATTTTACTGTCCACTCTGTCGAACATTTGGCACAATGTAGAATGGAACGAATTATATGAAATAAATGAAAGTATTTGCTGGTTCTTCTATCGACAGTAAGTAAAATAATTAAGTAGAGTGAATTTGTGTATGCGCGGGTGTGTGCGTGAATGTAGTTAGGTGTTTAGGTAAGTGGTTTGCATGCAACTTGTGCGTTAGTGTGTATATGTATGAGCGAATATGTGTTTGTGTGGGAGGCAAAAACCAAGATTCAAACCTCCTCGCGGTGCCTCCTGGGTAATGCTAATTGAATCAGTTCGTCAAACAGAATTCAACTTCAATATACTCTTACAGAGTTAATATTGATATATTCAAAATTAGAAAGATAGATGCATAAATTGTTCACAATTCACTGAAAATTTCTATCTGAAAACTTCTAATATCACTGAAGATTCTAAGCCCTAAATAGCGTATCAAATTAACATATTTTCAATGTATTGAATAGCGAAAATGTGACGAATTATACTCAAGTAACCCAATCAGAATTTTTTCAAAATAAAACCGAAGTTGACTAATATTATGGCCTATCAAATAACCATAGTGCCATCAATCACAAATCACGTTAAGCTTGAACGACATGCCATTCAATTCATTTTCGATATATTGAAATAGAGAATTTTTGCAAAATTCCACTCCTGCATCCCCATCAGAATTTCTCCAGGATTAGGCTGAAGTTGACCAACGTTATGGTCTACCAAATAACCATAGTGGCATCAATGACAAAGCATGTTAATCTTGAACGACAAGCCATTCAATGCATTTTCGATATATTGAATTAGCGAATTTTTGCAAAATTACACCTCTGCATCCCCATCAGAATTTCTTCACAATTAGGCCGAAGTTAACCAACATTATGGCCTAGTTTAAACTTGTTCCTTCTTAGGTTAGAAAAAATAATTTTTTCAACCATGTACATCTAATTAATTAATTTCACAATTGTAAACACTATACCGTTTATTATTTTTGCCGCTAACTCATCTCACATTTAATTTATTTTTTTATCGAATCGGACATCGGCCATACACTATTTTAGCAATTTATTAGAATTGTTTAGTATTTCTGGTTAAATGTAAATATAGCATCAATCACCGGATTGGAATTAATTATTTTCGGCTGAAAAATCTAAGACACAATCTACATTATCGACAATTTTTGCTTTCGGCTAACTTTAATAAGGTATAAACGATTATTTTTATTTACGATCGTTTTATTGTTCATTTGGACTAGTTTTCTTCTGCATTCAAAAATTTGTAATGTAAAGAAAATTTCCAATTGCGCGAAAGCGGAATATCTACGAGTTCACGTTGTATGCCTAGCTCAAGCCAATAAACGCAAATAACTGGACCATTTTATAAATTATAAATATTAATTAAATCTTAAATTACTTAAACGTAATAATTTTTATTATGTGAGTTGGTGTAGATTCTTTGGTTTTGACTTGTTACGGAAGTTACGGAAACACTACTTTAACATTCGAAGTGAAAACGGTGGCATGAAAATGCATTTTCATATGGAATTCGTAGCCTTCCTCAAACGAGCGAGGAAGGCATTTGTTATTTTAGAGCTTCTAATTTTTGACCTATCCAAGAATTATCTCGGACAAATTATGCCAACATAATTCTTATTGATCTTAGAAAGGCTTTTCTAAGAAATGGTAAATATTACTTTAATCAGAGTTTCTAAAAAATCTCGTTGGAATACAAGATTTTGTTATCATGAACCTAATGATTATAACTAGAGAACACTGCCAGATCAGGTAGTAATATGATGTTATGATATGATAGGCGAGCGCGTACACCTAATCCATGATGTCAGTCCTAGTAGGTATGTATAGCACAATCCGGGAGTAAACGTAGTTCAATCAAAGAAAATATACAACAATAAAGTGATTTTGTCCGACAGAAATATACAAACAAAAAACCGTTTCTGATTTTCTGAGTTTTTAGTTGTAATTTTCGAATAAGGGGATGGTCCTATAATAACCCATTTCTCTTTCTAACATTCATTTTATAAACAAAACTTCGGCGATTTAAAAATCAAACGATTGATATTCGCAAGTTAACAAATTGAAAAAAAATCATTTCCTTTCTTTATTCTATCATCCGCTTCCTTTATTCTAAAGTTCTAAGGAAACTGAAAATTAATGACAATATCGTTTATATAGGTAATTTAACTTGGTTAACTTTGACTTATTCTAGAATTCTGACATTTTATTGATCTCAAAAGGCGTTTGCCAAAATTAACTACACGAGCTTATACAATTAGTTATGTAAAGCACATTTGAAGTGTAATCCAGTATCAGAAGCATAATTAAGAAACGAATTGTACTCAATAATTATGCGAGCTGAAGTCCTGCTGGTGCCCTCACATCAAAAGTAGTGATCAAAGTAGGAAAAGCAAAGGATTAGTGAATGACAGGAACGACTAGAACCCTACACAACTACCTAAATAGCTACCTTACGCATTTCTAATCAATAAAAACACACGAAAACAACAGAAATAAACATATTTGAATCCAATAAGAAAGAACATCGGTGAAAATTATCTTCCACCAAAGGCATTAAGAATGAGTTCTTTTTTATTGATAAAATTACAAATAGAGACTTCTTACTCAGAAATGCTGTATTACTTTTAATGTGGTTCTAGGGCTTTACCCCCAGACATTAACAACTCAGTTTTTTTACTACCGAATCTAATGCTACTGTTAGGTTCGATATCTTGCATGGAAGTTTATTCTCCTCTCCACCACATAAAGCAAGTGATTCTGATGGGGTTTTCATAATTTTATTATACATTCTGATTATGACCAAATTGCTAGAGAACTAATTTATTCCGAAGTGACCATAAAATTCGTTAAATTGGTGAAAATATGATTCTAAACTACGGCATTTTAACCAATTCTGAAATTAAAGTTAGAGGGGGAAAAGTAACCGGAAAAATTGTAATTGTCAGGCAGAAATCGCAGACCAGTGGTGAAATTCTAGACAAGTTGAATTGTTGAATGATTTTTGAAAAAATCTGGAACGATTTTTAAAACGCCTTTCCAACATACTCGTAAATAGGCTTTTCACATTTTAATAAAAGTTTCAAATATACCAATTCTATTAAGACCAAAACTTTATAGTTTAAACAAAGTGAAAAATCTTTCTAAAACACGTCCAAAATAACATTTCCGGTTTCCGTTTCATTCAATATACCAAATAATGTCATAATCGATTTAAAACTAGTCCATTCTAAACCACATAATCATGGTCGAATATCAACATTTTTGAAGGCTTTTTCCAATAAAAGCGGACCAAACCACCTGTTTTTAAGTTGTTGAATTGTTTGTGGATGATTAGCATACATCTTACTTTTCAAATAACCTCACAACAAATAATCAAGTGGTGTTAAATCCGGGCTTCTTGGTGGCCAAGGAACTTTCTGGAAATTATACGATCAGGAAATTTTACTGACAATAAATGGATTGTTGCACGACTAACGTGGCATGTCGCTCCGTCTTTTTGAAACCTAAGGTCGTTGACACGCAATTCATTCAATTTGGGCCAAAAAAAACAGTTAACATGTCGCGATGACATTCCCCATTCACTGTAAGGGCATTTTCCTGTTCGTTTTCAAATAAAAACCACCCAATAGTGCCACCTGCCCATAAACCACACCAAATAGTGGCTTTTGCAGGATAAACATGAGGATTCTCCGCTCCCTAAATTTGACAATTTTGCTTATTGACGTACCCATTAAGATGAAAATGAGCTCAATCTTTAAAGATGATTTTTGATGACAAACTTTCATTTCGTTCAGGCACCCAATTAGCAAAACGACTAAATCGTTTTCGTTTTGTTAATGGTTAATGGTCTGGCGGCTTAAATTTTTTAGTTAGTTGAATTTTGTATGGGTGAAAATGAAAGATCAACTTGCAAAATGCGTCGTAATGTGGTAAGTAATGTTTAGTTCATGTGAACGATGCTTGGTTGATATGCTTGGTTCATTACGAACACTTTCACTAACAGTTGCCTCTGCATCAGGAGTACGAACTGCATGAACATGTTGATAATGTCTACAACCTTCCACTGAACCAGTTTCTTCAAAACGATCAATAATTTTGCCAATTGCATACTCAGTAGGACGTCCATGTCGACAAAAACTCTCACGTAATTTACGAAATGTTCTTGTTTTTGAACGATTATTTTATTTATTTATTTTTTGTTTATTTATTTATTTATTTATTTATTTATTTATTTATTTATAAATACAGCTAACAAACAGATATCATATCCAATTACATTAAACCATTTTTGTACTCTTTCAATTGTGCGTTTGTGACATTCGTATACGGGGTTCCATATAGTAGTTACAGATTCAAGGTTGCTACGAATTAGTCCATTAAACATTGTTATGAATGATGAAGTATTTTTGAAATCACTAAAAGTCCTCATCATGAAACCAAGGATTTTCAATGATTTGTTTGTGATGTACTGTATATGGATATTAAATTTAAATTTATTGTCAACAATAACTCCTAAATCTTTAACTTGATCCTTTGATACAAGGTCGATATTGTTTATAGAATAATTAAAGACAGAGGAAACTCTTTGTTTAATTTTAAGTACAAAACACTTGTCAATGTTTAAGTTCATATCGTCAATTACACACCAGTCATGTAGACGATTAAGATCAGTTTGCAGTTTCTGACAATCAGAGATTGATTTAATCGATAAAAAAAATCTTTAGATCATCAGCAAAGAGCAACACAGCTACATAAAATAAAGAGTAGAGGCCATAAGATGGAGCCTTGAGGAACGCCGTCGACACCAAACCGTCTTAACTTTTTAATTAGTATGTCATGATTGACTTTATCGAATGCTTTTTGGAAATCTGTATAAATAACATCAACACCATAATTCAAATCACACGAAGTGTATACATATTCTGAAAAGTCGAGTAGGTTTGTCAGTGTGGATCTTTGTTTGAAAAATCCATGTTGATTGACAGTTATTTTATTTCTCAACTTCTCGAAAAGTTTGTTGTGGACAATTCTTTCAAAAACTTTAGAAAAGCAATTCAAAATAGAGATAGGTCTGTAGTTTTTAATATCTGAATTGTCGCCTGCTTTGTGTATTGGAGTTATACTAGCATTCTTCCACATCGAGGGAAAGATTCCTTCGCCTAGTGACTTTTTGAAAATTATGTCAAGTGGCTTACACAATTGTTCAGCAGATTCTTTGTTTCAAACACAGGTGAAATCAAATCCGGACCACAACCTTTATCAGAATTAAGTGATTGAAGCTCATTAAAAATATCATGTTCACAAATATCGAAAGATGGTATTGTGTTGTTGCTGCTTGGATGAATATTTGATTGTGAAATATTTGGGACAAGTTGCTAATATCCTTTGCATTAGAAGCTGTAATATTATCCAAATGAACATGAGCAGGAATTGCATTAGTTCTTTTGAGTGATTTGGAATAGGACCAGAATTTCTTAGGATTCTTATGAATAGAGTTTTCAATAGATTTTATATAGTTAATATGGTCAATTTTTGTTACTTGTTTTAATTTCGACCTAATTTTAGAAAACATTTGATAATATTCAACATCGTTATTTTTTTGAACAGCATTCTAAATCGATTTTTTATTTTAATTAAATTAATTGTTTTATTTGTATACCAACTAGGGTGTGCATTTTTAGAATGTGAGACGAGTGGTACATGCGTTTGTATAATTTGATCAAATATCTCATAAAACTTAGAAACGGACTTCTCAGTGTTCAAATCTTGCAACATATCTGCCCATTTTATTACAAAGAGATCACGTCGGATATTATCAAAATTAGATTTTCGGAAATTTCTTATTTTAAACTTATTATCTTTCAGTAAATTAATAGTTTTTATATTTAAGTCAATTTCAAGTGCGGGATGGTGTCTATCGGTTGTAACTAAAATATCAATTGACTCACTACATTTAATTGACGAGAAACAAATGTTTGATAAAACTAAATCGAGTATGGTGTTGTTAACATTATGTATATAATTGAATTGATTAAGTCCTGTAAAGTTAATACATTCAGTTAAGGCTTGCGCAGATCGATTGTCACAAAGACAAGGTGTGATTAAATTATTATTTTTGAGATTCCATTTAATAAATGGTAAATTGAAATCACCAATAATAAGAAAACTGGAATTTGTTTTGTTTTGATTCATAGTAAAGTTTAATTATCAAAATAGTTTTCATAGTCACTTGTTTTAGCACCAGGGTAAATGTACGGTACGTTGAGATACAAATTAGTTAAGCCAAAGTTAATACATACCCAAATTTCTTCTGAGTAACGTTCCCATTTCGGAATACGATATGAATCAAAATTATTATTTTCATAATAAATTTGGCCAATCAACATGCGTTGTTGTGTTGTTAGAATAAATGGCATATTCTTGACTTTTCATATGTCAAAGAATTTTTTAGAACAGATAACATTAAGTACTAAAATTTATCGTTTGCAAAAAGGACCAATAGAGGGCTCACCCTATGTATTATATATTTCATACTAATCATAGATAAATGAAAATTGGGTTTTAAAGCTGGTTTTAAGATGAAATTCTAAATTTTAGTGAACTGAGGCCACAAATTATACCGACATATTGGATAGAAATATTATTTTAACGTAATCTCTTTTCAATGCTTTAATATAATAATAATATAACATTGAAAAGAAAATGGGAAACTTTCTTTAACGGATGCAGGCTTATAAATGAAGCCGTGGTGGGCATATGAACGATATTGTTTTTCATACATAAATGGCATAGAACCACCTTTCCCTATCAATAAAAAATTAAGAATTTCATCCCAAAATGTGTGTTTTATTTACGGATGAAAAAATTACTAACAAATGTCCCACCCTGCATTTATACTGAACAGACCTTTTTGCTATGGTAGTGTAATATTTCGATAAACTGAGAGTATTTATCGATTCTAAATGTCTCGACGTATTTGGTGTTGTGGAAACATGACTTACAAATAAGATTAATAACGAATCTGTCTCCTCCAAGTGGTGGAGGTGTTTGCATTTACTATAAAAAAATCGTTAAACTTAAAGCTATTCATTCGTTCATTTAAGGTAAAACTGAAGTTTTGATGGCAGAAATGATATTACTATCTATGACTGTACAGATTGCTACAATCCATCAACCCCCGTGCTATCCGATTTAGATAATTTTCACGAATTCCTATCCTCGCATATTTTAAATTATAATAATTATATAATTGGTGGCGATATAAACTGTAATATGATTTATTAGTCCCATAAATTTCATAATATTTTAAAAGCCAACCATTTAGTTTCAGTCCTGTTCTCACCTACTCATTACCGTACATGGCTTGATCAATACATTATAAAAGAGTCAGATTACTTCAGAGTATTGGCGTCTAATCAACACACTTATCTTGATATCTTTGACCATGATTTTCTGTCCATTACCTATAAAGTTAGATCAAAACGTGTTAAACTATAGACTACAAGCCTATCCATGACTATAGTCAGTTAGTTTCTTAAAAGATAATTAATTAGGTTTCTGGCATTAAGTGGAAGTTTTCTGCATGCGCCTGATAATGTCAATTCCCTCTTCAAATATTTTTATGATTGCCTGTATTATATTCAAGACAATTGTGTGCCAACTAAAAAAATAGTTAAATGCCAATTAGCTGCCCCATGGTTCAATTGTAATATTGCTAAAAATATGCTTGCGAGGGATCATGCGTATGCAAAGTACAAAAGAACAGGCGTATTGAGGAACCTAGAAATATATATCGTAAAGAACGCAATAGGGTAACTAGGTTGATAAGGATTTCCAAACAATTTTTTTTTTGGAAATATTAAATTAACCATGAAACGAGTTTGAAAAAATTTTAACCATATTGCATTGGGGACTAGTAGGTCTGGTATTTCTACAGGCTTTGACCCTTCAATTATCAACGGAATTCGATGTTTTAAATAAAATTTGATTTTTGGATGAAAATCAAAATCATCCGGTCACGATAATCCGACAATAATTCACATATTCATTCATCCAAAAATTGACTTCGTCGCTAAAAATGATTTTTGTTGCGAAATTTGGGCAACTTCCAACTGCTCCAGAGCCCAATCAGCGAACAAACGTTGCTGTCTATGGTCGTTTACCTTAATTACCTGAGTAAGTTCGAAATCTAAAGCATTTTGCAATATTATTCTTTAAACGTAATGGTCACAGATCAAGATTATCTGCTTTTATATAAACAATCCAAAAACACAATTTGTGTGTTAATTATGATGCTGCACATTATTATTTTTTAAATATCAACTCAGATCAAATAGCAGCGCAGAATATTAAAAATATATATTATTATGCCCCCAACATTAGGAAACTAATTCGATGTAAATTTATTCAACCGTTTTCGATCTAATTATTCATTGACCTTTTAGTTCAACAAACGTACCGTTCAATGTGTCAAAGCCATGCCGACATGTGTCATAAAAACAAATTTCTACATATAAATGTTACACCGGTTATTGTGTGAGGATGGGTGTTAATGACCGCTTAACATTTCCATTCAAAATCGAATTTTGCGATTTCGGTTGATCGCACGACTTTTATCAAACTTTCATCGTAAATTGGCACCCGTTGCACTGCGGAGGAACTTTTGTTGTGCTGGTTGGTTGATAAATATATGTATCTAAAAATAGTACCAAAGAAGTGGGTTTCTAGAACATTTTTAAACTGAGCGATCTTCAATATAAATGATTGGGCCATTTGATATTTTGCTTGGCGGATACATATTTAAGATCTGCAAGAAGCTGAGTGTGAAGAGCACATAAACCGAGAGCGATATATCGTAGCAATTAAATTTTAGGAAAATACTGCTCAAAATGAGAATTAGGTGAACTTAGCCAAGCGTAGCTTTTGTGCAGATCAAAGAAAACTGCCAACTAATCCATCGCATAAAGAATAATATTCCAAGTTTATTGATAAATATTTCAAGCGGGGGTATTTAGAACCTACCAAAGAGGCTGATTATGACATTACTGAGTCGAAATGCTTTCATTTACCTCTATCTAGTTATATTTGATGGTTTGGCAAAGTCTTTAACAAGGATTTCGCTTAATGCAGCAATAATAAAGGGTCCAACCAGGCAGTCAAATTTTTGTTCTGTTCTGGACAAATTGAAAAATGTATGATCAAGTTTTAATTCGTGAGGATGATACATAATTCCAGCGTATTCTGTGGAGAAGTAAAATGGATTATGAACTGATGAGATTTCAATATTCCAAAATTTTTAACAGCGGTATGAACGAATATTTATTCATCTTGCTACTCTGTCTTTGGAGGGCAACGGAGAGCCGACAAAGCGGCATCCACTTGGTTGGTTTACTCCATCGTTCATCGAATATAATTTTCCAACCTCCATAGTTAATGAAACTGGGCTGTGATGATCAACTGCTACACCATGGCTAGCACATACAAAAACTTCAAAGTGTATTAAAACATTTTGTATAAACACTTAAAAATAAAGCGATGAATTTCAACAGATGGCAGAATAGAGAGATATGGATTTTGAGATGCCAGTGAAATAGCGTTCGGCGCAGAATACTTTTTCACAATGCGTAACGTGCTATTTGGAATTACAATAATTAGCTAAAATGTTGACGCTAGTGAAAGAAATAACCAAGTACAACGCAAAAGTGTATGGATGAACAGATTCTATGGTTGTGCAGATGTGATTAACAGGTCATCCAGTAAAATGGACAATATTAGTTGGGGTCATGTAGGATCTGAACATAACTCATTGGATTGCGCATTCAAAGGAGTATTTTCATCGCTGCTTCCAATTTTAGATCAATGGTGGCGTGGACCCGATTGGCTGAAGAGCTCTAATTGTGTTTTTGATTTTCAAGTTGTAATTTATAACAACATCGAAGAAGATATCATCGACTTATAAATTGGCAAGCTATCAACTTTCACTAATTTGCTGCCAAGTGTATTGGCTTTCGTTTTTTCAAATTTTCGAAGAAAATTCGATTACCAGCGAGTAACAAAATATTACAACTCTTCTAACCGTTAGGAAAATTTGATCTGCTTGATTCGCCAAATTAAAGCATTTACAGGGAGAAACATTTGCTGAACAACTTAAAGCCTAGGGGGGAAATGTTAAAAAAATATTTATATTCTTTCGTAACACCCTTTATCCATGAATGTCGAGTATAGTTTTCTTATGCTGTATAAGATAGCGGAAATTTCTCAGCGGAAAATAAGAGATTTCGCTACTCGCCGCAAGTGACAGCACAATCACAACAGAGAATTTATTTTGTTATATAATTACCAGCGGAAATTTATTATTCATTTTGTATCTCATTTTTCACTAAATAAAACACCCCAGCGGAATAAAATATTAAAAGTGATCCTTAAAATGACAAATTGATTGATCTCCGAAGTAAAGGAACTCGGTAAATCAAATCTTGAAATTTAACAATATTCCGTCTTTCCGCCATACTAAACGAATGACGATAAAATTTGGATAAAAGTATTGATCAGGAGTCCAAAACTTAGGAAAAAATTCTAGGATCTGTTCATGCTGGACTAAACTAGGCCATTTCATAACCAATCCTTTTGAAAATTTAAATTTTTTATCAATTTATTATCAGTTTTTGGCCGATATCTCAAAAACTTCCACTAGTAACCAATAATTTCGGTTGTTTTTCTAATAGCTTAGGTCATACTGAGACTACCAGAAACATTTGAGGAAAATTGATGGATTCGAATTTTCACTATAATTTTTTGATTTTCTGCGGCCATTGAGATATCGGCCAAAAACTGAAAATAACTTATATGGCCGCAGAAAATCAAAAAATTATGGTGAAAATTCTAATAAATTAATTTTCCCCAAATTTTCCTCGTAGTCTCAGTATGACCTAAGCTACTAGAAAAACAACCGAAAGTATTGGTTACTAGTGGAAGTTTTTGAGATATCGGCCAAAAACTGATAATAAATTGATAAAAACTTTAAATTTTCAAAAGGATTGGTTATGAAATAGCCTAGTTTAGTCCAGCATGAACAGATCCTAGAATTTTTTCCTAAGTTTTGGACCCCTGATCAATACTTTTATCCAAATTTCATCGTCATTCTTTTAGTATGGTGGAAAGACGGAATATTGTTAAATTTCAAGATTTGATTTACCGAGTTCCTTTACTTCGGAGATCAATCAATTTGTCATTTTAAGGATCACTTTTAATATTTTATTCCGCTGGGGTGTTTTATTTAGCAAAAAATGAGATACAAAATGAATAATAAATTTCCGCTGGTAATTATATAACAAAATAAATTCTCTTTTGTGGTTGTGCTGCCACTTGCGGCGAGTAGCGAAATCTCTTATTTTCCGCTGAGAAATTTCCGCTATCTTATGCAGCATAGTTTTCTTCATCTTGTGACAACCACCATCTATAGATCTATAAATAAAAATAAAATTGAAGTGTCTAATTTTGCAATAAATTACTGATTTTAGAGATAAGAGATAAAAATGCCGAAACAACTCCGCCCATTTGGTGTGGCTGAAATTTGTTTATAATTGTCAACCACTGGAACAATCTGTATTTGGTAAAATATAAACTGGATCCTTATAACAAACCAAACGATAAATTCAAGCAAAGTTGGCGAATTTTTTCATAGAATATTTTGATCTCAGATCAAAAAATCAGTGCCATTGATGTAAATTTATTACATTGGAAGACATTTTTTTGATCTACGAGTAAAATTTTGTTTGAAAATAATTCTACACTAGATCTCCATAGAATAATACAAATACCATCGGAAAACTTATGGACTGATTTGGTTACAATTTTTTTACAATCTTTGTTGATGTATTCCATGTAGTATTCCGTATAAGAAGAACATGTGGGGGCTTTTGCAAACGACAGCTTACAACATGCCCAACAAATCGCCTGCCATTTCAACAAAGCGAAAACAAACAAAATGACACATAATATTAAAAGGCGAATGAGTTTAAATACATTTGATTGAAAGTAAAAGCACAAAACTAAGTCTCTGCAGGGGCTCCGCCTTTTTAGCACTCCATCTAAAGGTTTTGACATAAATGATGATTGAATTGGTTTGGTCAGGATTAGTCACTAGTTTTTATCGTTGGGTCACTTACGATTCATAAACGGTAAATAAATAATGTAAAATTTAAAAAATAATTCCCGGGTTGTAAAATTTAAAGTAAAATTTAAAAAATAGTTTCCCACCACCTCATTGAAACGAAATGATACCGTTTTTATCAAATTTCGGTAGGTGATCGTTAGGTCAGGATTGGCCAACACATTTTGGCGTTTGGTCACCAATAGGTCATTTTTATTGCGAAAATACAAAATCAAAATTGTATTTATTCAATAAAACAGGTTCGTCGCTTATTTGGGAATTTCATTTTACAAATTTATTAACAAATCGAATTGGAATAAACCATTTAGATAAAAAAATATATTTTTTCAAAGTATTGTATCTAAAGTGGAAGACATGAGATAAAATCAATTCAATTTTTTGGTTCTTCATAACTCGTTGAGGATTGGTCACAAGTTGATTTCGCTTGGACATCTCTACGATTTATTGCCGAAAGTCGTTAAAAGCTCATATTTCCCCCACAATTCGAAGTGTTGCGGCCTGAAAACTTGACCAATCCTAATAATTTTCTTAAATCTGTGGCGTATCTCCTCTAATTAATTTTCTGTAAGGTTGGGTATTAATAATTGTACCACAATAAAATACAATTAGTATTAAAAAATAATCCGTTGGTTGAAGGAGGACGGAGGTGGAAGTCGAATTACATCCCAGTATTTATGCACAGGGATTTAAGTAGTGTTTCTAACTACATACATCATCTCCTATATTAGTGACTCCGACGTGATCGAAGAGAGTTCTACCAAGGGAAACGGGCAGTTATTAGCAGTTTTAAAACAATCATCAAGTTTTAAAAAAAGAAATTTTTTTTTGATGACCCAAAAAATAATTAAAAGAAGTTGAACTAAACGGCATCTGTAGTAGCAGCAGCCGAAAATTTCAACCAACTTCAAGATTGAGCATTCTGGAGGCAGCCGGATGTTAAGCAGGTTATACCGCAGTTGGCGGTTTTTGAAAAAGCAGACAAATTGTAAGTACCAATTATATTTTTTTAGTAGAACGTACCCATTTTTCTTTCGCCAATTGTCTCCATTTAAAAAAAATATAAAACATAATGTTCGATTTTTCGTGTATATTTTTCGTTTGTTCATGCTGTTTTTTAATTTTAAGCTTCGTTGTTTTCGGATAAATACCGATGATGAGGAAACGTCGCTCAATATACGCTCCTCTGATTGGCGAAGTATTTTGCCTCACACTTCTGAAGCGTCTACTAGTTTATCTGTTGACAAAGTTGACGGTGAGGTAAAAACTATCAAGCTTATGTCCAATTTTATGGATCATAAAGAGGTAGCACATGTAGCATTTAAACCACCACAACCTTTATACTCTCTAAATCTCGAGGCCTGGTTTGCTATTTTGGAACAATAGTTTCAGGTAGCAAATATTGTTTCAGGGTCCACACGCTCTTCGCATGCGGTTGGTGCATTGGATGCTAGGCTACATAATCAGTTTGCCAATTTAATAATGAAAAATAATAGCAAACAGCCCTATACTTTTTTAAACAGGAAGTGCTTAGAGTGATCGGTGAATCTGAAAGAACAAAATTAAACAATTCATTACAAGGTTTACGGCTGGATGATCAAAAACCATCGCAGCTACTGGAGCAAATGAACATGAATGCCAGTGAACATTTTGAAGAAGGTACAATAAGACGACTATATGGTTGCAAAGGTTACCGCAACAAGTGCAATTAGTTTTGGTTCCGTTCGAAAATGATGTTACATTAGGAAAATTAGCAGGACAGGCTGATGATTTAATTGAAACCAGGTCGCAGCATCAATTACATGATATCAGTGATAGATCACAATTAGCCAAACAAAAAAAATCATCAACTTCACCAGTTAATGATTTTCAAGAGATGTTGGCTAAAGTTCGTAAATATATTTTAATGGAAATTTCAGCATTACATAGACGAGAACATCTCATAGTCCACATAAATCTTCTAGAGGCAAATCAAAATCTAGAGAATGAATGTCAGATGAAGCCGAGTGTTTTTATCATCGACGTTTTAAGGACAAAACTATAAACTGCGTTTTTGGTTGTCGTCATCACAGCAAGTTTATTCTAAAACAATCGCCAAATTCCAGTTCAAAAAATTCAATTCTAGCCAGCATCCTGTAACGTGTGTTGACGAAATTTGTACCAATCGTCTGCTTATATTCGACCAAAATTCAAAACGTAAATTTCTGGCACACAGGTGCGGACGTGTCAGTTTTACCCGGAAATTTTTTTAATAAAAAGTCATTAAGCCGGAGTTTTATTTATATGGATCAAATGGTACAAAAATTAAGGCCTACGGAACGCATACAATATCATTAAACATCGGTGCAGATTTTTTAAAATCAACCGGACTAGTTGTAGACGTTAAAAAAGACAGATTAGTTGATCTAGTAACAAATTTGTTTACTGTAGGGTCCATCACGCAAAATCAAAATTTTTCTCTAACATTGGTTGACAAGACCAAAATTAATTCGGATATAGGTAAATTATTAAGTAAATTTGAAGAAATTACACGGCAATCAGTTAATATGAATACTCCTAAACATAATGTGACGCACTACTTGGAGACGCGAGGGACAACCAGTTTTGTGTCAGACGAGGCGCTTGGCTCCCGATAAACTAACAATAGCGAGGGAACATTTCGAGAGTATCTCGAGAGCATCTGTAGTCCTAGCAAAAGTGAATAGGCCAGTCCTCTGCATTTGGTGTCGAAGAAAAATGGTGAGTGGAGACCCTGTGAGGTTACAAAGCATTAAACAATGTGACCACTCCCGATAAATATCCCGTGCCACATCTACAAGATTTATCGGTACAACTAGCAGGATGCACAATATTTACAATAATAGACTTGGTACGTGCATATCATCAAATTCTCATAGAGCCACGAGACGTACCCAAAACAGCCATTGCAACACCATTTGGGCTATTCGAGTTTAACAGAATGACATTCGGCGACTGATGCATTCAGTAATGAGGGGATTATCATTCTGTTTCGTGTATCTCGGTGACATACTCATTGCATCCAGTTCGTTGAATAAACATAAATCACATGTGGAACAGGTATTCAAGCGCTTAACCGAAAATGATCTAGTATCAAATCTCTTTTCTGGGACATTTGGTAAATCAGAATGGAATTTTGTCGCCGTCTCCAGCGAGAGTAGAAATTATTCGTAGTTATCCACAGCCTATTACCGTTCTGTTAAAGCAGTTAAAATGATTTTTGGGGATGATCAATTTTTATAGAAGATTCATTGCATCCGCGGCACACGACCGAGATATTCTAAAGGATTTCTTAAAGTGGTATAAAAGAAATAGTAAAGCACCAATCGTTTGGACAGAAGAGTCAGTGTTATCATTCGAAAAATTTAAGTCTAAATTAAGTGATGCCACCTTTCTAGCTCATCCAGATATGTCAGCAAAATTGTCAATCATGGTAGACGCTTCATGCAGCAATTGGTAAACGAGGTTTGGCGTGTATGGCACTTTTGATTTTTTCTCGAGTGACGAAATTTCATCCTCATCACGGACCACAGACCTCTCATTTACGCCTTTCGACAAAATTTGGACAAAGGATCACCAAACAAAGATGTCAACTAGACTTTATTGAACAGTTTACAATGGACTAGAACCCATTAACGTAGAGTAGAATCCATGAACATACACGAGTGACCGTGTATGTCTTTTGACTATAACGAACTTGCTATAGATCAGTTGCAGGACTCAGAACTGAATGACATACTGAAAGACGAGAATTCTGGACTGAATTTAGTACGACGACCGTTGGCTTTTAACACAGAATAATTCATTTACTGTGACATATCGACAGGACAAACAAGACCTTTCATCCCAAGGAAATGGAGGAGGAAGATATTTGAGTCGCTAAACAATCTGTCACATTCCGGAATAAAAGCTTCAGTTAAATTAATGTCGAATCATGTTGTGTGGCCTTCAATTAAGAAAGCATTTAATTTGGCTTGCCAAAAATCTAAAGTTGCGAGACAGCACCAATAGATAATTTCGAGGTTACTAAGGAACGTTTTACAGAGGTTCATATTGATTTAGTTGTACCGTTACCCGTATCAAATAAACAAAAATATTGCCTGACCATGATTGATAGGCATACTCGCTGTGCAGAAGCAATTCCTATACCAGATATCAACGCAAATACGGTGGCAAGTGCATTGTATACGAATTGGATAGCGCGATTTGGTGTTCCACATTTTATAGTACTACGTCGTATAATCCCAAATGAAACTGAATGATAGAACGTTAGCACCGGACGTTAAAGGCAGCAATTATGTGTTATAATAGAACAGATTGGACGGAAATATTATCACTAGTGTTGTTAGGTTTACGTACTTCATTTAGGGAGGAGTTAAATCTACTCCTGCAGAGTTGGTATATGGAAGTACCGTCAGAGTTCCTGGGCAATTTATTGAACCAGCAAAACCGGTTAATGCATCTCTCATTCAAAATAGAGATTCTTTATTAATGAGAAATTAGAAGATTGCTCTCATGTATTTATACGTACTGGTGCAGTTAAAAGGGCACTTCAATCTCCGTATATCGGTCCTTTTAAAATTTTGAATAAAGATGAGACATTTTTTGAGCTAGACATTAAAGATAAAAAAGTGAATATTTCGATTGATGGACTCAAACCTTGTTATACTGAGAATAAACATGAGTTGTCAATCAATGAACCATTAGTAACTAATGTATCACCAAACTTAGATGATAGAGTGGGGTGATCTCTGAAACTCCAAAATCTAAAAAGAAGATAGTTTTTGATCAATAAGTGCAAATTAGTAACGAAACAAACGCACTGTTGACCAGACACGGTCGTGCGATAAGGTTACTAAATTTCTTGAATTTCACTGGAAGGGGAGTGTATGTGGCGTATCACCTCTCATTAATTTTCTGTTATTAGTTTTATAAAATAAATACATATGTTAAATTTTATTTTTATTGTTATTGTTTTATCTTTTTAAATATTTTACCTCATTTGTATATTTTTGTTGAGTTTGTTGTGACATCGTTACGGAAAACATGTCAAAATTTCGTGACATTTCTAATAAATTGAAATGATTTTACCTCATGTTTTCCACTTTAGATACAATTCTTTGAAAAAAGATATGTTTTTTTGTAAATGGTTTGTTCCAATTGTATTTGTTATTAATTTTGTAAAATGAAATTAATGCAATTTTGATTTTGTATTTTCGCAATAAAAAATGACCCATTAGTGACCAAACGCCAAAATGTGTTGATCAATCCTGACCTAACGATTACCCAACAAAATTTGACAAGAACGGTATGATTTGCTTTCAATGAGGTGCCACTCTGGATATTTTTTTTAAATTGTTCATTTTTATTTACTGTTTAATCGTAAGTGATCAAACGATAAAAACTAGCGACCATTCCAGACGATGATCATTTTTGTCAAAACATTTAAATGGAGTGCTGAAAAGGCGGAGCCCGTTGCAGATATAACATCACGAGCATTAACGTTTTCAAGTCTCGTAACATATCGCGCAAAACAAAATTTTCAAATCTACAAAGCGCTGATAAGACCAGTAGTTACTTTTGTTAGCGAGTGAGTGTTGCACGCTATCAATACCGGACAGAACAGCGTTCCGTTTTTTAGCGCAAATTAGGATGTATGATGCTAGGCCTTAATAAGTATGGATAATTGTACAGGATGCATCAGAATCTCGAGATATGAGACGACCTTAACAATTTTGATATAATTGGAACAATTAAGTTATTAAAGCTTAGATGTCTCGGACATGTTCTACGTTCCAGAAATGTTACCATAAAATAGACTTTGAAACAGGCTACAATATAGACTGGACCTTGCAGGAGGCCCCCTATTCGAAGACTAGACGACGTATAATAGGACCTTCAAACTATTGGTTATCGAAATCTTCCTCTTGTTGCCGATTGATTTAACTGGAAAAGCATTGATGAGGTCTTAAAATCCCTTTATGATAGTATGATTTAACAAGCTTTTAAATTAGTGATAAAATAAATTTACTTCTTAAGCAACTCAATTTTTCTGCACCTCGTTGGGAGCTTACGACAAGCTAAACAAATTATTAATCGTTCTGTGCTAATACTTAGATAGATTAGAAACTAATTTTAGGGTCATTTGTACGCAACTTTAAAATTAAATCGTAATCGATACAGACTCCTGTGATTTGCACCAAAACGACAATTAAATGATTGTTTTAAGTGGTGCATGACTCATTTCCGAAAAATTTATTAAATCCTTGTGAAATTAGCATTGGAATGCTAATAATCTCTTAAACTATATATAAACAACGTGTTAATTAAGAAGTTCGGCCTTCATGCAGCATCATGTCATGCAGCTATTTTAAGAAAAATATCTGTAATTTGTTTGTCCCGTACGAAAATGTTATATTTTATATGTAAAACAATAAAATTATTTATCCGATTACATTCCATATAAATTATTTTGAACATCGTCACCACCATGATCAACGTAAATTCCCCAATAACTTCCAAAAATTTATTATCCTTTCCTAAAATGGTTGATGTTATCCACATTGTACGTTGTTATAGAATTGGGAAGGTCACTGCGCGTACAAACTTTGTTTACCAGCATGACATTATCTCGTCTTCGTATCAGCCCCAAAAAGATTTGTAGTACTGCAGTCCCTAAAATTTTGTGTTAATTCATATTATGCATCGTGATGGTCGATGGTATTTTTTCGAGTAAACCGCGATAAATACCACATTCCATTTGCTGTTGTTTATTTTCGTATGCGACATTGATCATTTTGTATTTTGGTGATGTCCTAAAATAAATTATTCATAAATTAAATTTTACTTTACTTTGTAAATAAATCAGCACATCTAAATGGATTTATGAATTCCATGGATGTAATATACTGGCCTGGTAGTAAACGATATAAATGGTTTGAAAAATGATATACTAAATGGTGAAATGAAGCGATCAAAACATTTTTTTTATACAGTCCATTGTTCTTTCTGTTTGTTTTTAGTGGACGCCGCGGAAACTATACTGGTTTCTTAATCAGCTTTAGGCGTTTAATATGCATAGCAAGAACGAGACTAAGACAAAAATTCAAATTCACACACATAAATTTGTTTATTTGGCTAATTAATGTTAATTGGTTATAATATAAAATGAATTTATTTATTGATAAATTTTTAAAATTAGATTAATAAATTTTTGTTCTTTTTTAATTTGACTTAATTTTATGAATTTATAACGACAAAAATGTTAACACAAAATTGACTAATTTTGACGGGATTAAATGCTTTGTAATACTACAGCATCACCGCGTTGACAAAATGATATATTATCGAAGGTTGTTCGTTAGATGAATTTAGATTACATGTTTTACAGCTTTCCCTTCTCAGCCAAATATGCTAGTAGTCTCTTCACGTGTGGTGGAGTTTCAGGGATATGATCACCCTGAAAATATAACATAAATAAAAATTTTAAAATATTTAGATGCAATTTATTCAAGAGAATATTATAACTCCCATCATAAACTGATAGTTTTCTAGGGGCACCATCAGCATTTAATTTCCATCATATTTACTCAGTTCCATGGTGAGTTAAAATTATTTTTAAAATTGAGACCTTGGGCGATTCCTGGGACTTGCAAATAAGCGCTTACCAAAATATATCAATATTTCAGGAGCCAACAATACTGGCAAGCAAATTCAAAAACATATGACCCATCGTCCATGTCAATATAGATAGTTGGTACGGATCGATGTGACGATTGCGTGAATAGAAAATGGAATATTATTTGGCCTTTAAAGAACATAATTGTGTTAAAAATACACAGGGCTCACCGACGAAACCAAATGCATTTTTCCAAAATTAGTATTCGTAGCATCGTATAATACTCGATTACCTCGACTACACCACCATACTTGATTTCGAATGCGAAAAATTAAACTTTCCGGAATTTTGGTAAAAACTGTCTTATACTCGTATCATCAAAAATCGATATTCCTGCTTAAATTTTGGAAACCATCCAGATCAATCGTTGTTTAAAATGTATCTATTATATTATTTGAATCTTATAATTTTTGTCATTTATTGTAAATGCTATACAAACATTAGTTGGGTCGTCAAATCTAGAAAATCTACAGATTGTAGCTGATATTTTTGAGATGGTAAAGCATAGACCTATTGCTAAGATTTAAGTAAAGTATATTTTAGAGATAAGTTCTGTTAAAAAATATATTTAGAAACTGGGCATTTTTGACGGGTTTCAAACAATATTCCAGCCAATTCTGGGTTCACTAACATTTTTAAATGGATCATCTATACTGCTGAATCTATAGTAAATAGAATACAATTATGTTGGGTTTTAAAATGTTTTAAAGGTGTTAGAAACTTCACAATTTTAAAGAATATTTCCAGTTTTATGAAGAGCGAGCTAAATATATTCACTAGACAAAACATTTTACGGGTTCGTCGTTTGTTTGGGAATGTCAATTTATAATCCAATTGGAGATATTGCTATAATTTTGAAAAAGGAAACAATAATATTTTTGTCAGAATTGCTGAACTTCAAAATTCCAAAAACTCTTTGTTAAAATCATTTTCATTTCAAAGAAATAAAAATCGAAAAATGTATAGACTGGATTCCGAGGGCATCTCTGGTAACGGCAGAATATTGTGTAATCTATTCAAAATAAAATAAGGAAATTTGTTAAATATTTTAAAATGTTATTTACCAAAATAAAGTTCTTCAGAAGCGAGTATCATATGCCACATATTTATTAAAACGGGTTCGTCGCTTATTTTGGAACGTCAATCTAAAATCCATTTGGATTTATTGATAAAATCTTGTCGAAGAAAATAATAATATTAATATTTTTGTCAAAATCAAGGAATTTCAAAATTCTAAAAATGATTGCTAGACTCATTACAATTGACCAATTTTCGCTCCATAGACATAAAACATTAAAAGCTGGCAAAAAATGTAGACGAGATTTCTTGGACATCTCTGGTAATGGTCGTACAAATGAAAACATGAATAATATTGTGTAATATATTAGAAGCTGTGGGTGAGAGTCTGTCGACATCTCTACGATCGACGGTATAAATAAAGGAAATATTTTGCCCAGGACCTCTGTGAATATATATAGCTCGCTCTTTATAAAACTTAAAATATTCATCATTTCTCAAAAATGTCAGCCAGAAACCATAGGTATTTCTAGATTCGACGGCACAATATTTCGAATCAGTCTAATTGCAACTTCAATTATCATGGAGCCGCACCTCTGAACAATTTCTAGACTAATTTTCGGGAAATCGAGGCACCCTATATTCGATTTATTGTACTATGAAACCAAACCTCACCAAATAACTTGATTTTTAAATCGTTGTGTCAGGAAAGAAAAATAAATAATGAATTCAAGCCTTCTCAATTCACTCCTAATCAATTTTTCCGAAAATACAATTCATTGCAATGACAATTGTACTAGAAAACTACTTCTCATCAAGTTTCATCAAAATCGCTAAAGTCGAAAGAATTTGCAAAACGGTAAACAAGCCCCACTGCAGGACCATCTAACCAAGTTTTCTTTAAATTGTGACTCAAACCAGTTCTTGTTATATTCGTTTGAGCCTAAAAACCAATGAAGGGGTAACACCGTTTATTAAATTTTTATCAAATTATTTTAAGAATCCTGAAACGAACCTTTTCGGAAAAAGGAATCGCAACCGATTTTAGATACACAAAACTCGCATTCCGAAATTATCAATAAAAGTACTCGAGTCGTTTTCGAAAGCCTTGATATGATTACAAATACTAAAATATACATACGCAAATATAAAAACAAACTGTTAAACTCTTCACCTTTAGATCAAACCATGTAAGATGACAAACAATCCAAATTAATAAGATCTGGGGCGGAATGAACGCCAATAATTTTACCGATTTTGATAAACTATTTCGCAAACAATACAAATTTGGCGCATTAAAAAGAAAATTCATTCGTCAGCTTTATATGGTAATCGAACGACTTTCTAAGGCTTTTTGAAATATTAGAATAAAACCGATAGAATTGTTACTGCCTTCCCATATAAAATGTCTATTCGTTCTATACATTTTGAATGCAGCGCTTCTTGTTCCACCCCGGCTGAACCAGAGGGTCATTCTCTTTTTATTAGAGTTTCGATTCTCTCTCGCGTTAATTTTCACTCTTTTTCTATAAATGTTGAGGGAATTTATATCATGCTTATGACGTTCGAAGCCATAATGGATACCGCACCCTGTTAACGCAAAAAATTAATTTTCTGTCTTTGTAGATGAATTTCTACTGGCCAAACTCGATCCTTTTGGGAATTGTAGGACACTTGTATAGCATTATAATTTATTTATTTAGCCAACAGTATTATTGTACGTGTGGTATTTAGAAAAGGCAATTTAATTTTATATAGCTCAAATTTGTATGATACAATTTTTTATAAACCTTTCAAATTCGTCTCTAGACAAATCAAAATCGAGAACGACAGAAACTTTATTAAATAACAACTTGAATTACAAATCTAGTCCGGCATACAAAATTTCGACTCTTGGAAGTGCAGATTGATCACGAAGCCTCGGCATATGAGTGGTCGCATAGGAAGGAGCACGTATTGAATACAAGGACAGTTTTGTGATCAATCAACTTCGCACGGAAACTGCGCAAGATACTTATCAACGGACGGACAATGGTTCAATATTGAATGCAAACAACGGCCTAAATACGACGGTAGATTATATTGAGGAGCGTTTACCTCTTGGGGGAGCCGCCTTAAGGCTAATAACAGAAATCGCCTCTGAATTGATTCTAAACGGTTAGAGGAACTGTTGTAGTATGCATTCCAAACAATTAAACCAGATTCCAAGTAAAAAATAATAAATGAAACGAAGAATACCTTTTGAGTGTACGGATCACGAAAACCTCTGGGGACCCGTCAATAACATCTATAAACGATAAATTTCGAGAAAATAAGACAACAATTCTTAAAAAATATTTAATTCCGGTTGTTGATTACACAGATCGCCGCCATTTTGAATCTTGCTAATGAGTTTAACATCATCAGCATAAATCAAAAACTAACATTGTTTGAAGGACCAGTTTACATCATCTACGAAGGCAAAAATGAGAGGCCTAAAATAACTAAAATGTTATTAATTTTTTTTTTTTAATTCAGTTTGTCAAGGATATCACACTCAAGCTGCTCCAGTTTCTTTACATGTACGACATAATAAATATTATCGAATGCTTTAAAAAATCAGTAAACACTTCTTCAACAATATCACTTCCTTCTAAAGCGAAATATTTGAGAACAAAACAAGATTTGTTCTCAATTAATTCAAAAAAAGATACGGACCTTGACCAACGATTCAAATAATTTAGAAATAGAAATATCACGATAATATTCGATATCCTTTCTCGGTCTACTCTTGAAAATTGGCTTAATGAAACTGGATTTCTAAAGTGAAGGAATCTGCTCTCCAAACTCAAATTTAAGAAGTACGTCGGAGATTGAACCAAATCACAGGCACACCTTTTTAACATCAGAGGGTGAATTGCGTCTCGGATACAACTTATTTTCACATTTACATTGAACAAAGCATGCAGAACATCGGTGGTCAACTGAAATCATTCAGTTTGGATTTTTACTCAAATCAAAATCGCCATTCTCTCTCGAAGAAGCAACCAAAGAATTGAGAGACATTTGCGGGGGTATACTTCAATGATAGTTTCGTTTCGAATCAACATAGTTCCAGAAATGTTTAGCTATATTTAGCTATTTCTATTGCATCAAATGGGAAATACTCAAAAACTTGGAAGGTGGGTCTCACTTGCGTTTACCGAACACAACCTTGTTCAATATATGATCACATGCCTTTCACTGCTTGCCTGGCAACAAAAAACGACTTCTTGTGGAAAATTGTGACGGGTGATGAAAAGTATATTTTTAACGAGAATCTCAAATATATAAAGTCGCGGATAGATCCTGGCAATCCGGTACGTCGGCACCGAAACAGAACATCCATTTAAAGAAAGTTCTCCTGTGTATCTGGTGAGATACGAAGGATGTGCTTTATTGCGAACTTCTGGAAACTGGTCAGACGGTGACTGCAAAATGTTACACCCGACAATTGAACAAACTGTGCGAATAATTTGATCAGAAAAGGCAATTTACTGGAAGCAGGCAAGTCATACCGCTGCATTAAAACGCTCGACCTCACGTTAGTCGCGTGACTCACAAGACTCTCTTGAACTTGGAGTGGGAAGTTCTTCCGCACGCAGCATATAGAACAGACTTGGCCCCATTTGTTCCGGTCAATACAGCACGCCTTAGTCGACAAACAGTTCAAAACGCTGAACGATATCCGTCGTATGTTGGACACAACCAAAGGAACGAAGAGACTCCAAAGGCAGAAACTGCTGGAGCTGGGCAGCTTGAATTAGAATAAGAAATTATTGTAAAATGATGGCCTATTTCAAGTGCACCGCTACATTTGTTGGTTTCAACCAAAATACTTCTATCAAGGCTCATTTTTCACCTTCTCATATAGCTTCATAGCTCTGCAACTTTGTCTCATTGGGGGATAAATATTGGGGGACGGTTTCGTTGTTGGGGATGGTCTTGTACTTTCCTCAAAACACCTTCGATGTGCTTTTTTGGATAAGTCCTAGTAGAGTTATAATTTAATTGCATATTGATTTATTGAATGTTTCTTAATCCTCTCGGCTATTGTTTATCGAATTGAAAAACATAAATCATATCAACAATCTCCATCATTGTGAAATTCACTTTAAATCAACGATCAATAGATGATTACTTAGTTAAAACAAACATTCTCAGTTAAGATCTCGATACCCGCAAAAGTGTTTTGGAGGTGTTTTGGGGAGAAAAAAAGGCACTGTCTCTCACCATTAGATGAAATTTAGAGTATGGAGGCAAAAGTTATGGACTATATGATATTTCCTGAAAATTGGGTCTATCCAATCCAATGTAAGTTTAGTAGTTTTTGACCAAATTTAATGGCCTTGCAAAATTTGGACACTTTATGAAGAGACAAGAAAGCGAGTCTGGGTAGAAGTGTTTAAAATAGGTGTTGGTGTCGTATATAGCCAATATTGAACATTGCACCATTGGCAGATTACAATTTATTAAGTCCGATTTAGCTAAACTCATTTTCAATTACAGCTAATACACTTAAACTGTTATTGTTTTCATAATATTTGTCAAACTAATACACTTCCATTATATCGTTTAAGTCACCAAAATAACTCATAAATACAATAAATCTAACTACGGACAATCTCGAAAATTCACTAAATCGAATTAAACCATAGGCATTAGGTTCTGAAACCGATAGAAGTGGTGTTGTGGTGAACAAAATTTTTTTGAAAACTCCACTTTTTATTGGTTGCTTTTACTGAATCAAATCGAAGCATCCAAACACGAAGTGTTTATTTTATTTCTTATTTTGAATAAAAATTGAACACCATTCGTTTTATTTTTTCAGATTTCATTAACTTAAACCACATACTTCCAACAGTTGCAAGATATGAAAAGAAGGAAACCGGAAAAATTACGATCAAAGAAGCAGAGGATTCACTCGTAGTCCACATAATTTCGTTATCTGAGTTTGACGAGGAAATTAAGTCCAGACAAAATTGTGCGTGGGAGAATAAAACCAGCGTTCAGCCATTGATAATTTTTATTGGTGATATAGATAGCGTTGTGTCCCTTATAAATTTATATATTGATAATTTTAAATACTCCTTTAACAATTTTATATCTTGTTTGTCGGCGTGCTTTAACCAATTTCAGAGTTTGAACTTAAAATATCCGTTAGCCAGCTTCCCAGGTTGGCTTTTTCAAAAATACTTTGATACAAAGTACGATGAAGTAATTTCAAGCGAGTCATGCTTATTATCTTCGTTTAGTAACTGAAAGTGTTCAAATAAATCTAAATATTGAAGTAAAAATTGGTTTTCTGTTTTAAATATAGCAAACAACAAGTGATGAAATTATTAGAGATGCAAATTATATTAGTGTTATACTCGTAGTTCTATAGAATAATTTAATAACGTTCAATTTTTAATAAATTTGATTTGAATAAAAAATAATAAATATTGGCTTCATTTCCACAAGTTTCTCTCTTAAAATATTTGACATTTGCTTTAAAATTCAAAACCTTTGGAATAACTATCCAGGCACAGTGGTTAAAGTTTCGGCATTTGGATCGGGTGGAACCGGGTTCGAATCCTGATAGGGACAGGATGCAAAGGGGATTTTCATCAACAGATTACGATCTGTGATGAAATGGAACACATCTATGACCCCCTGTCGGAGTGCAAAACTCATGGACCAACCCATCTACCATTCAAGTATAGGCTTGCATGGAGCCATGCAATGTGCATATGGTGATAAAATCGGGCCTATAACCGTACGTCCTCGAATTGGCCAACACTGGCGTAAAAGTAAGGGCGGAAAAAGCAAACCGCGAAAGAGTTAAAGAGCCTTGGCCCCAGAACAGATTAGTTTAGATGTCACTTTCGTTTTAAAACAAAAATTTTAATTTTGATTTCAATTGTCATTTTTTAAAATATAAGTTTAAGATTTTTGAAATAAAAAAATTTCGTTTGATTTGAAAATTATAACTTTTGGTTTGAATACGCCAATTTTTGAATTAAAAAACTTATTTTTAATTCTTAAATGATATTTAAAACAAAAGTAAAATGTTTTTTAAATTAAATAAAAATCCTTTTGGCGAAAAATCATGTCGCATTTCATTTGATTTCACGGAGTTTTTATTTAAATCTAATGTGAATTTTTCTTTCTGTGAGCGGAATGTATTGTCTATGATAGTAAATAAAGCTGTCCCAATATTTCATGCCAGGAAAAATTGTCAAGTAGTATTAATACGTATTGGAAGTTTTTGCGAATGGTTTGCGACTTGTTTCAATTGCATATATATTAGTGGTATTACCTGTATAAGACGAAATGTGAGTTAAACTTGAAAAAATTGGTACAAAGTTCAACAAAAAACATACCCATCGTAATAATCGAATATTTCAAATGTCAAATGGTTGGATTAATCATTTAATATAATAATTAATATGACCAAAAACACTCTAAGTAAAATGGTTCCAGAAAAATTAAAAAATTTAATGAAATAATAGCAATAGATAAAAGATCTTTCCAATTTTACAAAAATACACAAGAGGTCCATGCGGATCGTCATGGTGCCCCATTTAGGCCCGTTCATTTTATCATAATTATAACGAAAAAGGCCACAAACATAGTGCAATAGGTTAAAGTTGTTCAATTTCACTAAAATACGCCCCTTGTCTATGCGGATCGTCGCGGGGTGCCCCATTTTGCATCGTTCATTTTATCGGGATCGTTTCATTTACCCCTCAGTTGTAAATACAATTTGAAATTAACGTGGTCTATTAAATCATCCCCAATCGTATAATAATTCATGGTGTGATCCGGCAGAATCACAAATTTATCCTTTTGCAAATGTAATTTATTTTCCAAATATTGTTAAATTACTTTGATTTTTGTTAATGCTCCCAAATATTATCAAGCAGGAATTCCTGGCTGATACAAGGCTGCTTCTTGCGGTATTTCGGATATTTTCCAAGGTCCATGGACTTCCAAAGATTATGAGTAAATTTTTTCGGAAATTTCATTCGTTCCGTTTTCTACATTCCAGTTCGCTTTATACGAGTATATTCTGTCCTAGACAAATCAATGTTTTCTTGTATGTTATGCCTAATGGGTGGAACTTCAATCAGTATTGGGATTGATCGGTCATCTTAATGACTAATATACGAACTTTGGTCTCTAAATTGGAATGATATATCGTAAATCGAGACATTATCAGTTGACAATTCACTTTCTTTATTTGTAGAAATTTCATATTCAGTACTAAATTGTGCAATCGTTTCATGAACATATTTAAATTGACTTTTATAGAAATCATTCTCCGTTGGTTGGTTGCCTTGAGTATTGCTTGATTGCAAATTTACTTGACGGACTATCCTATGAAATGCGGTTTATTTTTTCCAAATCCGACTGCTTTAATCTTAAATAGTTAATGAAATACATCATCACCATCGACGTCATGCAACCATTGTTTGGGCTTGCACCCAACTTTGGGTAACCGCTGGACCTGGCTAGGATTCAATAAACTTATCAATCATTAACCTTAAAAAGTAATTTGATATTTTAACTTCAATTAAACGGTCAAATGCTTATATGGGGTTCAGCGCCAGCGAAATAAACGAAAATAACCAACTCCTGATGATCCGCATATACATGTGGCATATTTTCGCGAAATTAAACGACTTTAGTCTATTGCACTATGTATGTGGCTATGTGGCAAAATCTTCAATATTCATTCCACAGAATTTCCATTTTTAGACTTTTTCGTCCAAAGTATGATAAAATGAACGGGCCAAAATGGGACACCCTGACGACCCTTTCGATTTTGCACGGCTTTAATCTATTGCACTATGTTTGTGGCATGTGCCAAAATCTACAGGATTCGCTTCACAGAATTTTCATTTTCAGACTTTTTCGTCCTAAGTATGATAAAATGAACGGACCAAAATGGGACACCCAGACGATCTGCATAGACATGTAGCGTATTTTCGCGAAATTGAACAGCTTTATTCTATTGCACTATGTTTGTGGCCATGTGCCAAAATTCCCAGGATTCGCTCCACCGAATTTTCATTTTCAGTCTTTTTCGTCCTTAGTATATGATAAAATGAGCGGATCCAAATGGGGCGCCTTACGATCCGCATAGACATGTGGAATATTTTTGCGATATTGAACGGCTATAATCTATTGCACTACGTATGAGGCCATGTGTCTAAATCTCCAGGATTCGCTCCACAGAATTTACATTTACGATAAAATGAAAGGGCCAAAATGGGGCACCCTGACGATCTGCATAGGCATGTGGCGTGTTTGGTTATGCTGGACAGGTTTAATCGATTGCGATACGTATATGGCTATGAATTTATATTTAGTCATTTTCGTTATAGTTAAAATAAGTTGGCCGTATTTTTGATGGGTTGTAGTACTGTGGGTTTGTAAGTACATTACAACATATTTAATAACGACGAGACTTAAAATCTTTAAAATTGGTTTTTACTTTCTTTAATCTTTGATACGACATAATTTTTTAAAATCATATTTAACGGTCTCTTGAAATTAAATAAAATTTAAAATCCAAATCTTGTAATTTCGTCTTATACAGGGTTAACTAACTAATACATATAAAGGAAAATGTGGCTTGGTGAAAATTTCTCATGATCCATCCGATTCGAGAAATTTTACTAAAAATTGTACTAAACAGTTCGTAAAGAAATTAGTAAAATTTTCTCGGACACATTTTTAAATTATCCATTTAATAAGGACCGTTATCAAAGCAGTTGTAAACGGTCCCAAGAATTTTAGTTAAAACGACTAAGCAGACGCCTATATAATTATTTTATAACAAAAATTAATTAGTCAATTACTTGAGTCGATCAGAGAATGTTAGGAGGTCCTTCACCATACTAAATTAAAAAAATACTCAAAAAAAATGTATAATTCTCTTGAACCTAGATAATGCCTGTAGACTTGACTTTTTAACTCCACCAGCCTGGATAAAGATTTGGATATCAGCCATGATAGCATGTAGTGCATGATTTGACTTTTGAAATGTTTCTTTTAAATTTCATATGTATATTGTTGGGCCATAGGCAACAGACGGCTGATATCCAAGTTTTTATTAGACCTGGTAGACGTCATGATGAGTTAATTTCAAAAGCTAAATCTTTAGGCACTCTATAGGCTCTACAGAATTAACAATTTTTTAAAGTGTTTTCTTTAAATTTCATGTGGTGGGCCCTACGCAAATGAGGCTCTAATGGAAAACCTAACATACCACTAGATGGTGGTTGATGGCCACGATTATAAGTGTTTTAACTAATTAAGTTTTTAATATTAACCAATTTTAGACGTCGACGTCGTTTTAACTAAAATTGTCGTGACGTTTTACATGTTATCAAACTACATGTAAAACAGTTCAAATTAAGAACTGGGTTGGTATAATCAGAGAATTTCAACCTTTTTAAGAGCATTATCAACGATCGTCGTACCGACCAAATGGCACAGTGGTTAAAGCTTTGGCGTTTGGATCGGGAGGTACCGGGTTCGAATTCCGATAGGGGCAGGATGCAGAAGGAAGTTCATCAACAGATGACGATCTGTGATTAAAAGGAACACAACTACGACCCCCAATCGGCGTGCAAAACTCATGGGCCGACCCATCTTCCATCTTCCCAAATCGGTCCTATAGCTGTACGTCTTCGATTTGGCAGGAGTTAAAAATAAAAAAAAGCAATCGTCGTCTCGTGTTCTCCATGTTTATTAATATTCTATATGTGTAGACATTGTTGGTAGATAGAGAATGAAGAAAGTAGATCGACAATATCAAAAACTATTGTTTCTGTCACCAATCAACAAATGCTATGGTTTCTTTGTTACTGAAAGCATTTTAAAATGGAGAGCTTCATTCTCCACATATGAGTAAATTAAACCCAAAGGGTTAGTTAAGCTCGATAAACAGAATGATCGGAAAAATTTGGCGTGTATCAGCTTTTACCTGCCTGCCGCTTGTGTTGGGTGACACCAGTATTCTGTTCGAAGTTGTACATTGACAACATGCCGTTTGACATATTGTACAAAGAGATTCTTTCATGGCAATGTTTTGCTTCATATAGTTAGCGCTACCATTATCAATAAAACCCATTATAGTGGAACATTATATTCAAACGTTTTATTTGATTTCGGAATTTTTTATATAGGATTGTGAATAGTATGTTACACTGATGACTTTGACGTGTCAAAGCACTAAATTTTAGAATTTCGAGGAAAATACAGTTCCGGAAATTAATGAAAATGTTTAGACAATGTATTCATTTTAAAATTTGATCCGTTTCCCATTTGAGCTTGCATTTTTTATATACGTACTAATCTCATTCATTGGTTTTTTAAAAAATAATATTAAATTCCGAAACTCCTGTTTTGGCCGGACCACTAATAGGTAGCAACCTCGTGTTGAAGATAATGGTCTACAAATTATCCACAACTATCTAGTCTGCTTTCGACACCTACATGTCGACAATTAATAAATACGAAATATGCGTAGACGCACGACAATCATGTTTCGCCTGAAGTGATGGACTGTAAACAGCTAAGTGCTTGCAACTTTTTAAAACGATTAATGTTCAATTTAAATTTTGTCAGTTCCTGTGAAACCCTTAATCTAGGAAGTACAAATTAATTCTACTCAATTATGAGCCTTCTACTGGCCAATCATAAAACCGTTTCGTGTATAATCTGATTTTGTGAATTATTTATTTTGCTCTAGTTAAGCACAAAATGACGACTGGTTAATGATAATCAGACAAAATTAGTTCTGCTCGTTTTGAGTTTTAATGCATTATACTATTTTAATCGAGCTAACTTATAAATTTAAAAAATAATGTCAGTGTAAATAATTTGATGCATCATCACGGCTAAGCTACCTAATGTAATTATTCATAAACTGGTTTGATAATCTAACATTTTAATAAACGCTATCAGATTTGACGTATTGTTGATTTATTTTAATTAAGTGACGTTAGACGGTAAATAATTATCAAGGAATTGACCTATTCGAAATTATCTCGAGGAACCTGACTGCGGAAAACAAACCAGATTATTTCGCCACAAAACAGTCTTCAGAAAACATTTCACTAGGCTCATATAATATCTGCAAATTTAGAAATGCAAATGTCAAATTAAAATTTTTAAATATGCATGGAGATTATATGCGGTGTAAAAATGACTATGCCAAATCATCGAATTTGTCATAAATTTTAATTTCAATGTTACAAATATTAAACTTCGTTTTGGGTAATCTGATCACCAATTGAGAACTTCCAAAATTTGCCAGGCGCCAAAAAACATAGTATGTAACATTTGACGGAAAGCTCGACGACATAATTTTCGTCATTAATTCTAAAGGAATCACTATCTTACAAGTATCTTAAGAAAATTGTATCTTTTATACTTACAAACACAATCTAGCAGCGTGCGTCGACATACTTAATATTGTGTTTATAAGATACTTGACTTAACTTGACTTTCTTCTAGATTTTATCTGATTATAACCAATCCTAACTCTAATTAGTCACCAATCACAATTAATTTATTACGAAATCTTGAAATTTGTAAGGAAACCATTCAATGTTAATTATTAACAAATTCAAGAAACATTCCCACGTCTACCATAAACCCAACAAAGTGTAAGTGCGATAAAATCAATTATCTTACATTTAATACAACTTATAATGTGATTACGCTATAAATAATATTAATTTATCACGCAAGTAAATCACATTCACTTATCTACATATATTTAGTTATAAAATATTTATGCTAATTGAATTGGAATTGGTCGATCTCTTACCTGTGGTATAAAACCTCGATCATCGGCGACATAATCAACCCGATACAATAGTCCATCATCACCGGTGTATTCGTAAAATCCCGTTGATCGTAACCCTTCGGTATTATCGGCTAAATTTTGCACCTTTCCAGATTCTTCGGCCAAAATACCATTTTCGGTCTCATATCTTTTCGACCAGTTTGTGTTTTATTCAATATAAGTGCGCCAGAATGTATGCAAATTAAAGTAAAATAAAAAAGCTTAATGAAAATAGAAATAAGCGATCAATCGATTATATTTTTATGTATACAACTGTTATAATTAGTAGTCATTTAGGCGAATTGGAATTTTTTGTTAGTTTTACTTACAAATAATTGTAACCATCAGTTTTTGATTGTTTATGTGTCAATTCAAGTATTTTCCAACCTTGACCCCCTTCAATATTACCACGACCTGGTTTTAGTGATGGCCTCGCTGGTGTAGTAGTTGTAATCCGTTGCGTTGTTGGTACCGTTGGACGTGGTGTCGTAGTAGTAACTATGGTTGCCGGTTTTTTTGGTGGAGGTGGTGGTCTTGGTGGTGGTATCGGTGGGGGTCCATTAGGACCTTGAGCACCTTCCACATGCGTATATTTTCCGTCATTCCCTGGTACATAACGACCATCGTTACCAGGTCGATATTTCCCATCACCTGCTGGACGATATCGTCCATCACTTGGCGGCGGTGGCCGATATCGACCATCATTGATTCGCACCACACCTTGATTTTGTGCCAAAATCATTTTAATCACCACACATATTACACAATACACCTTTAATTTGAAAAAAAAATGATTAATTACAATTAATTTAATTAAAACACAATAATATTTTCACTTTACCAAAAACGATTTCATTGTGAAAACAGAAAAACATAAACTGGGGAGCTCGACGATATGCAAAGTGTTTTTATATAGCCTCACGCAAAAAATTATTTTAATTGCCGCTATATTCAATTAAGCTCTTCTCCATATCAGCACAGAATTAATTATTTCGGTGCAATTAATTTACTAACTTTATTGTCTTGTTTATATAAATTAAATTGATTAGTGGTGGATTTTCACCTGAATTCACATAAAGTGTAAGAATTTTATTTTATTTTTACCTCAATTGAAAATTTTCGATCATAACTCACGAAAAGGTTTTCTTTATAAACAAACAATGTTGATGCGTAAGTAGCATAATATTGCCATTAATACTGCTAATGAATTACATTTAAGAATGCCTGTGTTATGGGTTAAGTATTATGAAGATAAATTTGTAGTTTAAAATAGTTATTATACTCGGAAATGTACGCTTGGCAACAATGAAAGCTGTACAGTGGCATTTATTGGACTTTCATTTGTGATAAATTGCACGCGAAAGTTGATTGGCATGTGCTGTTGCTCGCGACTTCGTTAGCCTGGGTTTCAATTAAATGCAGCAATATATTTAGTACCAGTACCCAACATGCGTTGCAATGCCACTCAACGAAAGAACGTGTTTGTGCTTTATTTCTGTGATTTAATTTCTGACACATGTGCAGGCCATAAGTATACGAACGTGAAGCGATTGTCCATGTGCTTTATTGATGTGAATTAACCCACATCAATAAAGCACATGGACTGAAATTTGAACTCGAATGGGTATCTGTAGGAATCCTTGCGATGCGTGACGAACAGTACGGAGAAGAATAACAGGCATGCTAATTTTTTATGTTAAATGTGCGGCGGTGTGCCTAGCAAATCAAATGAATTAAATAATTCAGTTAGATAATCGAGAACTTCGTTTTGATGGTATTAAGTTTTGAATGACGTGCACTGAACCACATATTATGATTTTTGTTGTTCTGTGCGGTATTTTGGAAAATTTTGTGAACCAATCCGTCTGTGGTTGCTGTGATTTCATAGATGTTTTTTGGAAATGTGATAACCGATGTGAAACTGACTCAAAAAGTAGCCCGAAAAAAATTGTGTCCTTGCTTAATCTGTAATAGTTTCGCGCTGGTCTGAAAAATTTAAAAAATCTTCATTTATACCTTTAATTCTTATCCTGAAATATTTTTTACATCAGCATACTACAACAAAATGCAATTTAACAAGCCAACACTAAAAAATTGAATAAAATTTAATGAATATAATATAGTACGTAACTGAAAAGCTACGTAGCTTACTGACAATTTGAAAAAATTATTCGGAATTCACTGTACAAGTATAAAGAAATTACGTAAGATTCTGAAAAAATAATACCAAAACATTTTCCTATGAAGCGGTTGTCACAGAGATTGCCTGAGACTTCGGCTACCATCGAGAATTAGTGTAGGCCATCTGGAATCCAAATAATGTAGCCCTATTTCTGTACGAGGTAGAAAGAAGGTTCGTACCCTGTGACAACCGTTCTTCGAAAATTCCTTCTATGACGGTTGCCACAAGGATTGCCTGTGACTTCGGCTACCATCGAGAATTAGTGTTGGCCATCTGGAATCCAAATAATGTAGCCCTATTTCTGTACGAAGTAGAAAGAAGGTTCGTACCCTGTGACAACCGTTCTTCGAAAATTCCTTCTATGACGGTTGCCACAGGGATTGCCTGAGACTTCGGCTACCATCGAGAATTAGTGTTGGCCATCTGGAATCTAAATAATGTAGCCCTATTTATGTACGAGGTAGAAAGAAGGTTCGTACCCTGTGACAACCGTTCTTCGAAAATTCCTTCTATGACGGTTGCCACAGGGATTGCCTGAGACTTCGGCTACCATCGAGAATTAGTGTTGGCCATCTGGAATCTAAATAATGTAGCCCTATTTCTGTACGAGGTAGAAAGAAGGTTCGTACTCTGTCGCAACCGTTCTTCGAAAATTCCTTCTATGACGGTTGCCACAGGGATTGCCTGAGACTTCGGCTACCATCGAGAATTAGTGTTGGCCATCTGGAATCCAAATAATGTAGCCCTATTTCTGTATGAGGTAGAAAGAAGGTTCGTACTCTGTGACAACCGTTCTTCGAAAATTCCTTCTATGACTGTTGTCACAGGGATTGCCTGAGACTTCGGCTACCATCGAGAATTAGTGTAGGCCATCTGGAATCCAAATAATGTAGCCCTATTTCTGTACGAGATAGAAAGAAGGTTCGTACCTTGTGACAACCTTTCTTCGAAAATTCCTTCTATGCCGGTTGCCACAGGGATTGCCTGAGACTTCGGCTACCATCGAGAATTAGTGTAGGCCATCTGGAATCCACATAATGTAGCGCTATTTCTGTACGAGGTAGAAGGAAGGTTCGTACCCTGTGACAACCGTTCTTCGAACATTCCTTCTATGACGGTTATCACAGGGATTGCCTGAGACTTCGGCTACCATCGAGAATTAGTGTAGGCCATCTGGAATCCAAATAATGTAGCCCTATTTCTGTACGAGATAGAAAGAAGGTTCGTACCTTGTGACAACCTTTCTTCGAAAATTCCTTCTATGCCGGTTGCCACAGGGATTGCCTGAGACTTCGGCTACCATCGAGAATTAGTGTAGGCCATCTGGAATCCACATAATGTAGCGCTATTTCTGTACGAGGTAGAAGGAAGGTTCGTACCCTGTGACAACCGTTCTTCGAACATTCCTTCTATGCCGGTTGCCACAGGGATTGCCTGAGACTTCGGCTACCATCGAGAATTAGTGTAGGCCATCTGGAATCCACATAATGTAGCGCTATTTCTGTACGAGGTAGAAGGAAGGTTCGTACCCTGTGACAACCGTTCTTCGAAAATTCCTTCTATGACGGTTGCCACAGGGATTGCCTGAGACTTCGGCTACCATCGAGAATTAGTGTTGGCCATCTGGAATCTAAATAATGTAGCCCTATTTATGTACGAGGTAGAAAGAAGGTTCGTACCCTGTGACAACCGTTCTTCGAAAATTCCTTCTATGACGGTTGCCACAGGGATTGCCTGAGACTTCGGCTACCATCGAGAATTAGTGTTGGCCATCTGGAATCTAAATAATGTAGCCCTATTTATGTACGAGGTAGAAAGAAGGTTCGTACCCTGTGACAACCGTTCTTCGAAAATTCCTTCTATGACGGTTGCCACAGGGATTGCCTGAGACGTCGGCTACCATCGAGAATTAGTGTTGGCCATCTGGAATCTAAATAATGTAGCCCTATTTCTGTACGAGGTAGAAAGAAGGTTCGTACCCTGTGACAACCGTTCTTCGAAAATTCCTTCTATGACGGTTGTCACAGGGATTGCCTGAGACGTCGGCTACCATCGAGAATTAGAGTTGGCCATCTGGAATCCAAATAATGTAGCCCTTTCTGTACGAGATAGAAAGAAGGTTCGTACTCTGTGACAACCAATCTTCGAAAATTCCTTCTATGACGGTTGTCACAGGGATTGCCTGAGACGTCGGCTACCATCGAGAATTAGTGTTGGCCATCTGGAATCCAAATAATGTAGCCCTATTTCTGTACGAGATAGAAAGAAGGTTCAAACTCTGTGACAACCATTCTTCGAAAATTCCTTCTATGACGGTTGTCACAGGGATTGCCTGAGACTTCGGCTACCATCGAGAATTAGTGTTGGCCATCTGGAATCTAAATAATGTAGCTCTATTTCTGTACGAGATAGAAAGAAGGTTCGTACTCTGTGACAACCGTTCTTCGAAAATTCCTTCTATGACGGCTGCCACAGGGATTGCCTGAGACTTCGGCTACCATCGAGAATTAGTGTAGGCCATCTGGAGTCCAAATAATGTAGCCCTATTTCTGTACGAGGTAGAAAGGAGGTTCGTACTCTGTGACAACCGTTCTTCGAAAATTCCTTCTATGACGGTTGTCACAGGGATTGCCTGAGACTTCGGCTACCATCGAGAATTAGTGTTGGCCATCTGGAATCTAAATAATGTAGCCCTATTTCTGTATGAGGTAGAAAGAAGGTTCGTACTCTGTCGCAACCGTTCTTCGAAAATTCCTTCTATGACGGTTGCCACAAGGATTGCCTGAGACTTCGGCTACCATCGAGAATTAGTGTTGGCCATCTGGAATCCAAATAATGTAGCCCTATTTCTGTACGAGGTAGAAAGAAGGTTCGTACTCTGTCGCAACCGTTCTTCGAAAATTCCTTCTATGACGGTTGCCACAGGGATTGCCTGAGACTTCGGCTACCATCGAGAATTAGTGTTGGCCATCTGGAATCCAAATAATGTAGCCCTATTTCTGTATGAGGTAGAAAGAAGGTTCGTACTCTGTGACAACCGTTCTTCGAAAATTCCTTCTATGACTGTTGTCACAGGGATTGCCTGAGACTTCGGCTACCATCGAGAATTAGTGTAGGCCATCTGGAATCCAAATAATGTAGCCCTATTTCTGTACGAGATAGAAAGAAGGTTCGTACCTTGTGACAACCGTTCTTCGAAAATTCCTTCTATGCCGGTTGCCACAGGGATTGCCTGAGACTTCGGCTACCATCGAGAATTAGTGTAGGCCATCTGGAATCCACATAATGTAGCGCTATTTCTGTACGAGGTAGAAGGAAGGTTCGTACCCTGTGACAACCGTTCTTCGAACATTCCTTCTATGCCGGTTGTCACAGGGATTGCCTGAGACTTCGGCTACCATCGAGAATTAGTGTAGGCCATCTGGAATCCAAATAATGTAGCCCTATTTCTGTACGAGGTAGAAAGAAGGTTCGTACCCTGTGACAACCGTTCTTCGAAAATTCCTTCTATGGCGGTTGACACAGGGATTGCCTGAGACTTCGGCTACCATCGAGAATTAGTGTTGGCCATCTGGAATCTAAATAATGTAGCCCTATTTCTGTACGAGGTAGAAAGAAGGTTCGTACCCTGTGACAACCGTTCTTCGAAAATTCCTTCTATGACGGTTGCCACAAGGATTGCCTGTGACTTCGGCTACCATCGAGAATTAGTGTTGGCCATCTGGAATCCAAATAATGTAGCCCTATTTCTGTACGAGATAGAAAGAAGGTTCGTACTCTGTGACAACCGTTCTTCGAAAATTCCTTCTATGACGGTTGTCACAGGGATTGCCTGAGACGTCGGCTACCATCGAGAATTAGTGTTGGCCATCTGGAATCCAAATAATGTAGCCCTATTTCTGTACGAGATAGAAAGAAGGTTCGTACTCTGTGACAACCGTTCTTCGAAAATTCCTTCTATGACGGTTGCCACAGGGATTGCCTGAGACGTCGGCTACCATCGAGAATTAGTGTTGGCCATCTGGAATCCAAATATTGTAGCCCTATTTCTGTACGAGATAGAAAGAAGGTTCGTACTCTGTGACAACCATTCTTCGAAAATTCCTTCTATGACGGTTGTCACAGGGATTGCCTGAGACTTCGGCTACCATCGAGAATTAGTGTTGGCCATCTGGAATCCAAATAATGTAGCCCTATTTCTGTACGAGGTAGAAAGAAGGATCGTACTCTGTCGCAACCGTTCTTCGAAAATTCCTTCTATGACGGTTGCCACAGGGATTGCCTGAGACTTCGGCTACCATCGAGAATTAGTGTTGGCCATCTGGAATCCAAATAATGTAGCCCTATTTCTGTATGAGGTAGAAAGAAGGTTCGTACTCTGTGACAACCGTTCTTCGAAAATTCCTTCTATGACGGTTGTCACAGGGATTGCCTGAGACTTCGGCTACCATCGAGAATTAGTGTAGGCCATCTGGAATCCAAATAATGTAGCCCTATTTCTGTACGAGATAGAAAGAAGGTTCGTACCTTGTGACAACCGTTCTTCGAAAATTCCTTCTATGCCGGTTGCCACAGGGATTGCCTGAGACTTCGGCTACCATCGAGAATTAGTGTAGGCCATCTGGAATCCACATAATGTAGCGCTATTTCTGTACGAGGTAGAAGGAAGGTTCGTACCCTGTGACAACCGTTCTTCGAAAATTCCTTCTATGACGGTTGCCACAGGGATTGCCTGAGACTTCGGCTACCATCGAGAATTAGTGTTGGCCATCTGGAATCTAAATAATGTAGCCCTATTTATGTACGAGATAGAAAGAAGGTTCGTACCCTGTGACAACCGTTCTTCGAAAATTGCTTCTATGACGGTTGTCACAGGGATTGCCTGAGACTTCGGCTACCATCGAGAATTAGTGTAGGCCATCTGGAATCCAAATAATGTAGCCCTATTTCTGTACGAGGTAGAAAGAAGGTTCGTACTCTGTGACAACCGTTCTTCGAAAATTCCTTCTATGACGGTTGCCACAGGGATTGCCTGAGACTTCGGCTACCATCGAGAATTAGTGTTGGCCATCTGGAATCTAAATAATGTAGCCCTATTTATGTACGTGGTAGAAAGAAGGTTCGTACCCTGTGACAACCGTTCTTCGAAAATTGCTTCTATGATGGTTGCCACAAGGATTGCCTGAGACTTCGGCTACCATCGAGAATTAGTGTTGGCCATCTGGAATCCAAATAATGTAGCCCTATTTCTGTACGAGATAGAAAGAAGGTTCGTACTCTGTGACAACCGTTCTTCGAAAATTCCTTCTATGACGGTTGTCACAGGGATTGCCTGAGACGTCGGCTACCATCGAGAATTAGTGTTGGCCATCTGGAATCCAAATAATGTAGCCCTATTTCTGTACGAGATAGAAAGAAGGTTCGTACTCTGTGACAACCGTTCTTCGAAAATTCCTTCTATGACGGTTGTCACAGGGATTGCCTGAGACGTCGGCTACCATCGAGAATTAGTGTTGGCCATCTGGAATCCAAATAATGTAGCCCTATTTCTGTACGAGATAGAAAGAAGGTTCGTACTCTGTGACAACCATTCTTCGAAAATTCCTTCTATGACGGTTGTCACAGGGATTGCCTGAGACTTCGGCTACCATCGAGAATTAGTGTTGGCCATCTGGAATCTAAATAATGTAGCCCTATTTCTGTACGAGATAGAAAGAAGGTTCGTACCCTGTGACAACCGTTCTTCGAAAATTCCTTCTATGACGGTTGCCACAGGGATTGCCTGAGACTTCGGCTACCGTCGAGAATTAGTGTAGGCCATCTGGAGTCCAAATAATGTAGCCCTATTTCTGTACGAGGTAGAAAGGAGGTTCGTACTCTGTGACAACCGTTCTTCGAAAATTCCTTTATGACGGTTGTCACAGGGATTGCCTGAGACTTCGGCTACCATCGAGAATTAGTGTTGGCCATCTGGAATCTAAATAATGTAGCCCTATTTCTGTATGAGGTAGAAAGAAGGTTCATACTCTGTCGCAACCGTTCTTCGAAAATTCCTTCTATGACGGTTGCCACAGGGATTGCCTGAGACTTCGGCTACCATCGAGAATTAGTGTTGGCCATCTGGAATCCAAATAATGTAGCCCTATTTCTGTACGAGATAGAAAGAAGGTTCGTACTCTGTGACAACCGTTCTTCGAAAATTCCTTCTATGACGGTTGTCACAGGGATTGCCTGAGACGTCGGCTACCATCGAGGATTAGTGTTGGCCATCTGGAATCCAAATAATGTAGCCCTATTTCTGTACGAGATAGAAAGAAGGTTCGTACTCTGTGACAACCATTCTTCGAAAATTCCTTCTATGCCGGTTGTCACAGGGATTGCCTGAGACTTCGGCTACCATCGAGAATTAGTGTTGGCCATCTGGAATCCAAATAATGTAGCCCTATTTCTGTACGAGATAGAAAGAAGGTTCGTACCCTGTGACAACCGTTCTTCGAAAATTCCTTCTATGACGGTTGCCACAGGGATTGCCTGAGACTTCGGCTACCATCGAGAATTAGTGTAGGCCATCTGGAGTCCAAATAATGTAGCCCTATTTCTGTACGAGGTAGAAAGGAGGTTCGTACTCTGTGACAACCGTTCTTCTAAAATTCCTTCTACGACGGTTGTCACAGGGATTGCCTGAGACTTCGGCTACCATCGAGAATTAGTGTTGGCCATCTGGAATCTAAATAATGTAGCCCTATTTCTGTACGAGGTAGAAAGAAGGTTCGTACTCTGTCGCAACCGTTCTTCGAAAATTCCTTCTATGACGGTTGCCACAGGGATTGCCTGAGACTTCGGCTACCATCGAGAATTAGTGTTGGCCATCTGGAATCCAAATAATGTAGCCCTATTTCTGTATGAGGTAGAAAGAAGGTTCGTACTCTGTGACAACCGTTCTTCGAAAATTCCTTCTATGACTGTTGTCACAGGGATTGCCTGAGACTTCGGCTACCATCGAGAATTAGTGTAGGCCATCTGGAATCCAAATAATGTAGCCCTATTTCTGTACGAGATAGAAAGAAGGTTCGTACCTTGTGACAACCGTTCTTCGAAAATTCCTTCTATGCCGGTTGCCACAGGGATTGCCTGAGACTTCGGCTACCATCGAGAATTAGTGTAGGCCATCTGGAATCCACATAATGTAGCGCTATTTCTGTACGAGGTAGAAGGAAGGTTCGTACCCTGTGACAACCGTTCTTCGAAAATTCCTTCTATGACGGTTGCCACAGGGATTGCCTGAGACTTCGGCTACCATCGAGAATTAGTGTTGGCCATCTGGAATCTAAATAATGTAGCCCTTTTTATGTACGAGGTAGAAAGAAGGTTCGTACCCTGTGACAACCGTTCTTCGAAAATTGCTTCTATGACGGTTGTCACAGGGATTGCCTGAGACTTCGGCTACCATCGAGAATTAGTGTAGGCCATCTGGAATCCAAATAATGTAGCCCTATTTCTGTACGAGGTAGAAAGAAGGTTCGTACCCTGTGACAACCGTTCTTCGAAAATTCCTTCTATGACGGTTGCCACAGGGATTGCCTGAGACTTCGGCTACCATCGAGAATTAGTGTTGGCCATCTGGAATCTAAATAATGTAGCCCTATTTATGTACGTGGTAGAAAGAAGGTTCGTACCCTGTGACAACCGTTCTTCGAAAATTGCTTCTATGATGGTTGCCACAAGGATTGCCTGAGACTTCGGCTACCATCGAGAATTAGTGTTGGCCATCTGGAATCCAAATAATGTAGCCCTATTTCTGTACGAGATAGAAAGAAGGTTCGTACTCTGTGACAACCGTTCTTCGAAAATTCCTTCTATGACGGTTGTCACAGGGATTGCCTGAGACGTCGGCTACCATCGAGAATTAGTGTTGGCCATCTGGAATCCAAATAATGTAGCCCTATTTCTGTACGAGATAGAAAGAAGGTTCGTACTCTGTGACAACCGTTCTTCGAAAATTCCTTCTATGACGGTTGTCACAGGGATTGCCTGAGACGTCGGCTACCATCGAGAATTAGTGTTGGCCATCTGGAATCCAAATAATGTAGCCCTATTTCTGTACGAGATAGAAAGAAGGTTCGTACTCTGTGACAACCATTCTTCGAAAATTCCTTCTATGACGGTTGTCACAGGGATTGCCTGAGACTTCGGCTACCATCGAGAATTAGTGTTGGCCATCTGGAATCTAAATAATGTAGCCCTATTTCTGTACGAGATAGAAAGAAGGTTCGTACCCTGTGACAACCGTTCTTCGAAAATTCCTTCTATGACGGTTGCCACAGGGATTGCCTGAGACTTCGGCTACCGTCGAGAATTAGTGTAGGCCATCTGGAGTCCAAATAATGTAGCCCTATTTCTGTACGAGGTAGAAAGGAGGTTCGTACTCTGTGACAACCGTTCTTCGAAAATTCCTTTATGACGGTTGTCACAGGGATTGCCTGAGACTTCGGCTACCATCGAGAATTAGTGTTGGCCATCTGGAATCTAAATAATGTAGCCCTATTTCTGTATGAGGTAGAAAGAAGGTTCGTACTCTGTCGCAACCGTTCTTCGAAAATTCCTTCTATGACGGTTGCCACAGGGATTGCCTGAGACTTCGGCTACCATCGAGAATTAGTGTTGGCCATCTGGAATCCAAATAATGTAGCCCTATTTCTGTACGAGATAGAAAGAAGGTTCGTACTCTGTGACAACCATTCTTCGAAAATTCCTTCTATGACGGTTGTCACAGGGATTGCCTGAGACGTCGGCTACCATCGAGAATTAGTGTTGGCCATCTGGAATCCAAATAATGTAGCCCTATTTCTGTACGAGATAGAAAGAAGGTTCGTACTCTGTGACAACCATTCTTCGAAAATTCCTTCTATGCCGGTTGTCACAGGGATTGCCTGAGACTTCGGCTACCATCGAGAATTAGTGTTGGCCATCTGGAATCCAAATAATGTAGCCCTATTTCTGTACGAGATAGAAAGAAGGTTCGTACCCTGTGACAACCGTTCTTCGAAAATTCCTTCTATGACGGTTGCCACAGGGATTGCCTGAGACTTCGGCTACCATCGAGAATTAGTGTAGGCCATCTGGAGTCCAAATAATGTAGCCCTATTTCTGTACGAGGTAGAAAGGAGGTTCGTACTCTGTGACAACCGTTCTTCTAAAATTCCTTCTACGACGGTTGTCACAGGGATTGCCTGAGACTTCGGCTACCATCGAGAATTAGTGTTGGCCATCTGGAATCTAAATAATGTAGCCCTATTTCTGTACGAGGTAGAAAGAAGGTTCGTACTCTGTCGCAACCGTTCTTCGAAAATTCCTTCTATGACGGTTGCCACAGGGATTGCCTGAGACTTCGGCTACCATCGAGAATTAGTGTTGGCCATCTGGAATCCAAATAATGTAGCCCTATTTCTGTATGAGGTAGAAAGAAGGTTCGTACTCTGTGACAACCGTTCTTCGAAAATTCCTTCTATGACTGTTGTCACAGGGATTGCCTGAGACTTCGGCTACCATCGAGAATTAGTGTAGGCCATCTGGAATCCAAATAATGTAGCCCTATTTCTGTACGAGATAGAAAGAAGGTTCGTACCTTGTGACAACCGTTCTTCGAAAATTCCTTCTATGCCGGTTGCCACAGGGATTGCCTGAGACTTCGGCTACCATCGAAAATTAGTGTAGGCCATCTGGAATCCACATAATGTAGCGCTATTTCTGTACGAGGTAGAAGGAAGGTTCGTACCCTGTGACAACCGTTCTTCGAAAATTCCTTCTATGACGGTTGTCACAGGGATTGCCTGAGACTTCGGCTACCATCGAGAATTAGTGTAGGCCATCTGGAATCCAAATAATGTAGCCCTATTTCTGTACGAGATAGAAAGAAGGTTCGTACCCTGTGACAACCATTCTTCGAAAATTCCTTCTATGACGGTTATCACAGGGATTGCCTGAGATTTCGGCTACCATCGAGAATTAGTGTTGGCCATCTGGAATCCAAATAATGTAGCCCTATTTCTGTACGAGATAGAAAGAAGGTTCGTACCCTGTGACAACCGTTCTTCGAAAATTCCTTCTATGACGGTTGTCACAAGGATTGCCTGAGACTTCGGCTACCATCGAGAATTAGTGTAGGCCATCTGGAATCCAAATAATGTAGCCCTATTTCTGTACGAGATAGAAAGAAGGTTCGTACCCTGTGACAAATGTTCTTCGAAAATTCCTTCTATGACGGTTGTCACAGGGATTGCCTGAGACTTCGGCTACCATCGAGAATTAGTGTTGGCTATCTGGAATCCAAATAATGTAGCCCTATTTCTGTACGAGGTAGAAAGAAGGTTCTATTTAGGGATTATTTCTTAAAGCCTATTTCTGTACGTATCGCCATAAACGTATGATTTGGAACACACATTAAGTTCACCGGCAGCTATTAAACGTAGTATAACTCGTAGTATGTTTGTCGAAAATCAACAGAAAATAAAATTCCCCGGAAGAGCTGTTCATGAAGCGCTTCCATTGTTATTTTGTGCACCATAGTATTGTACATTCGTTTTCTATCATGAGATGAAATGATTACAGAACTTTACACATTAAAATTTTTTTTGTTGATATTGTATTTTGCTATCTCAGTTGTTTGCATATTCCACGGCAACTCCAGTGCTGAAATTACTATTTGAGCACCATCCAAAAGAATTGCCGCTATTATAGGTGATGCGATTGAAATTGCAATTTTGTGGCCAACATAAGTGAAATCAAAAAAAGTTTTGCCTGTGTCTCCGGGCACATCATATGATAAAGGTTTTTCTGGAAATAATTTCGGAAGATTCGTTTGAACAAGTGAACCCAATTCTTCGACCACAAGTGTGTTTCTCATTACAAATCTTGATCAAAAATATCGTTTGCAGATCGATTCGGTCCATCTATTCCCAATTACACCGGGGCTTTGTTAGCGACTGGTTAACATATGTCCTCTAACGAAACCAATGCTTTATTATACAGATTTGGTGTGAATTGAATGTCCTAATTTTGATTCAACGCATGCAAACGATTCAGGATATCATCACTCTTGTTTATCAGGTAATACTATAGTTATATTCCATCTCAGGGAATTCATCTCAACATTCATTTCAGAAAATTTTGAAATGACACAAATCCTGATGGTATACTTGATCTAAAGTATTTATTCTTCAAATATCTATGATACAATGATAAGAAGGCAAACAGTATGTTGAAATTGATGAACCACGAGTGTCTTGACCGATCTCATTTAATTTCGATTGGACATAGTGAGTACTACCTTCGAACAAAAATCCAAGACAACCTGTACGTATGTTAGGATGGGCGCTGAGAAGTCATTTTTAGGAATACAATTTTGATTTAAATTAATGATCCCCAGGACGAGTTATGACCCTATAGTTCCAATCCTAACATATAGATGGTGGACTTTTATTCCAGAGTTGTACTTATTTTGTCCAATCGATATCAAATGAGATCGATTTCGGCACTTTGAGTTCCGTCATGTGAATTTCATTTAGATGGCGGACGTATAATGCCGTGTTGAAGTTAAAAGGGATTAGTCACAACATCCGTGGTTCCCAGGAAACATTAATTTAAATCAATAATTCATACATAAACTGAATGGACCATTCTCACATGGGCCTGTTGCGCCTATCTCAACGTACAGTTGATCTTGGTATTTTTTTTTGTAGATAAAGGTCATCATGTTGTATCATAGTCAGACGAGATCGATGACGACACTACAGGTTCCTGGGAACCATTATTTTAAATCCGAATTTTGTTCATAAAAATGATACGGTTAAATACACATATGACCCCAGAGGAGGATTGGCTAACATACGGATATTCGTTGACTTTTTCGAAGGTAGCACTATTTATGTTCAATCGATATCAAGGGAACCATTCGTTTAAATCTAAAATGTATATTTTATTTAAAATGGGCCATCCCAGGACAGCGCCAATCTCAACATACGAATCGTTATATGAATTTTATTTTGGATAGCGGACATACATAAACTGAATGGGCCATTCACATGTAGGTCCCATATCGCGTGTATTGCCTCTTCTTATCATTTTATCATAGATATTTGAAGAATAAACACTTTAGATCAAATATTATCATTTTTGTGTCATTTCAAAATGTTCTGGGATATAACTGTTAGTACCTGATGAAAATTTTTTATTTTTCGGTGCTGAATTACTGGGATAACTTCACACACCTTCATGTAGTCTTTCTATTTTTCCCAAATAACTTTTGGATTGTATGGGAAGCACGATGTCAATATGTCTGCAACTAAAGTGCATATTTGCTGCGATTCAGAAGTATTCGATGTATCAGCGAATGAAGTGTTCGCGTCGTCTGTAAAATTGGTTAAATTTTTTTTCAGATGCTTTACCTTGTTCGTGATGTTGCTCTTGTAGTATGTTACTATTGCTACTGTAGAGTAAAGAAGCGTATTTCGAAATATATCATCCCTGCACAAAGAGCAAAATGCAGTTAACGTTGTTGGTGGTCATGATAATGCTATTGATCGTGGATTTTGTGTTATATTGTGAAGTACAGGCGCTATCCATATTTTCAAGGTTCACTGCCAAATGAACAACTGTTGTCGAATGTCGATTATACTGCTTCGCTGCTTTGTTGATATATTTGCAAATATATTTTCATCGATTTCGTCGAATTGCAATACCCGACATTGATGTGTACTTTGCAGATTTTCAAGACTAACATCAAATACGGTTCAACCAAACGAGGAGTGGATATCCGTCATTATCAATGATAGTCTCGAAAAGAAGGTCTCTTGCATTTCCCGTGAGATATGCACGATGAGTTTTTGTTGAGTGACGACTTCAAATAAGTACGGATCCATGTTGATATCTGGTATTTCTGCTGAAATAACTTGATCAATTTGATCTGCCGTGACTTTTTCGAAACAAATTAAAGTTTTTACATGTGCCAAACCCTTTCTATACCATTTAATTGGATACATCGAAATGCGTGGCTTTCCAAAAACATGATGCTTGACAATGCAATCTATTAAAGACTGCAATTTTTATTTTGAACACACATGAGGAACAGTTGTATTTACGTTGCCATTATTAACATTATTAAAATACATATCGACAGTATTCGATCAATATCGACAGTATTGATGAAACAATTTTCATCATTTCCAGATATGATTTTCAGCGATTTTTCACGAATCATCAATCGATAGAAACAATAATTCATTACATTGACTTTATTATTTCACTCGAATTTGTATTTGTGAATTTCTCAATTTTATGTTCGGTGTCCTATCGACGTCGAGTAAAATTCTTCGCCAAATATAACGATCGCCACTTCAACAATTGTTGGTGCTTTGTATACTTGTTCAAGGCCAGTCCTAACGAAAATTTCTCGTTTAGTGCTCGTATTGAATCAACAACGTTGATCGATTCATTCATTAATGTTTTCCATGAAAGGAATTTGAAAAAATTTGTAATTTTCGTTCGGTAGTGGTGATCGTGAAAGATGATAAATTTGCCCTTGCACTTTGAATGTTGGCATGTAATTCTCACCAATGGGGTTTCATACTTAAAATTGAGAGCAAGTTTTTCCAAAAATCACGTTTCGTTTAGCATGCAGATTTCGTTCGGATCGAGCAATGCATGATCGAAAGGTTTCTAGTCTTGCTTTCCGTTGATCGACTCTGTCAGACGAATTGGCTTTAACATTGCCTATTCGAATTGTTTCCAGCTTTATTTCCCGTTGCTCGTCTGTTCAGACGACCAGGCTTCAGTCGTAATTACTAGATTTTTTCCAGCGTTCCTTCCCGTTCCATGCCTCTATCTGAAGTTCTTGATGGCATGTTTTCTCGTGCTTGTGGTGAATAACGGCAATTTTTTTGTCGTTTAAATGGAAAAATTGATTTGACAGCGAAAATTAATAAAAAAAATTATTTTTTTTCCCACCGCCTTAGAAGCCTCTTGTTTTAATAATGTTTTCGGGTATTAAATTTTAAATTTAAAAAAAAGAGTCTTTTGTTGTTGGTGCATTTAAACAAGAAACAATACGCTGCGTTCTTTTGGCATTTACTTTATCTTCTGTTAATTTAACTAAGTTTATAATTTTTAATAGTATTTTACTGTACTAAGTTTTATTTTGCTCGTTTCCATTTTATTTGTCTGCCTGCAGTATTGTGTAATTCAATTTACCAACTAGTTGTGTTGCTAGAGCGCACAAAAAAGCTTTGCCTTCGATTATATTCCAATTTTTTATAATTTATAGCACGCGGTGAGCCGTATTTGACACCAACTTGAATAAATTACTTTCATATTTTGTATGCAATATCGGTTTCGTCGCCTTTTCATTTTATATGTCAGAACTAATGTCTTTCGAATTTCAATTTGTTGAAAATTTCGGAAATATATGATTTTTTGGCGAAATTTACAACGTTTTACTTGATTTATTTTCTGTTTGTTTGGGTTGCAAACAAATTCTTAGTCTTGCGAATGTATTTTCGACCACTCCTCGGCTAGTTTGAATGGATAAATTTACTGAATAGCTCACCTCCGATGACAATGTAATTTTCAATTATTTGTAGCACGCTGTGAGCAGTATTCGCCGTTATTTTGAATAATTTACTTACCCATAATATATGTAATATTAGGTTCGTCACTTTTTCATGTAATATTTGGAAATTGATGTCTTTCGATTTATGAATCGTATATGTAGCTCTGGAAATAAAAGTTTCGGAAATACGAGTACATGATTTTTTGCCGTAATTTACCACGATTTACTTAATTCACTTTCCTGTCTGTTGGTCTTTTTATTTTGGATGTAAAAAAATTTCTTAATCTTGTGATCGTAATTTCGACCTCTTCTCGACTAGTTTGAATAAATAAACATTAAGGAAAACTCAGTTGCTGATGACAATGAAATTTTCAATCATTTATAGTATGCTTTGGGCGGTATTGACGCCATTTTAAATAACATAATTTTTCATTGTCTAAAAAATGTCAGGTTCGTCGCTTGTTTATTTTCTATTTAAGAATTGTTGTCCTTCGATTTTTTCAAATTGCTAAAAGCTTAGGATATATGTTTTTGACGAAATTTTCAACGTTTCATTTGATTCGCTTTCCTGTCTGTAGGTCTCTTTATTCGTTTGTTTTGATTGTAAAAAAAAATTCTTAATGCGATCATTTTTCGGTTGCTTCTCGACTAGTTTGAGTGCGCAAACTTTAAAGGATAGTTTAGTTTACGATGAAGATGAAATTTTGAAACCTTTATGGCACGCTGTGAGCAGTAATTGATGCCATTTTGAATAAATTATTTTTCCATTTGAATGCTATATGAGGTTCGACGACTTTTCATTTCTGTGTGGGAATTAATGTCTTTAGATCTAGAAATCGTTGAAAGTTGGAGAAACATGTGATATTGTGACGTAGTTTGCCACGATTTTAAATTAATATCTTAATTTTGCTGTGTAATTTCAGCCACCTCTCGAATAGTTTTAATGCCTAAACTTTCATGATAGCTCAGTTCCCGATGGCAGTGCAATTTTCAATCATTTATGCACTCTGTGAGAAGTATACCTGACGCCATTATAATAAATTACTTTTCCATGCGAGAAAATTACTTAAAATTTTACGGTTGCTGGTTATTTGAACATAAATTCAACTACAAGTAGGCTGCATTTGATATAAGACGTTTGTAAACACAGAGATCGTGAAGATCGATTCTGAACATAATTTAAAGATTTTTTAGTAATAACCCTACTAAAAAATGGTTATCAAGCTTTGAAAATTTCATCGCAAAACTCTCAAAACCTAGATTTTAAATTTGCAAACACACAGAACGTCAACGAGAATTGCACCACATTTTGAATAAATGTAATTTGATTTGAATTGTGTGTTTGTATGTTTGTGAATTCTGGATACAGATTTTCGAATTTACTTAGCATGAGCATACTACTATAATTCATAGGAAATGTGTGTTTTAGCGGAAACTGAATTGACCAGAAACAGAATCTGGACAATTACCATTCGCTTCTGATGAGTAAGAACTACTTGTTGATTAATCCAATAAATAAATCGTCACAATAAAAATACCTAAATATAGCAAATTCTGGTTTTTGACGCAATTTGCTTCCTTTTTTTAAAGGCACTAATTTGTTTGCCTCACCATTCAAATTACCAGTCAATAAGCTGTCACCAATTAGATTTAATTTGATGTGGTAAACAAAAAGTAAACTCAAACTTTAGCAAATTGAGAGCTTTGGCCCTTAACAGTTGGCAAATATGTTCACCAACCCGAATATTTTTTCTCCATACTTATACGAAACATCCTTATAGATAACGAATTATTACCCAACCCTTCAAGCAGAACAAAAATCAAAAATATTAGAGCAAAAAAGATGAAATTAAGAGGTGAAATAACGCAATATAAGAAGAAGGTTGCAATTTCAACAAACATTTCTCCGTTTGGCATACAATGAACTACTGGTTTAGTTAAAATGTAGAGACAATTGGGACCGACTAAACTAATTGAACACGCTACTCTAAACAGTTTCAAGGGAATAGTTTTCTGCCATGATTTAGTTCATTTGGATGAGGAGGAAATTATAGAAGGTTTTAAAAAGCATGGAGTCTTTGAAATGATGAAAATATAAAAATGGGCAAGATGGAAAACAATAGCGAATTATCGTGTGTGTGAGTAAGCGCTAAGATCAAATTGTCAAATTAAAAACAATGGACGGATTGGGTCGCAACAGGTCGTCCTATTCGAAAAAAAACACAATCAACAAATTCAACACCAGCCACTACAATAACCTCTAAAAATTCGAACAACAATAACAAGAGCAACAGCAACAACTACCACTGAAACAACGAACTCCCCAATGGCATACACAACAATTACGCGTTTGTAAGTAGCTGTTCCTGTAATGTGAATTACGACTTTTGTAATCAAAAACACCAAACTAACAGACGATCAGACACTACAGCCTTCGTGCTCCGCCTAGGAATTTAGTTTTTAGTTTGAAAATTTGATAAAGTGCGTAAGTATCATGATTATTTTAGCATTGGTAATATCTAACCTATATTTTAAAATTGATATATTCTCTGTTATTTAATTTTTACCATTGCGACCATTGATAAGGAGAACAACTATTTCGGCTAGTAATTATGAGACTTAGAAAATTGTCGAGCTTGAAACAAAATTTAATCTAGTTTCTGTAATACGGAAGCATTGGAATAAAATTCGTACTTCTTCATTCAGTACAAAGTGTTCTTAACACTTATTCTCGTTGTCGTAACGATAATCTATCGAAAAACATCTTTCATTTCCATATAAAAACTTTGGTTCAAATTTTTTAATTTGAGAATGAGTATACATCTTGAAATGGTTCCATTAACAAATAAATCATAAATTTTTTTAATTTTTTAATTTTCTACATACATTGTCTACACGTATTGAATATTATTATCTACACAGTGTAAACAATACGGAGCAACACTGACGCCATTACATGACACACAAAATGGGAAAAGCTGAAAAGGTTTAATACAGTAAAAGTTGGACACAGGACATAATTTGTGAATTTGAGTAAATCTTTTAACCTACCCACCTCTGCCATATTTCACCTATAATATAGCATCTAATAAAATGATCACACAACATAAACTAGTATAAACTATATGCACTATAAGTTTTATGACTTAGCTAATTGAGTTGTAAAAATAAAATTAAACATTTTCTCATTACATCGAACGTGTATAAAATAATCGATAGAATTAATAATTTGCATCTCAATAATTAACGAAACTATACATATAAGACAATTGTGTCTGCCGAAATCATTACGTAATCGGCGGAGAAATGCAGCATCTTTGGGCGTTGCTATATCAGCAATAAAAAATTAACGCAATAAAATTTATTAATTTATTATTTAATGTTTATTGTTGATGGCGTTGTGAAATTTTTCTGTACTTGTTATTAACTAAAAGGTGCGTATATGGTAAGTAATTTTGCTATTTAATTGACATTCACTAGGCACTAAATCTGAGTAATTTATGGCCCGATTCTGAAAGTGTAAAAATTCTACAGCTGCAACTTTATAGAAATTGCTAACTGAGCAAAAATATACAGTGTTCTAAAAGTTGACATTCACAAATTGTAGACTTTTCGCCGCTGTTAATCAATACGAAATAAATTCGCCACTGTAACCAAATAATATTATATTTTAAAATATTCTATCAAATTTGGTTGGAATATCCTAAAATTTTACGTAAATTAATTAAGAACTGAATTAAAATAAGAATGTAATTTACAGTTGTCAAACAACATGTTAGTACAGTTGGCGTCATTCGTTTGTATACCTCAAGAACAATAATTGTCTGTGTATATTGAAACTATTTGTTTCGCCTGTACGACCATGTAATGTCCATTATCAACATTTAGGTGTATACAAGAAAAGTAATAAATCTTAAACAAATAAATTTTATAGAGTATAGAGACGTTTGTATTGAGATGCTATTAGTAGCAACATATAAAGGGCGATCCAACAGGAGGTACTTTTTCCAAATGGGATTCGCAATGGGATTCATGCGTCACAACTGTCATGTTCATATGACATTTGTGTTCAGTATTCATTGCCATTTTACCATAAATAGATGTGCAAATTTATTTCAAAAATCAGTGTTTAGTGTAAAATTGTTTTCGTGCTCTTCGACCATTTTATGGTGTTCACAGTCGTCCAACTGAACGCACTATTCGCGAAACAATCAATAAATTTCGAACCACTTTTTCATTATTGGATATTTATTAACCGACTAGAGTGCGTACAAGTCGATCTTTTGTGAATATTGCTGCTGTAACTGAAAGTGTACGTGAAGACCGCAATCAATTAATTCGTCGCCGTTCTCAAGCTCTGGGTCTCTCGTCTGTCACATTGTGGCGTATTTTGTAGAAAGATCTTGGTTTAAAGACATACAAAATACAGCTAGTTCAAGAGTTAAAGCCGGTTGATTATTTTTCATGGGGGTATCTGAAATCACTTCTTTATATCGATAAACCACAATCGAGTTCTGCATTACAAGCGAACATAACACGCGTAATTTACGAAATATCGGCCGAAATGCGAGAAACATTGCTCAATTGGACCCATAGAGTGGTTCATCTAAGAGTCAATCGCAGACAACATTTAAAAGAATTTCAAAAATTGAATGTCATAAACCGAACTTACATCACAAATACAATTTTTGATTATTAAATTGATTTTTATGCTTTTTATTCCAAAAAAAACTTCCGGAAGCTCTTGTTGGATCATCCTTTATATGCGAAAACCGTTTCAAAAAATGACAATTTTGTCGAGTTATTCGCTATCGAAATTTTGCTAAAATTCCAGAAACCTTCAAACAACCAGCCAGTCTGGTCCAAAAATGTAATAGCAATGCTGAATTTGAATCTGTTTAGACATAGTTAAGAAAACATGTTTCTCTAACGAAGTTGGTGCAGTTACCTCCCTCTTGCCAAGAGAATTATTGAAGCGAGTTGAGAATATGAAAATTAAATGCAAATACTGGATTGAAGGTGTATGCTACGTTTTAGTACGTATTGCATCATTCGTAGTTGGCACAATATATTTCGATTGCTTAAATGAAGTTGAGGAATTTAAACAAGATTTGCTAAAGTTCAAATATTTATAATCGGAGATTTAAATATTTCAATTTAATAATCGTTTTGGAAATAAATGACAAATGAACTATAATCTAAATTTTTAACAGGTTTTTTACTTGGCAATGCGACAGATATTGGCAAATATTATTTTAATTTACCGTACTACCTTGCATTTCGGGCTGATTTTATTTCCAGTAGCAGTTGAATATGTGACGGTTGCGTAGTACGAGCAGCACATTTGGGTTTAGTACTTGTTTGTACATGTAAACGGCGAAGTAATTAGATCGTGATGTTAGATTTTATAACTCGCCCCCAAATTCCCTAACATCATCGATACCGCTTGTGACCAGTCTGGGAAATGTAACGCCAATTAAATGTCAAGCAAAATAATTTCTTCAAACTAGGTACAACAACGCTACAACTGATCTTGGTTGATAAAAGAAACCATTTTAGACCATTTGTTAAAAAAAGTAGGAACTATTTTTTTCTAAACAACCGAGAAGAAATGATGGGATGATGGAGCGAAACGGCGCAGTTAGTCAACACCGGAGATTCGGTTCGCTAGTTTTTTGTGTGGCTTCTATGATTTAGATTAAACCCAGTCTGAAGTCATACTGCATGGCACGAGTGACAGCCGGCTTTGTTTAAATGCTAGATGGACTAGCCTCCAACCAATAAATTATAATTTTACTACGTCTACCAAAACCAAAAAAACAATTCGATAATAATAAGCGTCAACAAGTTCGGTAACTATTTCTGGCAGTTTTTGTTAAATTTTGCTTGTTTATTTTTAGCGTTGATTGTTTGGTGAATCATCACATTTTTAAATTCAATTGCTTATTCATTATTAAAGTTCACTTAAACAAAATCGAGCTAAAACGTTTAACTTCGTTCATCGAAATAAATAGAACGAGCATTTCAGAGTTAATTGGGGATACTAGTGTTTGGTTTTCTCCACATCATTTAGGTGCAGATAACTAGTCATATTCAAAAGGGTGTCAACTGTGATTTAACAATTATACAGCAAGTCAATAATTAGCCTATCGAACTTAGCGAAAGTGAAACATAAATTACGCTTCGAACTAGTTCCGAAAGCACTAATGGTTCCTGAACTTACATATCAGATTTTATTAGAAAATCAGATTGTTAGATTGTTAAAGGGCGCAGATTCAGAAAGAAATAGTTTAGAGAACAGCTAAGCATGAAAAAATCTAATGAGCTACGGAAGCGAACTAAAATTGATGTTACACGAGAATCAACGAGAAATGAACCAAAGCTAAAATCAGTTATGACCAGGTCCTGGACATACAGGTCTATACATGTATATCTGATCCTGGTAATGACTGATTTACACTGCGACGGATTAAACGAGGAGGCTGTACTATTTAGTAAAATATATTTAAAGGAACGATATGCTTATCAGAACGCGATACCACTCATTAGTCGAAGTCAGTAGTACTGCTTATCACGACGAAAAATAATCATTGTAGCTCGGATATACCTATGAACATTGAGAAAGAGTAATGGTAGTGGCCGAATGTTATAAATAAACTAAAAAAACAGCTCACAATCGTTTGAAAATTCAGAAAATGTGTTGTACTTGACAAAAATATTTATTGTTGTCAAAATATACAGAGCCGATTATAACACGGAATTTACTTAACAAGGACTATAATCTTATATGCAGGTGATTTTATGATTAAATAAATTCGAATTGTTGGGATTGATATTGAATTAATGTGAATCAAAAGTAATTTGTTGTTGTTGTCAAAAATAGTTGTTGTTGTCAAAACAAACATGGCTGATAATAACACGGAATTTACTTAACTAGGACTACAAATCTATATGTAGTTTATTTTAAGACTGTATTAACTTATATTGTTGGGATTGATATTGAATTAATTTGAATCAAAATTAATTTGTTGTTGTTGTCAAAACAAACATGGCTGATAATAACACGAAATTTACTTAACAAGCACTATACTCTTATATTAAGGTGATTTTAAGATTAAATTAATTCAGATTGTTGGTATTGATATTGAATTAATGTGAATCAAAATTAATTTGTTGTTGTTGTCAAAAATAGTTGTTGTTGTCAAAATAAACATGGCTGATAATAACACGAAATTTACTCAACAAGGACTATAATCTGATATGAAGGTGATTTTAAGATTAAATAAATTCGAATTGTTGGGATTGATATTGAATTAATGTGAATCAAAATTAATTTGTTGTTGTTGTCAAAAATAGTTGTTGTTGGCAAAATAAACATGGCTGATAATAACACGAAATTTACTGAACAAGGACTAAAATCTTATATGAAGGTGATTTTAAGATTAAATAAATTCGAATTGTTGGTATTGATATTGAATTATTGTGAATCAAAATTAATTTGTTGTTGTTGTCAAAAATAGTTGTTGTTGTCAAAATAAACATGGCTGATAATAACACGAAATTTACTTAACAATGACTATAATCTTATATGAAGGTGATTTTAAGATTAAATAAATTCGAATTGTTGGGATTGATATTGACTATTGATGTGATTCAAAATAAATTTGTTGTTGTTGTCAAAAATAGTTGTTGTTGTCAAGATAAACATGGCTGATAATAACACGAAATTTACTTTACAAGGACTATAATCTTATATGAAGTTGATTTTAAGATTAAATTAATTCGAATTGTTGGTATTGATATTGAATTAATGTGAATCAAAATTAATTTGTTGTTGTTGTCAAAAATAGTTGTTGTTGTCAAAATAAATATGGCTGATAATAACACGGAATTTACTTAACAAGGACTATAATCTTATATGAAAGTGAATTTAAGATTAAATTAATTCAAATAGTTAGTATTGATATTGAATTAATGTGAATCAAAATTAATTTGTTGTTGTTGTCAAAAATAGTTGTTGTTGTCAAAATAAACATGGCTGATAATAACACAGAATTTACTTAACAAGGACTACAAATCTATATGTAGTTTATTTTAAGATTGTATAAACTTATTGTGTTGGGATTGATATTAACTATTATGTGATTCAAAATAAATTTGGTAAATTTGTCAAAAATAGTTGTTGTTGTCAAAATAAACGTGGCCGATAATAACACGAAATTTACTTAACAAGGACTATAATCTTATATGAAAGTGATTTTAAGATTAAATTAATTCAAATTGTTGGTATTGATATTGAATTAATGTGAATCTAAATTAATTTGTTGTTGTTGTCAAAAATAGTTGTTGTTGTCAAAATAAACATGGCTGATACTAACACGAAATTTACTTAACGAATTTACTCAACAAGGGCTACAAATCTGTATGTAGTTTATTTTAAGATTGTATATAGTTATATTGTTGGGATTGATATTGAATTAATGTGAATCAAAATTAATTTGTTGTTGTTGCCAAAAATAGTTGTTGTTGTCAAAATAAACATGGCCGATAATAACACGAAATTTACTTAACAAGGACTATAATCTTATATGAAAGTGATTTTAAGATTAAATAAATTCAAATTGTTGGTATTGATATTGAATTAATGTGAATCAAAATTAATTTGTTGTTGTTGTCAAAAATAGTTGTTGTTGTCAAAATAAACATGGCTGATAATAACACGAAATTTACTTAACTAGGACTACAAATCTATATGTAGTTTATTTTAAGATTGTAGAAACTTATAGTGTTGGGATTGATATTAACTATTATGTGATTCAAAATAAATTAGGTAAATTTGTCAAAAATAGTTGTTGTGTTCAAAATAAACGTCGCCGATAATAACACGGAATTTACTTAACAAGGACTATAATCTTATATGAAAGTGATTTTAAGATTAAATAAATTCAAATTGTTGGTATTGATATTGAATTAATGTGAATCAAAATTAATTTGTTGTTGTTGTCAAAAATAGTTGTTGTTGTCAAAATAAACATGGCTGATAATAACACGGAATTTACTTAACAAGGACTATAATCTTATATGAAAGTGAATTTAAGATTAAATTAATTCAAATAGTTAGTATTGATATTGAATTAATGTGAATCAAAATTAATTTGTTGTTGTTGTCAAAAATAGTTGTTGTTGTCAAAATAAACATGGCTGATAATAACACAGAATTTACTTAACAAGGACTACAAATCTATATGTAGTTTATTTTAAGATTGTATAAACTTATTGTGTTGGGATTGATATTAACTATTATGTGATTCAAAATAAATTTGGTAAATTTGTCAAAAATAGTTGTTGTTGTCAAAATAAACGTGGCCGATAATAACACGAAATTTACTTAACAAGGACTATAATCTTATATGAAAGTGATTTTAAGATTAAATTAATTCAAATTGTTGGTATTGATATTGAATTAATGTGAATCTAAATTAATTTGTTGTTGTTGTCAAAAATAGTTGTTGTTGTCAAAATAAACATGGCTGATACTAACACGAAATTTACTTAACGAATTTACTCAACAAGGGCTACAAATCTGTATGTAGTTTATTTTAAGATTGTATATAGTTATATTGTTGGGATTGATATTGAATTAATGTGAATCAAAATTAATTTGTTGTTGTTGCCAAAAATAGTTGTTGTTGTCAAAATAAACATGGCCGATAATAACACGAAATTTACTTAACAAGGACTATAATCTTATATGAAAGTGATTTTAAGATTAAATAAATTCAAATTGTTGGTATTGATATTGAATTAATGTGAATCAAAATTAATTTGTTGTTGTTGTCAAAAATAGTTGTTGTTGTCAAAATAAACATGGCTGATAATAACACGAAATTTACTTAACTAGGACTACAAATCTATATGTAGTTTATTTTAAGATTGTAGAAACTTATAGTGTTGGGATTGATATTAACTATTATGTGATTCAAAATAAATTAGGTAAATTTGTCAAAAATAGTTGTTGTGTTCAAAATAAACGTCGCCGATAATAACACGGAATTTACTTAACAAGGACTATAATCTTATATGAAAGTGATTTTAAGATTAAATAAATTCAAATTGTTGGTATTGATATTGAATTAATGTGAATCAAAATTAATTTGTTGTTGTTGTCAAAAATAGTTGTTGTTGTCAAAATAAACATGGCTGATAATAACACGGAATTTACTTAACAAGGACTATAATCTTATATGAAAGTGAATTTAAGATTAAATTAATTCAAATAGTTAGTATTGATATTGAATTAATGTGAATCAAAATTAATTTGTTGTTGTTGTCAAAAATAGTTGTTGTTGTCAAAATAAACATGGCTGATAATAACACAGAATTTACTTAACAAGGACTACAAATCTATATGTAGTTTATTTTAAGATTGTATAAACTTATTGTGTTGGGATTGATATTAACTATTATGTGATTCAAAATAAATTTGGTAAATTTGTCAAAAATAGTTGTTGTTGTCAAAATAAACGTGGCCGATAATAACACGAAATTTACTTAACAAGGACTATAATCTTATATGAAAGTGATTTTAAGATTAAATTAATTCAAATTGTTGGTATTGATATTGAATTAATGTGAATCTAAATTAATTTGTTGTTGTTGTCAAAAATAGTTGTTGTTGTCAAAATAAACATGGCTGATACTAACACGAAATTTACTTAACGAATTTACTCAACAAGGGCTACAAATCTGTATGTAGTTTATTTTAAGATTGTATATAGTTATATTGTTGGGATTGATATTGAATTAATGTGAATCAAAATTAATTTGTTGTTGTTGCCAAAAATAGTTGTTGTTGTCAAAATAAACATGGCCGATAATAACACGAAATTTACTTAACAAGGACTATAATCTTATATGAAAGTGATTTTAAGATTAAATAAATTCAAATTGTTGGTATTGATATTGAATTAATGTGAATCAAAATTAATTTGTTGTTGTTGTCAAAAATAGTTGTTGTTGTCAAAATAAACATGGCTGATAATAACACGAAATTTACTTAACTAGGACTACAAATCTATATGTAGTTTATTTTAAGATTGTAGAAACTTATAGTGTTGGGATTGATATTAACTATTATGTGATTCAAAATAAATTAGGTAAATTTGTCAAAAATAGTTGTTGTGTTCAAAATAAACGTCGCCGATAATAACACGGAATTTACTTAACAAGGACTATAATCTTATATGAAAGTGATTTTAAGATTAAATAAATTCAAATTGTTGGTATTGATATTGAATTAATGTGAATCAAAATTAATTTGTTGTTGTTGTCAAAAATAGTTGTTGTTGTCAAAATAAACATGGCTGATAATAACACGGAATTTACTTAACAAGGACTATAATCTTATATGAAAGTGAATTTAAGATTAAATTAATTCAAATAGTTAGTATTGATATTGAATTAATGTGAATCAAAATTAATTTGTTGTTGTTGTCAAAAATAGTTGTTGTTGTCAAAATAAACATGGCTGATAATAACACAGAATTTACTTAACAAGGACTACAAATCTATATGTAGTTTATTTTAAGATTGTATAAACTTATTGTGTTGGGATTGATATTAACTATTATGTGATTCAAAATAAATTTGGTAAATTTGTCAAAAATAGTTGTTGTTGTCAAAATAAACGTGGCCGATAATAACACGAAATTTACTTAACAAGGACTATAATCTTATATGAAAGTGATTTTAAGATTAAATTAATTCAAATTGTTGGTATTGATATTGAATTTATGTGAATCTAAATTAATTTGTTGTTGTTGTCAAAAATAGTTGTTGTTGTCAAAATAAACATGGCTGATACTAACACGAAATTTACTTAACGAATTTACTCAACAAGGGCTACAAATCTGTATGTAGTTTATTTTAAGATTGTATATAGTTATATTGTTGGGATTGATATTGAATTAATGTGAATCAAAATTAATTTGTTGTTGTTGCCAAAAATAGTTGTTGTTGTCAAAATAAACATGGCCGATAATAACACGAAATTTACTTAACAAGGACTATAATCTTATATGAAAGTGATTTTAAGATTAAATAAATTCAAATTGTTGGTATTGATATTGAATTAATGTGAATCAAAATTAATTTGTTGTTGTTGTCAAAAATAGTTGTTGTTGTCAAAATAAACATGGCTGATAATAACACGAAATTTACTTAACTAGGACTACAAATCTATATGTAGTTTATTTTAAGATTGTAGAAACTTATAGTGTTGGGATTGATATTAACTATTATGTGATTCAAAATAAATTAGGTAAATTTGTCAAAAATAGTTGTTGTGTTCAAAATAAACGTCGCCGATAATAACACGGAATTTACTTAACAAGGACTATAATCTTATATGAAAGTGATTTTAAGATTAAATTAATTCAAATAGTTGGTATTGATATTGAATTAATGTGAATCAAAATTAATTTGTTGTTGTTGTCAAAAATAGTTGTTGTTGTCAAAATAAACATGGCTGATAATAACACAGAATTTACTTAACAAGGACTACAAATCTATATGTAGTTTATTTTAAGATTGTATAAACTTATTGTGTTGGGATTGATATTAACTATTATGTGATTCAAAATAAATTTGGTAAATTTGTCAAAAATAGTTGTTGTTGTCAAACTAAACGTGGCCGATAATAACACGAAATTTACTTAACAAGGACTATAATCTTATATGAAAGTGATTTTAAGATTAAATTAATTCAAATTGTTGGTATTGATATTGAATTAATGTGAATCTAAATTAATTTGTTGTTGTTGTCAAAAATAGTTGTTGTTGTCAAAATAAACATGGCTGATACTAACACGAAATTTACTTAACGAATTTACTCAACAAGGGCTACAAATCTGTATGTAGTTTATTTTAAGATTGTATTTAGTTATATTGTTGGGATTGATATTGAATTAATGTGAATCAAAATTAATTTGTTGTTGTTGTCAAAAATAGTTGTTGTTGTCAAAATAAACATGGCCGATAATAACACGAAATTTACTTAACAAGGACTATAATCTTATATGAAAGTGATTTTAAGATTAAATTAATTCAAATTGTTGGTATTGATATTGAATTAATGTGAATCAAAATTAATTTGTTGTTGTTGTCAAAAATAGTTGTTGTTGTCAAAATAAACATGGCTGATAATAACACGAAATTTACTTAACTAGGACTACAAATCTATATGTAGTTTATTTTAAGATTGTAGAAACTTATAGTGTTGGGATTGATATTAACTATTATGTGATTCAAAATAAATTAGGTAAATTTGTCAAAAATAGTTGTTGTGTTCAAAATAAACTTCGCCGATAATAACACGGAATTTACTTAACAAGGACTATAATCTTATATGAAAGTGATTTTAAGATTAAATTAATTCAAATTGTTGGTATTGATATTGAATTAATGTGAATCAAAATTAATTTGTTGTTGTTGTCAAAAATAGTTGTTGTTGTCAAAATAAACATGGCTGATAATAACACGGAATTTACTTAACAAGGACTATAATCTTATATGAAAGTGAATTTAAGATTAAATTAATTCAAATAGTTAGTATTGATATTGAATTAATGTGAATCAAAATTAATTTGTTGTTGTTGTCAAAAATAGTTGTTGTTGTCAAAATAAACATGGCTGATAATAACACAGAATTTACTTAACAAGGACTACAAATCTATATGTAGTTTATTTTAAGATTGTATAAACTTATTGTGTTGGGATTGATATTAACTATTATGTGATTCAAAATAAATTTGGTAAATTTGTCAAAAATAGTTGTTGTTGTCAAACTAAACGTGGCCGATAATAACACGAAATTTACTTAACAAGGACTATAATCTTATATGAAAGTGATTTTAAGATTAAATTAATTCAAATTGTTGGTATTGATATTGAATTAATGTGAATCTAAATTAATTTGTTGTTGTTGTCAAAAATAGTTGTTGTTGTCAAAATAAACATGGCTGATACTAACACGAAATTTACTTAACGAATTTACTCAACAAGGGCTACAAATCTGTATGTAGTTTATTTTAAGATTGTATTTAGTTATATTGTTGGGATTGATATTGAATTAATGTGAATCAAAATTAATTTGTTGTTGTTGTCAAAAATAGTTGTTGTTGTCAAAATAAACATGGCCGATAATAACACGAAATTTACTTAACAAGGACTATAATCTTATATTAAAGAAATTTTAAGATTAAATAAATTCAAATTGTTGGTATTGATATTGAATTAATGTGAATCAAAATTAATTTGTTGTTGTTGTCAAAAATAGTTGTTGTTGTCAAAATAAAAATGGCCGATAATAACACGAAATTTACTTAACGATTTTACTCAACAAGTGCTACAAATATGTATGTAGTTTATTTTAAGATTGTATTTAGTTATATTGTTGGGATTTATATTGAATTAATGTGAATCAAAATTAATTTGTTGTTGTTGTCAAAAATAGTTGTTGTTGTCAAAATAAACATGGCCGATAATAACACGAAACTTATTTAACTTGGACTATAAATATATATGTAGTTTATTTTAAGATTGTATAAACTTATATTGTTGGGATTGAAATTGACTATTAAGTGAATCAAAATTAATTTGTTGTTGTTGTCAAAAATAGTTGTTGTTGTCAAAATAAACATGGCTGATAATAACACGAAATTTACTTAACAAGGACTATAATCTTATATGAAAGTGATTTTAAGATTAAATTAATTCAAATTGTTGTTATTGATATTGAATTAATGTGAATCAAAATTAATTTGTTGTTGTTGTCAAAAATAGTTGTTGTTGTCAAAATAAATATGGCTGATAATAACACAGAATTTACTTAACAAGGACTATAATCTTAAATGAAAGTGATTTTAAGATTAAATTAATTCAAATTGTTGGTCAAATATCAAGAATTAATGTGAATCAAAATTAATTTGTTGTTGTTGTCAAAAATAGTTGTTGTTGTCAAAATAAAAATGGCTGATACTAACACGAAATTTACTTAACGAATTTACTCAACAAGGGCTACAAATCTGTATGTAGTTTATTTTAAGATTGTATAAACTTATATTGTTGGGATTGATATTGACTATTAAGTGAATCAAAATTAATTTGTTGTTATTGTCAAAAATAGTTGTTGTTGTCAAAATAAACATGGCTGATAATAACACGAAATTTACTTAACAAGGACTATAATCTTATATGAAAGTGATTTTAAGATTAAATAAATTCAAATTGTTGGTATTGATATTGAACTAATGTGAATCAAAATTAATTTGTTGTTGTTGTCAAAAATAGTTGTTGTGTTCAAAATAAACGTCGCCGATAATAACACGGCATTTACTTAACAAGGACTATAATCTTATATGAAAGTGATTTTAAGATTAAATTAATTCAAATTGTTGGTATTGATATTGAATTAATGTGAATCAAAATTAATTTGTTGTTGTTGTCAAAAATAGTTGTTGTTGTCAAAATAAACATGGCTGATAATAACACGAAATTTACTTAACTAGGACTACAAATCTATATGTAGTTTATTTTAAGATTGTAGAAACTTATAGTGTTGGGATTGATATTAACTATTATGTGATCCAAAATAAATTAGGTAAATTTGTCAAAAATAGTTGTTGTTGTCAAAATAAACGTGGCCGATAATAACACGAAATTTACTTAACAAGGACTATAATCTTATATGAAAGTGATTTTAAGATTAAATTAATTCAAATTGTTGGTATTGATATTGAATTAATGTGAATCTAAATAAATTTGTTGTTGTTGTCAAAAATAGTTGTTGTTGTCAAAATAAACATGGCTGATAATAACACGAAATTTACTTAACGAATTTACTCAACAAGGGCTACAAATCTGTATGTAGTTTATTTTAAGATTGTATTTAGTTATATTGTTGGTATTGATATTGAATTAATGTGAATCAAAATTAATTTGTTGTTATTGTCAAAAATAGTTGTTGTTGTCAAAATAAACATGGCTGATAATAACACGAAATTTACTTAACTAGGACTACAAATCTATATGTAGTTTATTTTAAGATTGTAGAAACTTATAGTGTTGGGATTGATATTAACTATTATGTGATTCAAAATAAATTAGGTAAATTTGTCAAAAATAGTTGTTGTTGTCAAAATAAACGTGGCCGATAATAACACGAAATTTACTTAACAAGGACTATAATCTTATATGAAAGTGATTTTAAGATTAAATTAATTCAAATTGTTGGTATTGATATTGAATTAATGTGAATCTAAATTAATTTGTTGTTGTTGTCAAAAATAGTTGTTGTTGTCAAAATAAACATGGCTGATAATAACACGAAATTTACTTAACGAATTTACTCAACAAGGGCTACAAATCTGTATGTAGTTTATTTTAAGATTGTATTTAGTTATATTGTTGGTATTGATATTGAATTAATGTGAATCAAAATTAATTTGTTGTTATTGTCAAAAATAGTTGTTGTTGTCAAAATAAACATGGCTGATAATAACACGAAATTTACTTAACAAGGACTATAATCTTATATGAAAGTGATTTTAAGATTAAATTAATTCAAATTGTTGGTATTGATATTGAACTAATGTGAATCAAAATTAATTTGTTGTTGTTGTCAAAAATAGTTGTTGTGTTCAAAATAAACGTCGCCGATAATAACACGGAATTTACTTAACAAGGACTATAATCTTATATGAAAGTGATTTTTAGATTAAATTAATTCAAATTGTTGGTATTGATATTGAATTAATGTGAATCAAAATTAATTTGTTGTTGTTGTCAAAAATAGTTGTTGTTGTCAAAATAAACATGGCTGATAATAACACGGAATTTACTTAACAAGGACTACAAATCTATATGTAGTTTATTTTAAGATTGTATAAACTTATTGTGTTGGGATTGATATTAACTATTATGTGATTCAAAATAAATTTGGTAAATTTGTCAAAAATAGTTGTTGTTGTCAAAATAAACGTCGCCGATAATAACACAAAATTTACTTAACAAGGACTATAATCTTATATGAAAGTGATTTTAAGATTAAATAAATTCAAATTGTTGGTATTGATATTGAATTAATGTGAATCAAAATTAATTTGTTGTTGTTGTCAAAAATAGTTGTTGTTGTCAAAATAAACATGGCTGATAATAACACGGAATTTACTTAACAAGGACTATAATCTTATATGAAAGTGAATTTAAGATTAAATTAATTCAAATAGTTGGTATTGATATTGAATTAATGTGAATCAAAATTAATTTGTTGTTGTTGTCAAAAATAGTTGTTGTTGTCAAAATAAACATGGCTGATAATAACACAGAATTTACTTAACAAGGACTACAAATCTATATGTAGTTTATTTTAAGATTGTATAAACTTATTGTGTTGGGATTGATATTAACTATTATGTGATTCAAAATAAATTTGGTAAATTTGTCAAAAATAGTTGTTGTTGTCAAAATAAACGTGGCCGATAATAACACGAAATTTACTTAACAAGGACTATAATCTTATATGAAAGTGATTTTAAGATTAAATTAATTCAAATTGTTGGTATTGATATTGAATTAATGTGAATCTAAATTAATTTGTTGTTGTTGTCAAAAATAGTTGTTGTTGTCAAAATAAACATGGCTGATACTAACACGAAATTTACTTAACGAATTTACTCAACAAGGGCTACAAATCTGTATGTAGTTTATTTTAAGATTGTATAAACTTATTGTGTTGGGATTGATATTAACTATTATGTGATTCAAAATTAATTTGTTGTTGTTGTCAAAAATAGTTGTTGTTGTCAAAATAAACATGGCCGATAATAACACGAAATTTACTTAACAAGGACTATAATCTTATATGAAAGAAATTTTAAGATTAAATAAATTCAAATTGTTGGTATTGATATTGAATTAATGTGAATCAAAATTAATTTGTTGTTGTTGTCAAAAATAGTTGTTGTTGTCAAAATAAACATGGCTGATACTAACACGAAATTTACTTAACGAATTTACTCAACAAGGGCTACAAATCTTTTATGTAGTTTATTTTAAGATTGTATTTAGTTATATTGTTGGGATTGATATTGAATTAATGTGAATCAAAATTAATTTGTTGTTGTTGTCAAAAATAGTTGTTGTGTTCAAAATAAACGTCGCCGATAATAACACGGAATTTACTTAACAAGGACTATAATCTTATATGAAAGTGATTTTAAGATTAAATTAATTCAAATTGTTGGTATTGATATTGAATTAATGTGAATCAAAATTAATTTGTTGTTGTTGTCAAAAATAGTTGTTGTGTTCAAAATAAACGTCGCCGATAATAACACGGAATTTACTTAACAAGGACTATAATCTTATATGAAAGTGATTTTAAGATTAAATTAATTCAAATTGTTGGTATTATATTGAATTAATGTGAATCAAAATTAATTTGTTGTTGTTGTCAAAAATAGTTGTTGTTGTCAAAATAAAAATGGCTGATACTAACACGAAATTTACTTAACGATTTTACTCAACAAGTGCTACAAATCTGTATGTAGTTTATTTTAAGATTGTATTTAGTTATATTGTTGGTATTGATATTGAATTAATGTGAATCAAAATTAATTTGTTGTTGTTGTCAAAAATAGTTGTTGTTGTCAAAATAAACATGGCCGATAATAACACGAAACTTATTTAACTTGGACTATAAATATATATGTAGTTTATTTTAAGATTGTATAAACTTATATTGTTGGGATTGATATTAACTATTAAGTGAATCAAAATTAATTTGTTGTTGTTGTCAAAAATAGTTGTTGTTGTCAAAATAAACATGGCTGATAATAACACGAAATTTACTTAACAAGGACTATAATCTTATATGAAAGTGATTTTAAGATTAAATTAATTCAAATTGTTGGTATTGATATTGAATTAATGTGAATCAAAATTAATTTGTTGTTGTTGTCAAAAATAGTTGTTGTTGTCAAAATAAATATGGCTGATAATAACACGGAATTTACTTAACAAGGACTATAATCTTATATGAAAGTGATTTTAAGATTAAATTAATTCAAATTGTTGGTATTGATATTGAATTAATGTGAATCAAAATTAATTTGTTGTTGTTGTCAAAAATAGTTGTTGTTGTCAAAATAAAAATGGCTGATACTAACACGAAATTTACTTAACGAATTTACTCAACAAGGGCTACAAATCTGTATGTAGTTTATTTTAAGATTGTATTTAGTTATATTGTTGGGATTTATATTGAATTAATGTGAATCAAAATTAATTTGTTGTTGTTGTCAAAAATAGTTGTTGTTGTCAAAATAAACATGGCTGATAATAACACGAAATTTACTTAACTAGGACTACAAATCTATATGTAGTTTATTTTAAGATTGTAGAAACTTATAGTGTTGGGATTGATATTAACTATTATGTGATTCAAAATAAATTTGGTAAATTTGTCAAAAATAGTTGTTGTTGTCAAAATAAACATGGCTGATAATAACACGGAATTTACTTAACACGGACTATAGCCTTATATGAAAGTGATTTTAAGATTAAATTAATTCAAATTGTTGGGATTGATATTGAATTAATGTGAATCAAAATTAATTTGTTGTTGTTGTCAAAAATAGTTGTTGTTGTCAAAATAAACATGGCTGATAATAACACAGAATTTACTTAACAAGGACTACAAATCTATATGTAGTTTATTTTAAGATTGTATAAACTTATTGTGTTGGGATTGATATTAACTATTATGTGATTCAAAATAAATTTGGTAAATTTGTCAAAAATAGTTGTTGTTGTCAAAATAAACGTGGCCGATAATAACACGAAATTTACTTAACAAGGACTATAATCTTATATGAAAGTGATTTTAAGATTAAATTAATTCAAATTGTTGGTATTGATATTGAATTAATGTGAATCTAAATTAATTTGTTGTTGTTGTCAAAAATAGTTGTTGTTGTCAAAATAAATATGGCTGATAATAACACGGAATTTACTTAACAAGGACTATAATCTTATATGAAAGTGAATTTAAGATTAAATTAATTCAAATAGTTGGTATTGATATTGAATTAATGTGAATCAAAATTAATTTGTTGTTGTTGTCAAAAATAGTTGTTGTTGTCAAAATAAACATGGCTGATAATAACACAGAATTTACTTAACAAGGACTACAAATCTATATGTAGTTTATTTTAAGATTGTATAAACTTATTGTGTTGGGATTGATATTAACTATTATGTGATTCAAAATAAATTTGGTAAATTTGTCAAAAATAGTTGTTGTTGTCAAAATAAACGTGGCCGATAATAACACGAAATTTACTTAACAAGGACTATAATCTTATATGAAAGTGATTTTAAGATTAAATTAATTCAAATTGTTGGTATTGATATTGAATTAATGTGAATCTAAATTAATTTGTTGTTGTTGTCAAAAATAGTTGTTGTTGTCAAAATAAACATGGCTGATACTAACACGAAATTTACTTAACGAATTTACTCAACAAGGGCTACAAATCAGTATGTAGTTTATTTTAAGATTGTATTTAGTTATATTGTTGGGATTGATATTGAATTAATGTGAATCAAAATTAATTTGTTGTTGTTGTCAAAAATAGTTGTTGTTGTCAAAATAAACATGGCCGATAATAACACGAAATTTACTTAACAAGGACTATAATCTTATATGAAAGTGATTTTAAGATTAAATTAATTCAAATTGTTGGTATTGATATTGAATTAATGTGAATCAAAATTAATTTGTTGTTGTTGTCAAAAATAGTTGTTGTTGTCAAAATAAATATGGCTGATAATAACACGGAATTTACTTAACAAGGACTATAATCTTATATGAAAGTGATTTTAAGATTAAATTAATTCAAATTGTTGGTATTGATATTGAATTAATGTGAATCAAAATTAATTTGTTGTTGTTGTCAAAAATAGTTGTTGTTGTCAAAATAAAAATGGCTGATACTAACACGAAATTTACTTAACGAATTTACTCAACAAGGGCTACAAATCTGTATGTAGTTTATTTTAAGATTGTATTTGGTTATATTGTTGGGATTGATATTGAATTAATGTGAATCAAAATTAATTTGTTGTTGTTGTCAAAAATAGTTGTTGTTGTCAAAATAAACATGGCCGATAATAACACAAAATTTACTTAACAAGGACTATAATCTTATATGAAAGTGATTTTAAGATTAAATTAATTCAAATTGTTGGTATTGATATTGAATTAATGTGAATCAAAATTAATTTGTTGTTGTTGTCAAAAATAGTTGTTGTTGTCAAAATAAATATGGCTGATAATAACACGGAATTTACTTAACAAGGACTATAATCTTATATGAAAGTGATTTTAAGATTAAATTAATTCAAATTGTTGGTATTGATATTGAATTAATGTGAATCAAAATTAATTTGTTGTTGTTGTCAAAAATAGTTGTTGTTGTCAAAATAAACATGGCCGATAATAACACGAAATTTACTTAACAAGGACTATAATCTTATATGAAAGTGATTTTAAGATTAAATAAATTCAAATTGTTGGTATTGATATTGAATTAATGTGAATCAAAATTAATTTGTTGTTGTTGTCAAAAATAGTTGTTGTTGTCAAAATAAACATGGCTGATAATAACACGGAATTTACTTAACAAGGACTATAATCTTATATGAAAGTGATTTTAAGATTAAATAAATTCAAATTGTTGGTATTGATATTGAATTAATGTGAATCAAAATTAATTTGTTGTTGTTGTCAAAAATAGTTGTTGTTGTCAAAATAAACATGGCTGATAATAACACAGAATTTACTTAACAAGGACTACAAATCTATATGTAGTTTATTTTAAGATTGTATAAACTTATTGTGTTGGGATTGATATTAACTATTATGTGATTCAAAATAAATTTGGTAAATTTGTCAAAAATAGTTGTTGTTGTCAAACTAAACGTGGCCGATAATAACACGAAATTTACTTAACAAGGACTATAATCTTATATGAAAGTGATTTTAAGATTAAATTAATTCAAATTGTTGGTATTGATATTGAATTAATGTGAATCTAAATTAATTTGTTGTTGTTGTCAAAAATAGTTGTTGTTGTCAAAATAAACATGGCTGATACTAACACGAAATTTACTTAACGAATTTACTCAACAAGGGCTACAAATCTGTATGTAGTTTATTTTAAGATTGTATTTAGTTATATTGTTGGGATTGATATTGAATTAATGTGAATCAAAATTAATTTGTTGTTGTTGTCAAAAATAGTTGTTGTTGTCAAAATAAACATGGCCGATAATAACACGAAATTTACTTAACAAGGACTATAATCTTATATGAAAGAAATTTTAAGATTAAATAAATTCAAATTGTTGGTATTGATATTGAATTAATGTGAATCAAAATTAATTTGTTGTTGTTGTCAAAAATAGTTGTTGTTGTCAAAATAAACATGGCTGATACTAACACGAAATTTACTTAACGAATTTACTCAACAAGGGCTACAAATCTGTATGTAGTTTATTTTAAGATTGTATTTAGTTATATTGTTGGGATTGATATTGAATTAATGTGAATCAAAATTAATTTGTTGTTGTTGTCAAAAATAGTTGTTGTGTTCAAAATAAACGTCGCCGATAATAACACGGAATTTACTTAACAAGGACTATAATCTTATATGAAAGTGATTTTAAGATTAAATTAATTCAAATTGTTGGTATTGATATTGAATTAATGTGAATCAAAATTAATTTGTTGTTGTTGTCAAAAATAGTTGTTGTGTTCAAAATAAACGTCGCCGATAATAACACGGAATTTACTTAACAAGGACTATAATCTTATATGAAAGTGATTTTAAGATTAAATTAATTCAAATTGTTGGTATTGATATTGAATTAATGTGAATCAAAATTAATTTGTTGTTGTTGTCAAAAATAGTTGTTGTTGTCAAAATAAACATGGCTGATAATAACACAGAATTTACTTAACAAGGACTACAAATCTATATGTAGTTTATTTTAAGATTGTATAAACTTATTGTGTTGGGATAGATATTGACTATTAAGTGAATCAAAATTAATTTGTTGTTGTTGTCAAAAATAGTTGTTGTTGTCAAAATAAACATGGCTGATAATAACACGAAATTTACTTAACAAGGACTATAATCTTATATGAAAGTGATTTTAAGATTAAATTAATTCAAATTGTTGGTATTGATATTGAATTAATGTGAATCAAAATTAATTTGTTGTTGTTGTCAAAACTAGTTGTTGTTGTCAAAATAAATATGGCTGATAATAACACGGAATTTACTTAACAAGGACTATAATCTTATATGAAAGTGATTTTAAGATTAAATTAATTCAAATTGTTGGTATTGATATTGAATTAATGTGAATCAAAATTAATTTGTTGTTGTTGTCAAAAATAGTTGTTGTTGTCAAAATAAAAATGGCTGATAATAACACGAAATTTACTTAACAAGGACTATAATCTTATATGAAAGTGATTTTAAGATTAAATTAATTCAAATTGTTGGTATTGATATTGAATTAATGTGAATCAAAATTAATTTGTTGTATTTGTCAAAAATGGTTGTTGTTGTCAAAATAAACATGGCCGATAATAACATGAAATTTACTTAACAAGGACTATAATCTTATATGAAAGTGATTTTAATATTAAATTAATTCAAATTGTTGGTATTGATATTGAATTAATGTGAATCAAAATTAATTTGTTGTATTTGTCAAAATGGTTGTTGTTGTCAAAATAAACATAGCCGATAATAACACGAAATTTACTTAACAAGGACTAGAATCTTATATGTAATTTATGTTTTGATTAAATAAATTTAAATTGTTGGGATTGATATTGGCTATTGTGTGAATCCCCCGAAGACATTTTCCAAAACCTTTCAAAGATGTGCCAAATGATTATATAAGAAGGAGACGAATTATCATTGCCTACAGCACCACAATGGTCATTTTAAATAGTCAGGTGTTTCAGAAAAATTGACAACCATCTATAATCAACAATAAATTAGCTACCAGGGCCAAATCGGTGAATTTATAATCTAAAGTAATATTATCAAAATAGTTGTCTGATCTAAGACCTTTCAAACGAGGCACTACACGGTCTTTGATAATTTCCTACCCCAGGTACTGCATCCCAATGAGGTGGAGATGTCAAAAGCTTTTCAGTTATCCGAATTGAAACCTAAATAAGATTGACGAAAAGTAATTGATGACACAAACTGCTCTCGAGGTATCATCGGTAAAGAAATCCAAGTGGACGGATATTTTTTTTCTTTTTAAATTTTGCTGTTCAACTTTTGACTAAATCAGGATATTATTTAACCACAGAATTTTTCAAACATCTGCGCATCTTAGCACGATCAAACATGTTTTTTAAATGTTAGTTCCATCTATGGGTTCCATCTATGGCCAACAGCCTAAAGTGGTTTATGGAACAATAAAATTCGAATTTAGCCATTCAACGTAAAATCTGGGGCGTGTTTTGTGTGCATGATCTAAAAATATTAGTCCCAAATTTGGCAAAGAGCCTATTGTCAATTCTTAAACGGAAATATTTAAAATTTAATATGCATCATATTATGACCTAAATTGGGTTTTGTCTTATTTAACCCGGTTATTGCCAAAATAATTTTTCGAACTGTTTGTGTTCATGAATGAAAATATTTAATTTCTTAATTCAACTTTGACATGGAACGGTTTCTGAGTCATTTATTAATTGTTTTAGAAAACTTTGCAATCGTAGTTGTTTAATATTGATGATATTGGTTCAACTTAATTGGTCATTGTTGTTTTCAATTATTGTTTTAGTATTTTAATATCGCTTTAGAGGACAGATTTGCCTAAATTGACATTTGACATTAGTACTTTTTGGTTTTAGAATATTTCCTTACCAAAATATATTTTCAGATTCAATCGATGTTTTCATCAAAATTTTTGATTAAAGTTCGGATTATATTTTCAAGTTATTGCTGGCTTCAAGTTATTGCTGTCTTCGTCTATAATAGGGAGTCACGACTATATAACGGGTGATTTTTTAAGAGCTTGAGAACTTTTTTTTAAAAAAAAACGTATAAAATTTGCAAAATCTCATCGGTTCTTTATTTGAAACGTTAGATTGGTCCATGACATTTACTTTTTGAAGATAATTTCATTTAAATGTTGACCGCGGCTGCGTCTTAGGTGGTCCATTCGGAAAGTCCAATTTTGGGCAACTTTTTCGAGCATTTCGGCCGGAATAGCCCGAATTTCTTCGGAAATGTTGTCTTCCAAAACTGGAATAGTTGCTGGCTTATTTCTGTAGACTTTAGACTTGACGTAGCCCCACAAAAAATAGTCTAAAGGCGTCAAATCGCATGATCTTGGTGCCCAACTTACCGGGCCATTTCTTGAGATGAATTGTTCTCCGAAGTTTTCCCTCAAAATGGCCATAGAATCGCGAGCTGTGTGGCATGTAGCGCCATCTTGTTGAAACCACATGTCAACTAAGTTCAGTTCTTCCATTTTTGGCAACAAAAAGTTTGTTAGCATCGAACGATAGCGATCGCCATTCACCGTAACGTTGCGTCCAACAGCATCTTTGAAAAAATACGGTCCAATGATTCCACCAGCGTACAAACCACACCAAACAGTGCATTTTTCGGGATGCATGGGCAGTTCTTGAACGGCTTCTGGTTGCTCTTCACTCCAAATGCGGCAATTTTGCTTATTTACGTAGCCATTCAACCAGAAATGAGCCTCATCGCTGAACAAAATTTGTCGATAAAAAAGCGGATTTTCTGCCAACTTTTCTAGGGCCCATTCACTGAAAATTCGACGTTGTGGCAGATCGTTCGGCTTCAGTTCTTGCAGGAGCTGTATTTTATACGGTTTTACACCAAGATCTTTGCGTAAAATCTTCCATGTCGTCGAATAACACAAACCCAATTGCTGCGAACGGCGACGAATCGACATTTCACGGTCTTCAGCAACACTCTCAGAAACAGACGCAATATTCTCTTCTGTACGCACTGTACGCATTCGTGTGGTTGGTTTAATGTCCAATAAAGTAAACTGAGTGCGAAACTTGGTCACAATCGCATTAATTGTTTGCTCACTTGGTCGATTATGTAGACCATAAATCGGACGTAAATCGCGAAACACTTTTCGAACCGAACACTGATTTTTGTAATATAATTCAATTATTTGCAAGCGTTGCTCGTTAGTAAGTCTATTCATTATGAAATGTCAAAGCATACTGAGCATCTTTCTCTTTGACACCTTGTCTGAAATCCCGCGTGATCTGTCAAATACTAATGCATGAAAATCCTAACCACAAAAAAATCACCCTTTACTAATCTAGGTAAGATGAGTCATTTCCCGAAAGAAACTTTGTTTTCATAACCTTGTTAAAATTAGCCGAAAGTTGCCAGCCGAAAGTGAAAAAATCTATAATGCAATTAGTGTCTAGACTACTGCAGCCGAAAGTTAAAAAAAATATATAAACCTAATAACTAAGGTTAAAACCTACAAAATTTGCCGAAATCATATATATCATAACAAACAACAAATACAATTTGCAATTTAACCGATATTAATTTATTGTTACATGTGTATATACCTATACGGCAAACTTTCAAAAATTTGTTATAACTTAACGTTATAAGTATTATGTTTTGAAAAGGTTTCATTTAAAGAGGTTTGTAAGCGGTCATAACGTGAGAAAATACAGTAATAAAAAGAATGCCATATCTGTTTCATCGAGCCAACAATTGCCTTTAAAGAAGTTTAAAAATTATCAAGCTTTAAATGGTTTATAATTGTCGTTAAAGTGGTTTGCAATCTAAGGCTATGCCAAACATACACCGATCTGACTACGTCAATTCGATGGGCCGTGACCATAGGCAAATTTTTCCTTGTAGGTTTTAAAAATGGTTTCTAATGAGGCTATGTGGGTTAATTGTTATTTTTTCCTTGGTTCGTCGATAAAATCGTTTATCATTCGAGATTTTGCCAAATGGATACAAATCTGACTATGTTAATTCAATGGCACTCGATCATACTTGATCAAGAGTTAGGGATGAGTCTGATGTGGTTATAGGTGTGAAATGCCATATGTGTTTCATTCAGCCGAACAATGTCGATAAAGAAGTTTAATAATTATCAAGAAAAGTCGTCCATCATTCACGATTTTGCCAGATAGACACCAATTTGGATATGTTAATTCGTTGGCACTTGGTCATAGGTAGATTTTGATTATAGGTTAGAGTGAGTCTGATGAGGTTATAGCGGTGAAATTTTTATGTTTCTCTTCTTCTGACGATAATAATCGTCCTTCATTCGAGATTATGCTACACAGACACCAACCTGACTAGGTCGATTCGAGAGCCCATGGCCATAGATAGGTTTTGATTATAGGTTAGGGGTGGGTCTGATGAGGTATAGTAGGGGTAACATTTTTATGTTTCCCTTCTTCTGACAATAAAATCGTTCATCATTCGAGATTTTGCCAGATGGACACCAATCTGATTATGTTAGTTCGATGGCACATGATCATACTTGATCATAGGTTAAGGGTGGGTCTGATGAGGTTATAGGGGTGACATTTTTATTTTTTCCTTCTTCTGACGATGAAAAACATCGACAAAACATAAGAAAAATAAAAGGTTTACTCATAATCTTTCAGCCTAAACTTAGAATTTGAATCTTTGGTCGTATTTTATAGAGTTTTCATTGTGAGACAGATACTGGATATTTAGCAAAATCTCGATAGGGGAACAGTTTTATTGTCGAAACAATGGAAATAGAACATTTCACCAATATAACCTCATCAAACCCCTCCAAACAAATAATCAAACTCTACTTAGGGTCATGATTCATCAAATTGGTATATTCAGATCAGATCAAAGTCTTGATATACAAACCTTTCATCAGCTAAACCTGATTATTTTATTGTTGAATATTGAAGTTAAACTTCTTTATCGACGTATTATAATTAGTCCGGTTGGGTTGAAAACATAATACCTACATTACATCCTTTTGGAAATTTTCGGCTAACTTTAACAGTATATTTTCGTAGTGGATTTTTCGTTAAAAAAAGGCTAATTTTCTGGTGGAAGTCGAAACATTTCACTTCCATCACCATTAGACGATCTGCTCAACAAATTTCGGCCAATGCATTAAATTAAATAAATCTTTTGTTGTTTTTTCTCCCACATCAGACATTACAATATTACATAATCGCGCATTTGATCTTCAACAACAATCGCAAAAAATTTCATTTTCATTTCTTCTCATTTACTTCTTTATATTCATCTTACTAATGAAATTGAAAGTATACATAAATAATGAATCGTTGTATGCTGTAACCGGTCGATTAATCATTATTCATAGAGGGTGATTCAAAACAATTTTTGACAAAATAAAAACCTTTAAGTTCTATAAAACTATGCAATTCTACGTAAAGTTCGGTACCAGTCAGAACTGTACAATTTTTTTATAAAAACATTAGTAACCACCCGGTGCTGCTTATTAAAATTTCTTCTTTTCTTTTTCATCTAAACAACTAATTTAAAAAAAATTCCAAGACTAAAGTGAGATCAATGGACGCTGGTAAAATGTAGTTTACTGGAACACGACGGATACAAAGGTAAAACGAAATAATGACTTTTATGATGTTGTTGTTGCTATTTTACTTAAAAAACTTTGAATGTCATAAGTAAGAGTCTGAGAAATTCGCGATTCAACCGGTTAATACCGTCTTACATAATTTCACTTTTAATCTGCGATTGGCGAAAAATAAAAATTTTAATTAACAAAAAACTAAACTCTTGATGTTCACGAAGAATAAAATAAATCACACACCCTCGCGATTTCTAATACGCGGTAATTAATGATTTATTGTTTGGATAATTATATCGAAAATACGCTGAAATGCTAATGGCATCAAGTAAATGTACATTTATTAACATCGAACGATGAACATGGGTTTGGTATAAGCAATTATTAATTTTGATTGTTGTTAATTATTGACACAAATATTGAAGACATTTTTACTCTGTGTTAACGCGTGAATATTTTGTGTTTTTTGTTGTTTTTGATGCCGTCACTCGTTAACGGTTAAAACGTTCACCTTGAAATTTTTTATTAAATATCTGTGTAAGATGTTAATTAAATTATGGTCTTACGAAATTCGCCTTAATGTTGATGGTTTTTTACGTGGACGTAAAGCTTTTAGTGTTTCATAAAAAATTCGAATTCATTTAAATTTTTATAGTTCATCTGCTGATAATAATTAAAAATTAAGATTATTTAGACTTTAATCACGATTTATTGCACTAACCTAATTCGAAATAGTGCCTTAAGCCAACAGTGAATCAGAGTAATTTCATAAAAATATTTTCTTTTAATATATGAACCGTACAATTACAGTCTCTTCTAGGCTGTCTATAAAATTTAGATTTTTATTTAGAGATTAACTTAAAACATTTTTAATAGTCGAAGAAACAACACTAATATATTGTTGTTCGCGCCAGAGGGAATTATTCACCTCGATATTTATGACCATCTAACCTCCAAACCAAACTACAACATGATAAAAATCATAATCCAATTTAACAAATTATGCTTCAAAATTCGCCACCAATACCATGATTAAATATGTACCTATAAAAAAAATTTATTACTACTATTTTACCTACTGTATATGCACCTAATGAATGGAAATTATTTCCAAATGTAATATAGTTAAAAAATTAAACCTGAGGGTGTGAGGTACTCGTTCTGTTTGATTTAATTTTCACCCTGTTAACGTTAGCCGAAAATGTTCAGCCTAAAAATGTCGATAATGTAGATTCAAACTAATCAAACGAAAATCAGCCGATAATTGTCGATAACATGTTCATCGAAAACTTCAGCCGAAAAATGCCACTAATGCAAATACAAGTTTTATGTCGGAAATCAATTAATTATATTAGAAATTTTTATTTTGCTGTCCCTAAAAACACCTACAAAAAATAAAATGAGAATTTTTAATTCGAAACATTTAAATCAAATTACCCAAAGCAAATTTTTCTAAGTGTTTTATTAGATGTATGAGGAGGTTAAATGGGAAATGCATCTATAGTGACGTGTCCAGATAATATTTCAATTAAAGTGCCTTCTATTGAAACAAAATTTGAAAATTTCTAAAAATTGACCATTTAAAGTGTCATGGCTGGTAATAGATTCAAATGAAAGGTCTTTATGATCCTTATACATGCAAAAAATTCAGGTCAATTTTCGTGTTGGGAATCCGGGAAAGCTCGATTGAATATATCGCACACACAAAATTTGAAGGAGATCGCAGATTGCGCAGATTTGCTAAAGACCATTAGCCTTTCCTATCCTCATAGGTAAATCACTGCTGCTGCTCAGAATTAAGCTTTGTAGCCAAAGCTCTATAGGTTTCAGAGTCTACAAAATTAATTTTTCAGACGCCATTGTTTAGAGATACGAGTTTGTACTCGGCTATCGTAATCGATTTCATAATCGATTGTATAGTAGAGAAATTTGATATCCAGACAACATTTATGGGTGGAGGTGATTTTTCTTTTGGTTTAGCTGGTTGTTGCACTAGAGCTAGTAGTTTCTTGATGATTAACTGGTTTCTAGAAACATCTTTTGAAGTTGATGGTAAAGTAAATGCCATTTCTGGTGAGTGTTGCGCTTTTGTTTTCTTACTTGGTCTTTTATTCCGGTTCAACACCCAATTTGTTTCTCTTTCTAATTTTCTTCATCCGTATGGAATGAAATAATGTCATCATCGACTGCAGGGCTAGATGCCGTCCCAAGTGCTGCTCGCGTTTCAACTGTTTTTTCTGTTCTTCATTCTCTTTCTTAAAAATTGTAAATTCTTCTTTCAATTTAGTTGTAAATTCCTTTATTTCTCTTAGTTGTTCACGGAGTTCGGCATTTTCTTTCTCGTACTGATATTTCCAGTTGAAGATTTTGGTGATCTTGATAATTTAGAACTTCGTCCAAATGGGTTAAACAATGATTGGCCCTCCCCAAAAACGCAAGTCCACGACTTCAATGGTAAACGATTGTTCGGCACTTCTGGTTTTCACTTTTTCTTCACTTACACTCGCGTGTGCGTATGTGAGACTGTGTCTCTTGAACTTCAAAACCCGACTGGTCATTTTTCGTTTCTTGTTTCTTTTCCCGTGTGAATATTTTTAATTCTCGATATTTATCGATAATCGAGTAATAGCGAAATAGCTCTATTTACCAAAACGAGCTATGCTTCGTAATTAAGCGGCGCGGTGTATAAATAGTCTTGCTACGAGAAGTGCCACGAAGTGAAAAAGATTTTGAGCCGCTACATCACTCTCCTTCTGGATCGAAAACCGTAGTGGTTTAAATTAAATCGAACCGTTTTTCGAACACTACGTTTTTTGACTGGGTTTACACAAGTATTTCGTATGCTGGCTTAAGCCTGTCGATGCCAATTGTTGTTAATTTTCCATCTATATCCACAACAAAAATTTGCGCAATTATTTTTGCGGGTTATTGGATATGGCCCAGAATAGGGTGTACTCAAAGGACCTCTGACTCTACCCGCCCACACGAATACGTGTGAACAGGTTTCCAGATTTTTGGGAATGTACGTTTGGTTGTCGTGTGTCCGTAGGAACTAAGGCTCTCATGGTAGTACGAAGCTGCTTCACGAAATCCGAAATCCGTCTAGGTCTTCCTTGACAGAGGTTCGAATACCCAATTGGATAGTTGGAAGTTTAAAACTCCAATGTGATGTATTACATCGAGCTGTTAAGGCAGATTTTAATTGCCTGTGGAACCGTTCGACAAGACCATTCGCTTTCGGGTTGTATGCAGTTGTCAGAATGCGATGGGAACCTAGGAGCTTCGTGAGCTCGGTGAACAACGTTGATTCGAATTGTGTTCCTTGGTCTGTCGTGATGAAGAGTGGGACACCATATCTACAGATACACTTATTGTAGAAGATCTTTCTTACGGTTTTAGCGGTCATTCCTCAGATTGGATAAGCTTCCGGCCAACGGGTAAATCGGTCGACTATCGTTAAAATATAATGATAGCCATTCGATTGGGGCAGTGGACCAACCAGGTCCATGTGGATGTGCTCGAACCTGCCACTTGGTAGCTCGAATTTACCAAGCGCTGATTTTGTGTGGCGGTGAACTTTGGACTTTTGGCATGGGATACAAGATTTAGCCCAATTGCTTGTATCAGTATTCATTCTTGGCCAGAAGTATTTTGAAGCTATCAGTTTTCGCGTAGCACGGATGCCGGGAAGTGATAAGCCATGTAACCATGTGGTTTATGGTCGGTTAATATAAAAAAATTTCGGCCTTCGACGAAATGGCGTGTAATAAGAGTTTGATTGCTAAATACATAGCAATAAGTTCTCTATCGAAAGTAGAGTATTTAGTTTCCGCAGGAGAGAACTTCTTTGAAAAGAACGCTAATGGCTGCCAACATCCTTTGTTACGTTGCGGTAAGACAGCTCCAACTGCTACATTGGAAGCGTCGGTAGTTATGTTGAACTGCGCGTCGTTCAACGGATGTGACAAAATAGTGACAGCGGCAAGAGAACGCTTGATCATTTCGAAAGCTTCTGTGCAATCTTCGGGCCAAGAGAAGTTTCTTCTGTTTTTGCCTTTCTTGAGTAAGGTGGCCAAATGCCTGTGACTAGTGGTAATAGGTGGTAATAGTTCACCATACCGACGAACTGCTGTATTTGGCGGATTGATGTTGGTTCTGGAAAGTTTGAAATGACATCAACTCTGTCTTTCGAAGGGAGGATGCCCTCTTTCGAAATTATGTGGTTTAGGAAATCGAGTGACTTCATGCCGAAAATACATTTCGAATCTTTAATATTAATTCCATATGCTGAGAGACGTTTAAATACTGACTCGAGATGTTCACTGTGGCCCATTTCTGACCTGCTCGCAACGAGGATGTCGTCGATATAAGAGTTGACGAAGTCCAGCCCTTTTAGCACTTCGTTAAGGAATCGCTGGAATGCCTGGGCTGAGTTACGAAGATCATGTGGCATTCGGGTGAACTCAAAAAGCCCAAAAGGAGTAGTAATCACTGTTTTGTGAATATCCTCGAGAGCCGTGGAAATTTGATGATACGTCCTAACCAAATCTATTCTTGAGAAAAAAGTGGCGCCGGCGAGTTTCAATGAGAAACTGTGTATGTGGGGGATAGGATATCTATCTGGGACAGTGACAGTGTTTAACTGTCGATAGTCTCCACAAGGGCGCCAGTCCTTGTCTTTCTTTTGCACCATATGTAATGGTGAGGAGATTGGTGATGATGAGAAGCAGCAGATTCCGATGTCTGTCATAAACTGAAATTCGGTTTTTGCAGCTTTTAGTTTAGTTGCGTCGGGTTGTCCCGGTTTAGCACAAGGTAACCTGCCTTGCGTGACTACGTAGTGGACTACGTTATGCTTCACTGGGAGATTGTAATTCGGAGCCTCAGTGAGCGAGGGGTATTTTTTTAAAAGAGCGCCGTAATCGTTGTTAACGCTTAAGTGTTTTGGAGATGACGTATCAACTTGGACGATGATTCGGTTCACAGTGAGGGTAGTAAATGATTCGTAGAGTCTTCTGTTCTTCAAATCGATCACGAGACCATACTTGGACTGAAAGTCAGTACCTATAATAGGCCTGTCTACTCCCGCGATGATGAAGAGATGTATGAACGAACGCCTGAGACCAAAATTAACCTTCAAATGTTTTGTGCCGTAAGTGGAAATTGGGGATAGGTTTGCTGCGGTAGGAATGCAAACGGTGGCTTCAGCACGTCGGAGAAACTTGTTTACGAGTATCACAGATACTTCAGCCCCCGAATCGATCAGAAATTGCAAGTTATTTTCGTGATCTGGAATGAAAAGACGGCGAGACGAACCATTCCTACTGTTTGCCGTATAGAGACAGCAGGATTTAGTGGTTTTCCGAAGACTTGTAATGTTTGGAAGTAGCTTCTGCATGAGCTACCGGTCGAAAACTGCACGGCTTAGTAGCAGGATCGAGATGACGATCTCGATCTTGCCCTGTGTCGGTAATTGAAATTCGGTCTGTTGTTTGGCGATCTTCCACGTGAACCAATGTTCATATTGGCCAATGTTCGATGTAGGTCGGCCAGTTGTTGTTGCGTCTTGTCCAGTTTTTTTTTGCATTGAAGCAAGGGCTGATTCACCTTCAGCAGTTGCCTTACTTGTGGATGGCTGGCTAACAGCAGCAATTGGTTTGGGTGCTCTGGATTGAGGGTAAATCGAGATATTGTCGGCGACCGGTAACATTTCCTCGATGTCATTTTTGATATTCCACGCCATTATCGCTCGTAAGTCGTCTGACAAACGTTATAGCCAGAGATTTTTGAGTAAATCGTTGTTAACTAATTTCGAATCACCTGCTTTTTGCTCAAGCAAGCGATAAATGTGGGACGGTCTAAGGTCTCCCATTTGTTGGAAACCGGAGAGCAACTCCGGTGGCGAATTAGCTCTATTCAGCAAAACGAGCTATGCCTCGTAATTAAGCGGCGCGGTGTATAAATAGTTTTGCTACGATGCGGGCCACGAAGTTAAAATATTTTGAGCCGCGACAATTCCACCAACCATTCACCTTTCATTCATTTGCTTTTACATGTACAGTGCACATTTCATTCACTCTCTCTATTTCATCGTCAAGTTGGTTAACCTTGTTCGCGTCGTTCATTAGGAGAATCTCATTCATACGTTCGACCCATTTCTTACAATTCATAATGACCTAACGGTTTATATCAACATTTATACCACCTAAACACATCCTGACCAAATAATGATCACTACCCAAATTCTCATCCGTAACATTCCAAGTAACTTGGATCGCCAACCCGCTAGACATTAATGTTAAGTCTATCGCACTGGCTGTCGACCCCACACACGCCATTCTATTTGGCCCTGATTATTTTGTTAACTTATAGTTTTAGTTGCATATCCGTTATTCATTGCTATTTGTGGATTTATATTAAGCTTTCTGTTATTTTATCCACCTATGAGTGAGTGGAAAGCTGACATTTTAATATTATGGGGATGGTTGAAGAACTAGGGATAATAGCGTATGCATACGTGGGTTTCTGATAAATTTTGAAGTCCAAAGAAGAATTAAGCCTAGTTAGAGTTATATCTAGAAAATTAATATATAAAATTTCTTCTTTTTCCAAAGTAAAATCAATGGTGGGTGGGAGATTGAGAATTGAAACAAGTAAGGAATGAGTCTAACAGTCCATTCCTTAGCCATATTATGTCATCAACATATCTATACCAAAAGGTTACACGACGAAAATAAGAATTTTTGTTTGATATAATCATTTGTTTAAAGAAATTTATGAAAATTTCAGCTAACAAAGGTAACAGAGGAGAGCCCATAGGTAAACCATCAGCGAATCTAAAGTATGTTTTATCAAAAGAGAAATAATTTTGTTTAATACAAATTTAAAACACCAACTTCATTTCATGAAGTAAGCTCTAATCTACAACATCCCTATCTAAAATATTACAAACTATTTGAGACATAGTTTTAATTGAAATAGTAGTGAAAAGACTGGCAGACTCAAACGAAACTAGTTTTGAATGTAATGAGGAATATCGACGTCTTGAATTTTGTTAATCAATTCTAAAAAGTTCTTAACCGAGTAAGACGAAAAGAAATTTGTATGCTCATTGAACAACTTTATGAAACCCTTACATAGCCTGCAGGCAGGTGCATTAGAATACGCAACTATTGGTCTAATCGGAATGCCCTCCTTATGGATTTTTGGTAAACCATAAAGAATCGGAGCAGATGGATTCATTACAGAGTACTTCCAACCACTTCCCTCCATTACATTGGGCATTAAATTGGTAAACCGGAATGTATCTAGCCATTAAGTGAACCAAATATTTAGTTGTTTTTTACCTTGAGTCTCGCGTTCTTACCAGCAACAACATGCTGGTAAGCATCAATTTATTTAATGTTATTTTAATTTTGCGATCTTAATTCTTTCGGTTTCTTTATTTTTTACTATACACACATTCATATACTTATTTGAAACGTATTCGTTATCATCGTTATCAAATTAAGATAACCCGTATATTAAATTTTTTTTATTATTTGGGACGTATTTTACGTTCCACCTTATATATTTTGCTTTGCTCATAATAATGTTTATGTAGTGATAGTAGTACGAGGGTGGTTCCATAAGTTCGGGAAATCTATACCACAGAATATATACAGAAGCGACATAACTCAAGTTTTGTATGAATTTCTTTCGACTCAAATATGTGACCTGCTACAGAAAAATAGGAGTGGTTCTAGTTAGTAGTTTTCAAAAAATTAAAATCGTTTATAAAATATTCGCAGTGCGTACAACCAATTGCTGTTATTCGTAATTAAGACATTGCTATAGATTTAAATCTGATGAGACGCAGTTTAATAACAATACAACACAGGATTCATTAGCGTTCAGTGAGGATACTAATTCGCTCAATTGAACTATATACTGTATGTCGTCGAATGCATAAGAGTTAGTGGTGGTACATCTCAATCACTTCTACTCAACCTATATGCATATTCATTTTTAAATCATTTATAGAAAAGGAGGTAAAAACAATCGATCGACTAAACCCTAAAAGATGATCAGGGATATTTTTATCGTATGCTCATTAAAGTATTCATCACGATATGTTAACGGATGAGGTAAGGACGAATAAGTACCGGGACGGCATCGTCAATAATACCGATTTATTTACAAATAAAATAGTTTTATATATAGGAAGTGGCACCCCCATTCTCGCAACGTTCTCGTCATAGGCTGGCGCTAAAATCGTAATTGGCGTTGATAATTTTGATATTATTTATCAGGCCATGGATATTATACGACGAAATAAATTTAAGAATATTAAATTGGGTTAAATTGAGGATTGCGAACTTCCTATAGATAAACGGCGTTTAAAAGACGGTGAAATCCTGCTGCTGGATAGATGTACCATTAGTGTTGTGAGATACGATGCTACAAATCGATACAAAAAATTTATCGATTATTGGCATAAAGTTTACTAATTTGATATGTCGTGCATGAAAAACGGAGTTCAAAATGATTCGAACATCGAAATCTGTAAACCAGAATGTATTTTTACCATGTGAATGTGTTGTTCTTGTGGATACAAACTGCCCTGGTTTTATATACGAGTTTAAATTAAATGTTACAAACGGTGAAAATTTACCGCAATCGTTGGATATTTTGTAACATTTTTTGAGTTACCGACTCCGATTAGTTTTCCACGTCGCCCGCATGTTAACCAACCCCTTGGAAACAAATCGTATTCTATATGAAGGGAGTGAGTGATTGACGCGAAGGGGATTCCACCACAGTGGGCAATATATATGCTAGCGAAATATTAAGGACGGGACTTGCAATTACTATTGAACTGTAGGGGCACGGTTTAAAATATAGTTTAACTAGCTGAGCTCAGTCCGCCTTGCTGGCCCTAAGTAAACCTTTTCTTTTGTATTGTCTCTCGATTTAAATAGCTGTCAGAGCGTTCAGTTATTGAAAATTCATTTTCCGTATATCTGTACAATAAGTACATTGTATTAGAGTGTTAACATTATAACGGGAAATTGATTTGAAAATATTGTTAATGAGCTATTGGAATGGAAATTGCTGTTTAATGATGAAAATGGAAAGCTAAATGTAGATGATTCGTATTATATGCCGCACAGTGATACCTGACGGAAGAATATTATTAAAAAATGTAATAAATATTTTATGTGAAATGAAATTCGTATAAATTTATTGTAACGTTCTTTATTTGAAAATTTGTTTGGTTTAAAATTTGGTTATTAAATTAGTAAAATGTTAATTGATAAAAATTATGTTATATAGCGAACCTCGATGCACTTCGTTGCAACCTACCAAAAAAAGAAATGAAATATTCTTAATTTTTTTTTTTATGAAATGAATGTATTGTATTTCAAAATTATTAATGCCAATCTAAAACATTTGAATATACAACATTCTCGTATGACCATTTGAAGCGAGCGCAAACAAACAATTTGGAGTTCCAACTCTTGAGCAGGCCACGTATAGCTGTCCATGTGAAAAGCACGGCTCCCCCAAATTTAATCCGCATATTTGAAGCGTTTGTCTTTGCGCCTTATTGATGGACATGGCAAATGATAGGCGCACTGGGAACTGCAAACGCTTAAATTCAAATGGCATGCATGTTAGAATCAGTGGAATACGTGGTATGAGCACAATCTCACCTTTTGCTGTTCCGGTCAATATTGTGGCTTCAATTAAATTCGGCATCAATTTGTTTAATGCCAATCTTGTGCCATTGCACAGTTTTGGTGCATTTAAATTCCGCAGTAAAATCATCAATTATTTGATGATTTAAATTCATACAATGCCAACCTTAAATTCAAACAATGTGGTGGCATACCAGGTGGTTCCAATGAATTCAAATGGATAATTCACTGCATCATCTGCATTCATTGCGCTATCAACAGATTTATATGATGTCACTACACCTGGTAATTTTTCTTGAATCTGATAATTGATTGCATTGACGTGTACATTTTTTGGTCACAGCATTGCGCGTTCTCTCAACCAATTGTGATTAATGTAATTTTGAACAATATTTGGGAATACATTTTCAATCAACTCTTCTATTGATTGGAGAATGGTACCAAAATTGTTCGACAATGTAATTAATCCATTTGTATTATCGACTCGAACTTTGCCATTTCTAATATATAACAATTGCTTCGAGAACCGAGCTGCAGATTGGTCGTTGTGCAATTGAACGCGCATATTTATGTTCAATATCAATTTTTGCACATGTCGCCACAGAAGAGAAGACTTTAAGCATGCATTGATCTCATCCGCCAGTGTTGATCGTGGAACCACAGGCAATATTTGACGAAAATCGCCTGACAATAATATCAATGCACCACCAAAAATTTCTTGATGCTGACGTAGATCTTGCATTGTACGGTGTAATGCTTCCAGCGATTTTTTATGCGTCATTGTACATTCATCGAGAAGAACAATTGCTGCTTGTTGCAAAACAATGTTCAATCACCTGTTAATTTGAGAATAATTATATTTTACAATAACATTGATTAAATTTTAAAGTGATCAATCAATAAAGAGAGAGAGAGAGAGAGTGCGCTGTTCGACCACCATAAGCAAGTACCATTGCAATTTTTTGTTGCGATCGAATGGCTGCCAAAATCAGTGATATCACAAATGTTTTTCCCGTACCACCAGGCGGATTCAAAAAATATATTCCACCGACTTCATTTTGTACAGCTTGCATGATGGTATCATAGACATGTTTTTGGTGGTCATTTAATTTGGGAACATTCAAATTCAAAAATGTTGTTCACGTTGCAATTCTCGATCAAATAAATCATGCATTGGACGATTGGGTATGGTGACAAACCTAATTGCCCTAATGCTTTATTTGCAATTGTTAGGCACATATCTTTAATCGCTATCAATGCCTCATTATACATTTCCAATGACAACAGGAAATCAGCGTTTCTTGTGTGATGACGCATTCCAATCAAATAGTGTTCTGCCATAAAATCTTTGTATTTATTCCACAATTCAAGTGGATTTGATGGAAAACATGTTTGATTATGGCATATAACATTCGTATTTGATGTGGAGAAGAAGCAATCGATGAATCATGAAGCGTTAAATCCCAATGCGCATCATTTTCAAGTAAATCTGAGCTGACATGCTTCACGACACGTCACACATTAATGACCATTTACTCTTCGCAAATGTTGAAATGAACGTGGTCCAACATCATTTACTATCAACAACCGCAAATAATAACATTCTGCAAAAACACCCGGATGGCCAGCAACAGGTGTTTCTTGTTTACGTCGTTGCCATGACTTTGCACTCCAAGTGAAATAATGCGTTACATTTGAATACAGCAACGTTGTGGCAAATTCATCGCTTTCACACAATTGAAATAATTCAGTTAATATTGTTGCTGGTGGCTGTGCTGCTCTCTGCTGTACATTTGCATCGGTAAAATACACACGCTGACCATTTTCAAGATGAACAGCCAAATGAACAACAGCAGGATATCGCTCATGAATTGGAAATTAATAAATTCTCCAAACAGCTTCTTTAGTGCTAGTGTAGCGCCCCATTTGACATTGGGCGATTCCATCATTGCTAAATTGTTTTTTATGTCACTGTGGATTGCATGTGAATGTTATGAATAGGTCGGGAGGACCATATTTGTGGCGCGGACGGCAAACAGATGTCGATGGTAATATTGTTAAACGTCCGATATCATTAACATTACCATCATTCACTATTGCATCTCGCAAGTGTATGTATTCTTGCCGTCGCAATTTGGCTTGATTGAATCTAAGGTAATTAAGGCGTTCTGCTTCAATTTTTGCATACATGTCAACAGCGTATTGGTGGAAAAGTTTGCCACATCGCATAATAAAGTTGTCTTCTTGTGGGCGAATCTCGAATCTATACGAATAATAATTCATCCCACTAACTTTTTTTTCTACCTCACGACCTATGATGAATACATTATCAGAAAATTAAAATCATGTCCTCTTGTTTTGAAATAAATAAATATATTTTACCGGTTCGTGGATCTATCATTCGTATATTGATATGATAGCCGTCTTCACCTTTCCAGTGCAATAATGGTTATTGTAATGCATCATAGCTGCGGCAAAGCTCTGAAGCACGCCGTAATTCTTCATTTCTTCGATGTAGCACAATATCGCGAGATTGAAACTGGTCTCCAACAATTACATTGGCCACTTCATCAATTGTTGGTGCATTAAATCGTCTCGCATGCTCTCCAATGGGCGTTTTGTCAGCCCTGATAAAAATTCTGTGATCATCAGATGGCATACGATCGAGAGCGGTTTTAAACAATCGAATTAATTCATTGTGCTGATGTAAGAATGTTTGAAGTTCACAATTGTACAACGCCGATCGAATTCACGATTAGCAGAATTCTTGAACACATCAAAAAAATTCCTACTCAGATCGCATTTTTCATATGATATTCCGCATGAAGTAATCACCTTAAACGTCAGCATGGAATTGTCTCTTACAATTTTGGCCGCAACAAAGGACTGAAATGCCGCATTGTATTCTTGAATGTGAGACAATAAATGCTTAGACGTTTGCGCCGTTCCAAAAATGAATGAATGAAGTCGATCGGTGGGAGGTTCAAATGCTGGCAGTCTCACTTTGCCATTAGCACAACACATGTCAGGCGTTTCACCTTGAAATTTGGCTGCATCACAATGTGGACATCTCATACCGTCATCCCACCAATATTGGCATGCCCACTATAATCATTTTCGCTATTGTAAGCGAAAGCAGCATATTCCATCTCTTGGACAGCACGACGTGAAAGTCGTGTCGTTCGTCTCGATGCTGGATTTAATGGATTTGGATCTGCCGATCTATGACGACGTGCGTTTCGTAATTGGTGTACTTGATTTTGATGTGAGTGTTCCTCTACACTTTGCGCTCTCCTTTGATTAAATCTAAAGGTAGAATTACGCGAGTTGTTTTGTTGTTGAACAAAAATATCATTTCGGAAAATGGTGAAATTCTAAATGAAAACTATCTTAAAAATGAAAAACAACTTGTCAAAATTAATGATAAATATACAAAGTTCATGCTCAAGGGAATGAAAATTTATTTTTCGGCCACATTTACGAAATATAAATAAATAAAGTCAAAAAAAAAATTTTGAAAATTTTTTCCCATATCGTTTGTATGGAATTTTTTTCGTGTTTACCTTTTCTGGGACTGCATACAAATACACTCAAAAATTTGTTAGACGGCCGTATACATGCGGCACTGGTTTGCCGTATATGTATACGGCCGTCTAACAAAGTTAGTTTGGATCGATTTTTTTCGTTAGGTCGGACCGATATTTAAACTTTTTTTTTCAAATGTTGAATTAAAATTTGTTCAAAAGGGGGGCTGGTACCATACACAAGCGATCACAAAGTGTGTGCATGGGGTGTGGGGGGAAAATGAGCTAATTTTTTCGCTCAGACGTATTTTTTTAAAATTGTAACTATTTCTAGATTTGAAGCATCTGGGAATCCAAGTTTCGGTAGAATTCGTTGTGATGTAGGATGAGGTGGTGGTAGGATAGATGGCTCATTATGGATATTATTATTCCCCACTAGATTTGCAGGTAGGGGATTCCCGATCGGAGTAGGAGGTGTCGAGCTAGATGAGAGTTGGTTCTGATAAGTGCATTTGATCCGCTGTTGTTGCATTTAGTTTGGTGAGTCGACTAGGTATATTGATGGATGGCGATGATGCGCTAGACTCAAATATTTTTTTTATATTTTGATGCCGTTGTAGTATTTAGTGGAGTATCTATAATGCGATTTACTCGATTCTCGTTTGAATACCGATTAGGATTATTTACACTGATACTCGTAACTCGCGCTGGTTGGTTTTCTTCATAATGGCGGTACACTCTACGATAAGTGTTAACAGTACTGTACCCTGAATAAACCGATCTCCATACATATTCCACGAACGTAAGGTTTTTCTCCAGTATACTGCCGAACGTAAAGAGTTAAATCATTTGATTGGGTAAAACCTCGGTCGCAAAGTGTACACTTATATAGCTGAACGTCGGTATAAATACGCATATTTCGAACAAGTTTGTTTGATCTGAAAAAACCTTTATCACAAATTGTGCATATTCAAGGCTTTTCACATGTATGGATAGACCATTGCTTTTGATATCATTAATAACGGATAGGATTAATGTACTGTGATCTTCGGTTTGGTGTAATTTTGAGTGCTCTTAACCTGGACCGACCAAATTAGCCCGCCCCAATGAAACCTGTACTATAATTTGTTACACATTTATTACAATTTATTACAACAAATCCCGATTTTATTACAGTTACCGTTTTCGAGGAACGAGTGGTCGGTTTAGCTTACAATTAAACCTGCACCACCAAAATTGTAACTTCTGATGTAGCTATGATACCGGGATGATTCTTGAACCAAAATTTATTACAAATTAATTACATTGAATAAGTTAGTTCAAGACCACCCCTATAACTATCCTAAGGGTAAATTTCACCCCAAAACGATTATATTTTTCAAAAACGTAAATTTAACCAAATTTAATAAAAAAAATTTACACCAGACTGCCACAAGATTTTAGAAAAAATGTTGCAAGAAGTCTTTTCGAGAGTAGTTAAGCCCTATTCAGATGTGTAATAAATTATTTTTGTGTCACGATACGCGGAATTGGCTCCAAAAGGTAGAGGTCTCGAATAGGTAATTTAAGGGTCGATTTTACCACCTTTAATAATTTATTACACCAGACCGCCACCAGATATGGGGTCTAATGTTACTCTGTGGTCGTTGTTGAAGGGTAGGTCAACCTTATACAGGTATGTAATAAATTATTTTTGAGTCAGTTTACACGGAATTTGCTCCGAACGGTAAAGGTATGAAGTTTTTAATTTAAGGGTCGATTTTACCACCTTTAATAATTTATTACACCAGACCGCCATCAGATATTGAGTCAAATGTTACTCCATGGACATTGTGGTGGGTAGGTCAACCTTCTCCAGTTATGTAATAAAATATTTTTGAGTCAGGATTCGCGGAATTCGCTCCCAATGGTAGAGGCTTCAAATAGGTAATTTAAGGGTTGATTTTACCGCCAATAATAGTTTATTACACCAGACCGCCACCAGATATTGAGTCAAATGTTACTCCTTCGACATCACGGTTGGCAAGTCAACCTTATCCAGTTGTGTAATAAAATATTTTTGTGTCAGGATACGCGGAATTGGCTCCCAACGGTAGAGGCTTCAAATAGGTAATTTAATGGTCGACTTTAACACCTTCAATAATTTATTACACCAGACCAGATAAATTGTTTTTGAGTCAGGATACGAGGAATTGGCTCCCAATGGTAGAGGCTTCAAATAGGTAATTTAAGGGTCGATTTTACCACATTTAATAATTTATTACACCAGACCGCCACCAGATATGGGGTCTAACGTTACTCTGTGGTCGTTGTAAAGGGTAGGTCAACCTTATACAGGTATGTAATAAATTATTTTCGAGTCAGGTTACACGGAATATGCTCCGAACGGTAAAGGTATGAAATTTTTAATTTAATGGTCGATTGTTCCACCATTAATAATTTATTACACAACTGGATAGTGTTGGCTTGCCCACTACGATGTCCAAGGAGTAACATTTGACTCAATATCTGGTGGCGGTCTGGTGTAATAAATTATTAAAGGTGGTAAAATCGACCCTTAAATTACCTATTCGAGGCCTCTACCTTTTGGAGCCAATTCCGCGTATCGTGACACAAAAATAATTTATTACACATCTGAATAGGGCTTAACTACTCTCGAAAAGACTTCTTGCAACATTTTTCCTAAAATCTTGTGGCAGTCTGGTGTAAATTTGTTTATTAAATTTGGTTAAATTGACGTTTTTGAAATATATAATCGTTTTGGGGTGAAGTTTACCCTTAGGATAGTTATAGGGGTGGGTGGTCTTGAACTAAGTTATTCAATGTAATTAATTTGTAATAAATTCTGGTTCAAGAATCATCCCGATATCATAGCTACATCAAAAGTTACAATTTTGGCTGTGCAGGTTTAATTTTAAGCTAAACCGACCACTCGTTCCTCGAAAACGGGAACTGTAATAAAATCGGGATTTGTTGTAATAAATTGTAATAAATGTGTAACAAATTATAGTACAGGTTTCATTGGGGCGGGCTAATTTGGTCGGTGCAGGTTAAGAGCACTGTAATTTTGATCATAACGAATAAAGTTTCGCGTGCAGTGGTCTGATTTGGGTAGTTGTATCACATACATATTTTATTTGCGTAATGGATATTTTTCCGGCAAATGATCATTAATGTGATTTTCCCGGCCATCATTAGTACTGACTTGCTCACTGTTTCAAAAATGATGACAAAAGACACAAACGATTTGACAGACAGTCGCAGAGAGAAAATTTATTTTTACACTTCTAAAACAATTAAATGTTTACAACTTTTTTTAATTAGAGCCATCTATTGACGTACGTATGAACTACTTTAGGGATATTGTCAAAAGCTATGGTTCCTAACTGCCGTTTATGTATATATTCTGTGTCTATACGAAAAAACGAACAGGTGTTTTTACTATTTAAAAAAAAATGAAATAAGAGAATATTGATCGTCGTGGTATTTAAAAGAAAAACGCGTATTTCTTAGAGGATAATAAAAAAGAAATAGAGGAAGAGAGAGACAAAATTAAAATTTTTAAATTTATTAAACCGTTATTTCCTTTTGATTTACCGAACTTATTGAACTCCCCTCGTATTACGTACTGCTGACACATGTACATGATCCAATTGTTTGACCCATGTGTGTAACTCGTTTATTGTTGTGTTAAGTTAGTCGTTGTTTGTTGTTTATTTTTTGTTTAAACCGAATGAAATAAAAACACAGAAACGCAGTGACGTCAACTAGAGTTTAATGCCACCAGTACACAAAACCAATTTAAACGTGTTCAACCGAAGGTTATTCCAATCTTATATGTTTTATCTTATACGTCGAGTATTCTATAATCGGCCGCGTCCAATTAATTTAGTTTTAATTTGCTCGTTGTAGTGTTTAGCAGTGTGTTGATAGTGAACAAAGTGCGCGCAACGATGTTTATTATCTTAATATTAACCGTGTTGTTGTTATTTTATTGCTATGTACGACGGCAATATTCATATTGGAAGCGATTAGGTATTCCGTATATCGAGCCAGAGTTTCCTTATGGAAGTTTTAAAACAATGAATAAAACTGAGGGCACCGGTTTTATGTTTCAACGATTCTATCATGCAACCAAAGCGAAAGGTCCGATCGCGGGTCTCTGGGCATTTTTATCACCGGTTGTGCTAATTAATGATTTGGATATTATTAAGAAAATTTTGATAAAAGATTTTCAATATTTTACTGATCGCGGAATGTACCACAACGAAAAAGATGATCCGCTATCATTACATCTGTTTGTGATTAGTGGTGCAAGGTGGCGTAAATACAGAACGTTATTGACACCCGCATTTACGTCAGGTAAAATGAAATACATGTTTCCAGCGGTAGCAAAAGTTAGTGAAGAATTTACTTCTTATCTAGCGAAGCAAATTAAGAATGATAACTTATTAGAAATGAAAGATTTATTCAGCCGATTTACAACCGATGTTATTAGTTCAGTAGCATTTGGAATAGAACCGAATTCGATTGAATTTCCGGAATCTGAAGTACGTGCCCAACTAGATCGTGTATTTTTAAAACCAAAACTGCATGGAATGTTTCGTGTATTTATAAATCATTTTCCGGACTTGGCAAGGAAATTACGAATTCAAACTTTTGATGACGATTTGATCTCATTTTTTACTAACCTAGTAACAGAAGTGGTTGAACATCGTGAAAAAAATAATATATATCGGAAAGATTTTTTGCAAATGTTAATTCAACTAAAAAATCAAGATAATAGCCATCAAGAGGGTATTAGCTACAAGGATTCACATCTAACATTAACCGAAATTATTGCGCAAGCATTCGTATTTTATATAGCCGGTTTTGAAACCTCATCTTCAACGTTAAGCTATGTATATTTGGAATTATCTCAGAGATTGGATTTACAGGAACGCGCACGGCAAGAAGTCTTAAGAGTTCTTGAAAAGTATAATGGACAATATACCTACGAAGCTCTCGGTGAAATGAAGTATCTCGATCAAATTACTAAAGGTATTTGTTTTAATTACTTACATAATGTTTATAATTATTACTGTTCCTCATTTACATTTAGAGGCCCTACGGTTATACACTCCGGTACAACATTTACAGCGGCGTGCTGACGCAGATTATACTGAGACAACAACTGGAATTACAATCAAAAAAGGAACCTTAGTCTTTATACCAAGTTTTGCTATTCAGCGAGATCCAGATTATTTTCCAAATCCATTAGAATATGATCCAGATCGTTATTCGGAAGAAAACGAAAGAAATCGGAACCCATTAACATTTCTACCATTTGGCGAAGGTCCACGAAACTGTATTGGATTACGGTTTGGTTCAATGCAAACTAAGATTTGCTTGGCTATGCTCCTGGCTAATTTTAGGTTCACAATGAATCCAAAAACCATTCTTCCAGTCGAATATCTTGTAAAAACATTTATATTGCGTACAGCCGGCGGACTTTGGCTGAATGTTGAAAAAATTTCACCGTGAAAAATAAAAAATATAAATAAATAGTTTAAGTACTTTTGGATTATTAATCAACTTGTTTATGTAGAGTTTAATGTACTCGAAAAAATTTATCAGTTAATATTGCCCATTTTGTATTTACCAAATAGATTAGATATCACGAACCGCTATCTTATTAGTAATTTATGCAATATTATATCATCTATACACGCTTAGATAATAAATTGTACGTGTTTACTTAGATTGATCAAAAACTTGTTTGTAATCGGTTGTTAAAAATTAATCTCATGACTTGAAGGGGTTTTCACGAATTTACGCTATGTCGGCAATATGTACACAAAATAACATGACATATATAAAATTGTATATATGTCATTTGAGCTTAAATCCCTGGGTTTGCCAGGGATTTTTTATTCATCGATCCCAATGCTACACTGATTGGTCTATAAAGCTGAAGTGAGATGTGATACAGAGACTCGCACAAGAGTTCATTGGCTGACTCAAACACTTCAGTTTAAAAAAATTAACTCCAGAAAACAGCAGACGACATTCGTGAAAAACGGAGTAAGGGAGGTCCCAATTAATCTTAAAATTGAGCATCTAAGATAGGGCGAGTTTACTGTGGAGATGCTTTACCTGCCTCACATTCGGCCACTACGATGTGATTTTTAGAAAATCCGAAAGAAAGGATTATGTATTTATTTATTTTTCACCGCCCAAAAAGGAAGTTGAAGTCTTATGTGCATATTAGCTAATTATCAATTAAGAAAAGGGAGCGAAGGCGATCTTGAATCAAGAATAGCATATCGAAAACCTATGTGCAACTGGATTGAATTCTCGTCGTCACCGACATATAGTCGAAATGACACCAATACTGAAAAATTACACCTTTGCTCTGATTTGTATGTTGTATTACATACAAGATAGGAGGATAAAAAATTGTGTACATTGTACTTTTTTCTAGTCATGTTAATGGTGAAGGGGTCAGTATTTCGTTACACATTTGTCCCTTAACTTATTTATGACTTAGATAACTCCTATTACTACAGCACTCCACAAATAAGATGAGGATCATCGCATAATGGTGAAAATGATGAACGTTCTAGGAATGGAGAACAACTTCTCCGTAATCTTATTGGCACCGTGCAGTAGATAAGTTAAATGGCAAGAAGATTTGCAATATTGTGTCGGGCTGTATCTATAGCAATTCTCTGAACGTCAGAATCTCGATAAGGTTGAAATTGTGAAAGATGGGATCATTTCCTGTGGTTTCGGTGAGTATTACATACTGTGGGCAAAAAGTAGTAAGACTTTTTAATTTAAATTTCGCGCGAAAAACCATTCGTCGAATTTTTTTTTTTCTATGGTGCTATGGCTTTCAGTGACATCTGTGCCAAATGTCACATCAAAATAATCATTTGTGTTTAGTTTACGCTTGTCTTTTTGAAGTACAAAAAGTGCATTCGGCGATTTTTACAATGAGTGAAATTATTCAACAAAGAAGTTTCATTACATTTTGTGTGCGGAATCAATTTTGTGGTGCTTAAACGTTCAGAATGTTGCAAAAGGCCGTCGGTGATAATTGTATGTCGCGAGCAAGTATTTTTGATTGGTACAAATTGTTGAAAGAGGGTCGAGAACGTGTTGACGGCGAACCACGTCTAGGACGGCCATCAACATCAACTGATGATCAACACGTTAATAAAATCAAGGAATTGGTGCTCGAGAATCGACGATTAACATTCTGACACCTTACTGGCATCGTTGAAATATCGGAAGGATCAGTGTAACCCATTTTGAAAGATCATTTGGGCCTACGAAAAGTGAAAGCACGATTGGTTCCAAAATCACTCAATTTTTTGGAAAAACAGCGCCGCGTTGGCGATGAGTCTTAGATCTATGCTTACGACCCGGAAACAGACGATCAATCGGCCGAACATCCTACCAAAACTGATCCGAAGCCGAAAAAACCACGTAAAATCAAGTAAAAAATCAAGGTGATGTTAACAGTTTTCTTCGATTATCGAGGTCTGAATTCACTCTGAATTCCTTACGACCGGCCAAACTGTCAACAAGGAATACTATTTGAGTGTTATGCGTCGTTTGTGCAAAGCTATTCGTAAAAAGAGACCGGAATTATGGGTCGACAACTCTTGGTTTTTGCACCACGATAATGCATCTTCTCATACTGCATTGGTTTTACGAGATTTTTTCGCTAAAAATTCGACCCATATCGTTCCGCAACCACCGTATTTGCCTCCGTGCGACTTGTGGCTGTTCAGCAAACTCAAGCGATCGCTCCGGGGAAACCGTTTTGAGTCAATTGAAGCTATTAAACGTGAATCGCTACGCGCATTGGATGCTATTCCGGAAATTGACTTTAACAACTGTTTCGAGGATTGTAAAAAATGTTGGCACAAGTGTATTGAGGCCGTGGGGGATTACTTTGAGGAGGACGAAATAGATTTGGAGAAATAAATAAAGAATTTTAAAATTATGAACAAAGTCTTACTATTTTTTGCCCACAGTATTATATCCATATGTTGGTAGTGTGAGGCCGGTGATCCAGTGCGGTTACTAGATTTAATTGCTCTAGTGCTGCATAGGTTATCTAGTGCAGTCTTCCTTTGTAGGATCGCTACCTCACATATCGGTAGGTTGATTAGAGTGTTGATAAATACTTCTTAACATTGATTTACATCTTCTCTCGAAAATAATGCAAATTGTTCACGCCGATTGCCATTGCTATGTGATTAGTTAAACTGAAGATGTGTGACTGCGTGTGTCCAAGATTGATATCATGGAATTGCAACTAGGTACAGTTGGTAAGCATTCTAGAGCACGTCTAGGAGGCTCTTTGGTACTCGGACCATTAAACAAGTTGTTTATTAGGCTGGCATGAAGCTATGCAAGGCTCAGATGGTAATTTAAATCGGTCATATAGCCATACGTCTTTGAGTTGGCATAAATTGCGTAAAGTTAGACGGAAAAAATTAACCGCGAAAGAGCAGGGAGTGCTTTAGCCTCAGAAACGGTTGCATGGGTTAGGTCAGGTTTGTATTTTGTTTTACTAAATTGTTGGTGTTATCAACTATTGTTAATTTTTTCAAGCTGGAACTCATATTTTCAGCCTCTCGGTGTGGGTGAGGACTCCGAACATGTTCCCTAACAGTCCACTTAGCCTCGATAACCTCGTTTCATTCGTTTGCTTCCTGATGCTTGTTGCTTCCAACTAATAGCTCGTTGTCAGCTATTAAATACTTACATTGCGTTAGAATTTGCTGTAGCAAGACATTGCATACAAAACTGACAAAAGTTCTGAATTTCCTCCCAGTAGGAAGTAAAGTTTTAAGTAAGAACTAATGGCAATTTCGAGTTTACCTAATTTATCGAAGTGTATCCCGGTGGAGTAATTAAAGGGAATTATTTGATGGTAGCTTGTACAAGCCTCAGAATGTAGTTCATAGATAATCCTGCTAATGTCAGTTGATTTGTTCTTCCTCCATGTGTTGCTTGTCTATATGTGATTGTGGTCTCGAAGATTTGTTGTTGTTGTTGCCAGCAATGTTTTTCTGAATTCAACTTCGATCGACAGCTTGCGTTGTTTTTTTATTGGCGTATTATGTTGCATCTTTCCATCTAGTATGGGAGGTACCTGACTATATTTTATTAAAACTTAATCGTTTACCATCGCGTTTGGTTAAGCCTTTCTTCATTTATTTATTTGTTTATTTATTTACAGACATTTACAGGCACTCAAATCACAAACATTATTTAACATTTGGTTAGCTGCTGCCGCTACTGAAGGTATTTGGCGGACCAGCACTTCCGGACCTGTACTAACTTTAAACCAAATTTATACTAAAAACAAGATGTTTCTAGTACAGCGGTATCGATGTCCGCACATGGTGGCGTTAATTGGTTCGCCGATTAGGAAGTGTCCTGGGGTTATTGCTGCTAAATCAGAAGCGTCATTTTTGAGTGGTGTTAGAGACTATAAGCTGAGGCATGCTTCAATTATAATTGTAACTGTGTACACAAATGTAAAGAATAATTCCTCAATGAATTTGCATAAATTATATTCCTGCTTCCCAGATACCATCGGAATCGGCTACGTGATAGTTACTTTTTAATAAAGCGTTTCCCCCGAGAAAGTAAATAGATAGTTAATATCGGTACTGAATCCTCGCCTGGAAACGAATCGTTTGTAGGCAGCAATGAAAGATTGCGTTGTAAGACAACTTACTACGAATATTTTGATACGGACCGCCTTAGTAACGCTTCATACGAATAGAGCTATATATATCCTTTGTAGGTCTTATGGTCCTATTCCTTTGGTTGTTCTCAATTGAATGGGGCCGACATAGTCGATTCCAGTTCTAGCAAATGCTCTCCCTGGTTCTATTCTGGCAGTTAGTAATGTAAAAATGTGTAGCGTGCTGTAGTGTGCACCCTCAATGACTCGCACGGTTATTATGTTGTGTTTTTCTCAGATTACCGAATTTCTCTTGGCAGGCATAAGACTAAAATTTTTTAACCGACCATTCCCTCTTAGTATTCCATTGTTATCTAAAACCGGATTGAAACCGGATTCAAAGTCTGCTTTTTTGTCTAATTGCTATGAGGATTTGGGGCTGCTAATTTCGTTACAGAAATCTTGTTCCAGGATTATTTTGCTATTTTTAGTTTCGGCATTTTGAACTTCTCTATTCTGCGAGGACGAGTTTTAGTTTGCTGAGAGTTAAATGTTGCTCGAATAATTGTAAAAATAGGTTTACTTTCCTTACGCTAATCAGATTGACTATTTATTTTCCTAGTAATCCCTTCGGTTGTGCATCTTGAAGAATGCTGTCTCACATGGGTGCATCAGGATCCAACACTCAGTCACTATGAAGAAACCATAAATCAGAGTTAGCGGGATATAATTTGGCTATTCCATACGTGACACTAGGTCTGCAGGTTTCTCAGTTGACCTTACATAATGCCATCTAGTTCTCGGTAGAATGCTCCCTATTGCAGATATTCTATTGGTAGTCTGCATTAAGCACTTCACGTGGGATGGGTGATTTAGTTTTGTAGGAAGCGACTCGTGGTTTCGACATTAGTGAATGTGTTGTAACATGAACCATGTTGTCAGTAGTTCGATACCACTGCAGGATACGCTGACTCGGATGCGTCAGAAAATCCATGCAGTTCAATTGGTAATTCTTTTGTTGTGTCCATGCCCCTTGCATTATAAGTTTGAGCGTGATAGCTATTGTCTCAGCCATATGTGGTCCAATAATTTTTGGATGAATCCGACAACGATGGTCGCTTATTTCGATGATCATCTGATAGTGGCAATCTTCAGGCATCAAACTTGCAATAACAATTAATTTGAGTTGTACGTTCTCCGTAAGATGAACCTCGCTTCGAACATATTCCAAAATTTCGAGGAAATTAGAAGCCCATTTTCTGAGGTTCATTCGGCCTTTCTCCATGAGGGCTCTTAGCTCTTTTACAGCTAGAATTGCTTCCTCTAGTCTGTCACTTCTGCAGGTAAGTCATAGACAGGATTCTAGCTGCTGGCTACTGTGGTGCTGTGGTTTGGTGGGATCATAACTTTACAATATTCTTTGGTAATCTTCAGTCTATAAATTTTCCCGATATTGGCATTCAAGATATATTCGTGATGTCGCCATCATAGAAAATGTCATCATGGTCTTGCTGTTGTTTGATGTCCGTTTGATGTTAATAGCGTGTCTGAAAACGACAGCTGTGTTTCCACCTATGCTCGAAATGTTACACAGCACTATTGGCGCCAATCTTCCCACGATTGAGTTTCCGGCGTTTAGATGAGCATATATCTGGAGAAGAACGTATTTAGTGATACATTTGACGCCGTTACGGCGGAACACTAAGTTTCAATACCTTAAATTATCAAATGACGGAATTAAAGTTGGTGCTAAATTATGAACTCGCACGAAAAATTCTTAAGGATAGATTCGATACGCCGAACTTTATTTTCAAGCATCATGTGCATGGGCTATTTTCGTATAAACATATGGAAAAATCTGACCCACAAAATCAAGGGATGTTGCACCGGACGATTACTTTAAGATTGAAGTTTGTCTGGCTTTAATGTTGTTGAATCAAACTGAGTCAATTTTTGGTCGTTAGGTAAGCAATGACCTGTAGCACTGAGAAAGTTATACAAATCGTCCAATGTCGGTAGATGTGTCAATGACGGTAGATGCGATAAGAAATGATCAAGTGGCTCTAGAAGCCAGTTGTCAAAATCCAATTTTATTGTGTGCAGTATCAAACCATTGGACACACGATTCTGCGAAGTAGGAAGTTGCTACACATGCCAATTGATCAACGACAAAATTTTTGTATTAGGCTGGCTAGTTTCTGGCATGGCATGGCATTTTCCAAAATCAAACCATTTTTGTCATTTGGATATCTATAACTCCGTGATTTTGAACGAAAAAATTAGGAGATTTTGTAAGCCGTTATTGTCGGAGAAACCCGGGTGTGAGGAACACTGTACTAAATTTGCCACGCGAGACCATGTATCGTCATTCAATCGTCAAATTTATATTTTCATCAATTTTGATGAACAATCAACATTTGTTGCAAATCGTGCGACCTTCTTTCAAGAAAAATGAAGGAAGGTTACTGGCTGCATGAACCCACCGAACATAATGCAGCTGATTTGATTTGCCGAGGTGTATTGATCCCCAAAAATGCATTCGTTCTAATCTTTGGGTTTTGGGGGGAAACTATTTTGAAATCGCTAGCATTTCTTCTAATAGAACCGTCATATTGGCTGACATTGCATGAAGAATTATTACTGTCTTGCAAAAGTCGCAATCGTTTCAACTTATAATATCTTAACCGATATAAAATTGAGATTGTTTATTGAGAATTGGACCAACCACTCATTAACATCATCAGATTGGTTCAAAGGGAATGTTGTCCGGTTCAGTACAACGGCTTAGAAAATGTACAGTACAGCCTTTAACATTAAACACCGCTCTCTACATATCATAACATCCAATGTTTCTTATATCAAATACGCACCAATTTAAAATAACTTTACCTATCCTATTGGCTACTCTACGGTATTATTGCCTTCAAAAAGATTGTCAGAAAATGCAAAAAAATTGTATGAGCACGACCAGCTTTGATGACAAATTCATTGAGTGATTTATCCTCACACTGTGTAACTGAATTGGCGTACATACTGAGTGTGAACGTCTCCTTACCGTTCTATGTTCACTATCGAATCTGTTTCAAACTACCTACGAAGACATATTTATGCTAGTTCATCCAAAATTGGCCTCTGACCTTAGCTCAACAGTATTTATAAGCTGTTTCAAACGCTTCCTAAGCTACACGAGGCCTCTGCAAACGTGTGTACTCTGGCCGCGGCACAATTTTTGAGGAAGCCAATTCAGAAATGTGTGAGCTTTAAGCGTTGCGCACACCCCAACTTCATGAAGATTCATGACACACACCATTCAACCCTCGCTTTGATAAACTTCATGAGGCAGAAGTGAAACTGGTTAAATTTCATCCGCGCCGGCGCTGATCAAACAAGTAGAGGCTGTCCTAAACTCTCGACGGATAGGGCCACTTACAAACAGCCTTAGTAATATCGTTTGCCTAACTCCGGAACACTATATTTGGGTGACAGCTCATTGCTTTGCCATCTCCGCATATAACATATCGACCATCATTATAGACTTGGAAGAAAATTAAGTTTTATAACAAAATATTTTGGAATCGCTGGTCAAATCAACCACCTCTAAAATAGAAATTTGGTCGGGTGATCACGGTATACACTATAGCAATGATGGCGTTGTTTAGTTATCTGATGTTAAAACTGCCAAGGTAATTTTTATGCGCGAAGCAACAAAAATTTGCCTCAGAATAAAATTTAAATGTCTTACGCATTTCTAGGCGGGCAGTATATTCATGAGCATCTGTCGCCAGCAAATGAAGCAACGGCCTTAGCCATCATTAAAACAAATAAATATTACGACTTAAACGTGCATTAGTGACACAAAACACAAAAATAATCTTAAGACACCAGGTTATCTAGTATGCCGCATACAATACGTCATCCATCACGTCCCTTCTGTTGAAACTATTGTTGACAGTATAAATTAATTATAGTAAATTCCTAATCTTCTAATCAAAGTGCAACAACACAAAAATCTTTTGGTTCATCAGCGATATAGTTAATGAGAAACAGGCTTTTAAGACTTTTGCACATTTAACAATATCTATAAGGTTCAGACACACGAATTTTAATTAATGATAGCATTTAATAATTTAAGTATCCTTTGTTCATTCTCTAAAGAACATCGACAATAAATCTTCAAGACAACAGTAACCCCCCAACTTTATAAAACTAGTTCTAAACCAATTTATTTTGTGTATTTAGAAAAATGGCCAGCTAATTATGTTTGTATAAATAATCAGCTGGCGTTTATCTTTGGTGCCTTGAAACATCAAACTCCCATATAAATTACACTTGCAGTACTAAATCACAAATTTATGTAGCGATTCTTCAAGATGCGCATCTCCATTTCCGTGTTATAATTTATTCAAGCTATGTATACGCAAATTTTTGCTTGATATGCAAATTTATTCGTCAAAAACACTGTGCTTCTGTACACCGCGGCGGTTTCTACTAGCGTCCATCACTTTTACTTTTGATAGTTCGCATCGAAGCTTAACGCGTATATACAATCGATGATTATTTAACAATTTAATTAACAAATTCTGGTTCATGGTCAAGAGTATGTATGTTGAATTTATCACACCTATATGCAAATCTTATGATCAGAGAAAAAAAAAATTAATGAAGAAATTAAAAGTGAAATAATAAGAAAAAATATACGATTGGATTACGACTCTTACAAAATTTTTATTTACATTTTTGATTTGTATGTTAAGTGTGAAATGCGGTACGATGTTTCTCGATTTTGAGGTACAGAAATTTTTTGGTTGTAAAGCTCACAATTGATTTTTTATGTTTTTTTTTTTTGTAAATTGAAATTATACTTAATATATTTAAAAATTATTTTATGATAACACGAGCTTAAATTTATTTATTATCTTTTGGTGGTGGAAGTGTAGCTAAATATTCGAGAGCCCGTTGAATTTGTGGTGGGATTGGTGGTGGTGTTGGGATACTGTCACCTTGTGGTTGGAAACCGTTTTCATCACTAACATATTGTATACTGATTACTTGACCGTCTGGGGCGGTGTACGAGTATGAGCCTTGTACAACTTGCGCTTCCTCGTCAGTTCCAACATTTTTTAGGGCACCTTGTTCTTGTCCTTGGATACCATTTTGCGTTTCATATGCATAATTATATGAACCGTCCGCATTTATGTTTGATTCACTGCGGACAATTGCAATTGGTTCAGCTTGGTCAACAGCTGATGCAACTGCGACAATTGCTAGCGCTACAATCTGCGAATTTGTAAAAAAATATGTTATCACTTATATATTTTCACAACACTCACTTAATTCACGTTTATGTAAAAATTCTTATCACACTTACAATGAATTTCATTTTATAATTTTTTTGTTTCTCCTAAATCGGTCCGATTAGTTTGAAAACTCTTATTCGACTGATACCTTCTAACTTGAATCTTTGGATATTTATAGATCACAGAAACTCACCACATATCCACGATAAACAAAAACATAACATCAGCCACACCACTCAAAAAGAGTTGTCTCTCTATCTATTGTTGTCGTACCATCCGGTCGCTCTTTCTTCTTGTATAACACACCGAGTAAATTGAAGAAAGACAAAAATTCCAAATAAATAATCTTCTTTTTAATGGTTTTTCGTCTTCTATTTAAATTTCTGATGGTCGTCTGCCTGTTCAATATAAACACCTTTTTTCGCCTTAAGTATGTTATTTGTCGTCGTCGTCGTTGTCGTTATGCTTATCTTAGAAATAACAATAAAAACAAGATAAGTTGTCCTAAGTGATTTGATTTCGTTTTATTGTTAAAAATCATCTTTGACATCGCGCATACAGTTCAAGTGAATTCCGATAATTTTGTGTTATCCACGAAACTGCTTGTAATTAATTGTGTGTGACATTTTTATTATGTTATTTGAGTTTATTTTCTTGTTAAATGAGGGTGGAACCTTTAAAGCGAATTTATCACCGTCTAAAAGTCAAACTGTTCAGGGATAAATCTGTTGTGCAATTGAAATATTTGGTTGATTTTAGAATAGGTACGCGACGTCTAGCGTATATAATGTGCATTTTGATTTAGTTGTGATGCGCCTGTTAATAGTGACGTGTGGTTCTTTGTGTCTTTTCATTGATTGCATTTTTGAATCGGAATGCATCGATAATTCCAAATCTTTCAAATTTAATTATACAAACAGAGTTTTTATTTTGTATCTTCGTTAAACGTAATTTAATCGTAAGAAGTAATAACAGAAATTAAAATAAAAATAAATTAGAGCGGCTCAAAACCCCGTAACATTCATATTTCAAAATCGTTACCGAATTTTAAGATCTGTAAAATGTTATTAGAATCCATATTAAATTTTTGGGATTAACACAATAAAAGTTAGATACCCTTACCGACCAAACGGCACAGTGGTTAAAGCTATGGCGTTTGGATCTGGTGGTACCATCAGAAAACGATCTGTGATGAAAATGAACACAACTATGGCCCTCTGTCAGAGTGCAGAACTCATGGGTCAACCCATCTTCCATGCTAGTACTACAGGTTGGCATGAAGCTAGGCGGCAATAGCAGTACGTCTTCGAATTGGCTAACCGCGAAAAAGTTGGGAGTACTTCTGCCCCAGAACAGATTGCAAAGATAATAAAAAAACAGGTGCCTTTGAGTATACAAATTAATTTAATACCGGCAGGTGTGGAATAACGAACATTTTTTATTTTGAGCCCTTATAATCATATCTTCTTCAATTTCTCTAGTAATGAATAATCTGTTATAGCCTGGACAGACTGAAGATTAGTTAAATTGGTTTAGCAAAGTTTGATCAAGTACTCTAGGAAATAAAATTCAATTCGACACACTACGAAAAATTCAAGAGTCTACTAGCAAATTCAAATTTTTCCATAGGGTGCTCGATTGAATTTTGCTAAACCAGTTTAACTAGTCCGCAGTCTGTCCAGGCTATTAGGGTTGAATTACGTGGCCAATTTTTTGGGCCATTTTTTATTTAATTCTCATAAAAGTAGTTTTGTATATTGGGATTGAAATTCATTTTTGAATTGAGTCTTTTGAAAAACTTTGCAACAGATAAAATAAATAAAAATAATTAAGCGACCCAACCCCGAGCTGCTTGACAACAGTTTTACTGCTGCTTGAGAACAATTAAAGCTCTAGGTTAAATTTAATATTTTTGATTCGATGAACTTGATGTCGATTTGAAAATCAATCGACATTTGTTTACCAACAAAAAATTAACTGAAATGAAGATAAACATAAAAAGATTTTCTTTCTCGCAACTGACTTAAATTGGAGACGTTGTTGCCACAACTGCATTCGAGTATGATTTCAACAGTGATGCAATTTTTGTGCAAGTTTAGTTCCTTTGTACAATCGCGTATTTGGGGCTTCACGACAATGGCACCAGGCTTCAACAGCAAAACATGTGGCGACATACCGGATGGTGTCAGATTGTTCATGTACTCAATCGGATAATTTTGTGCGTCATTTGGATTTTCATAAATGATTGAATCCGCACTATAGTAAACTAAACCGATTAATATCTCTGCCGAAAACTGACACGATAAGATTTTCCGTCACCATCAGGTTCTGTGTGATTTAAACTGAAACGCTCATCTATGCCGATTTGCAGCAGCCATTCGTTTTGTTACTCCTGACCTCACGTAAAATTTGCTCAATGCACCACAATCCGTCAAAGGATGAGTGAAGTGTTTAAAAAGCTTCTGCATCTAAAGACTGCAAGACTGCTTCAGAATCGGCAATTTCAGTTTAAATTCGCTAAACGGAAGTATATATAGTTTGTTCTCGACCTCTCACATATGCCAGCAATACTAGTATCGAGGAATGTCTTTCCCGAACCATCAGAACCGTTGAGATGTAACGACTGATAACTTTTAGATTATGATGACTTTTCGAATGTATCGAGTTAGCGCTCGTTAGCTGTACGTTGCGTTTTTGTGCCGCTCAAAATTGCTCTATTTTGTTCAGGGCCAGATTTTTAGCGGCATCGTCTGAATGGTTTCTGTTGAAAATCAAAAACAATAACGTATTCCACACATTCAGCAGGTGTACACAATTGAGTGGTTTTGGAACCTAAAAATAGCGACTTCCGTCAACCAGCAGCTTTAAAGCTGTTTGCACCTCGAACATGAAGCAGCATCAGACTCAAGTAAAGATTTTTCATCTATCTGGCTGACGAAGTACATTTTGGAAACGACTCTCGCTCCTCCTCCCTGAAGTGCTTTACATATACCTTTAATATATATAAGTGGGTTTGGGATTGCAGTGTAGAGGTACTGCTATCCATAGTCACGGTTTGTGTTGAGTTCGAACCGTGATTCAAGTTTGGTCCGACCAGATGATTCTGCCAAGCCTCTTCTTCATGCCCCGCTTGGAAAACAATCATTTATTGGTTTGCTACACGATCATATCGTGTGTTAGGGTACACTGACATAATTTGAATTGATGAAGTAAGTAATCCCGTTGTAGTGAACTCCAGGTTGACTGCATGAAGATTTTGCGACGCTGGCGCAAATGTAAATGTACTTTACAGCTTTTAATGATTTGTTGACTTTAACGTTGATATGCTCGTTTTATTTGATAACAAAATACGGACTGTAAGAAACAACTCTTTGATTATCCATCACAACGCCTTTCAATCTCGAGGACTCTCGTTCGCGCCTAGAATCTCGGCGGATACATATTGATCTATGAGTTGTGAAGCGTGATGAAGATGAGAAAATGAGGAAAGCCGTGTTTTTTAAACTAAATCGAGTGGCAGAAAACTATTTCTAAAGCGCAAATTGCGAAAACCGGAGATTATATTTACAGTAAAATTGTCCATCAAATCCTAAAATTTGATTTTGAACACTCGCGTTGCCAAGTATCGTCTATCAGCTGGCTCCTCATGCGATTCCAAGTTTACCGTAAATGTGATGAACCAGATAGGCGTACCCGAAACTTTTCATGGAACTGACTGTATAGCCAGCTGCAACAATCACGTTCTGGGCTCAGTTTGAGACGTGACTCAGGATGCAATGGCATGTTTACTCATCATTACGGTCGATGATGTTAATAAACACAGTTATTCAACGCCGGCCTACCGTCCATGTCAGTGTAGTGGTTGACATAGTACAGTGATGTTTAATAATTTTGGTTTTAAAATGTTTTTAGCGATTTTGATCAAATTTAGTTTTTTATGTAGGTTAGAAATTTATGAATACATTTGTTTGGGAAGTTCTGGATTATGACCAACAGGTACCATACTAAATAAAACTCCACATTTTCATAACCGATTTGGATCAAGAAAACTTGTTTCTGGAATATAGTTACTATGGGATATTCAAAATGGAACTTTCTAAATGTAACTCGTTCACTATTCAGGCAATCTGGATCAAAAAAAATTTGGTTTGATGAAAGAATTTAATATTCGGCTACGTTCTGGAATATAACCAAAATAGAGTAAAGGTCTATTTGATGAAATTTGGTTTTGATTTTGGTGACCAATATAAGATATTCAAAAAGGGTTTGAAATCTAACAAATTTTGTTCATAGTCAGTTTGTTAACGACTATATTTACATATGAGTTTCTAACATAATTATTTTAGGAAAACTCTGAGAAACTTGGTTTCATTCAGTTGTTCTGGGATCGGAGCGCCTTTTGGAATCGTGAGAGATCCTAATGTGTCGATTTATCTTATAAAAACTTGAGAAATTTAGTAAATGCCAGTTTATCTGTATCGGCCGTAGTTACCCCACAATATGTGCTTCTAATTTGTTATCCAATTTGTTCAGTATCAGAAATGTTAACCATGGACATATCGTTCCTTCAATTTGGTTAATGCTCCCAAGTAATTTAACCCCTCATAACACTGATGCGGCGAAATAGAATTGCCGATTCTCCACGGGATAGACACTTCAGCTATACGGAATATTCATACCGTTAATTCGATTCTTCTTCTGGATAAACGGTAAATATGTTAGCTTTCATATTGGTAAATTCCTACATGAGTGGCTAATTTTTTTTGATGTTTACCTCTTCGTGGCTCTCGATCAACAAGAAACAAATCGCTTTTTCGTAACCTAATGTGACGTGTACTGTAATGCATCGTGTACTACAAAAATGTGATGTTTAAAATATCGATTGATTAGTATCAATTCAAACCATCTCATGAAATTGTAAGTTTTGTCCAGAACCTGCCCAAAACTCTACTACTAAGTAAACAAATTTAACCGTACGAAAATTTTTATACTGGGGCTACGACCAAGTCTCAAAAATTCAGGCAGACAACATTTGCTCTGTTCAATGCATAACAATGTGACGAAATACTTAGTTTCAGGGGGCAATCTCAACGATGACCTGTTATTGGTCCCAAAATTATTAAATGCACAACAATGTGGTGGTACATTTAGAACAATGAAGCAATCCCTAAAACGATTTGTCATTGCCCTAAAATCATTTCCTACACACATTTTAGTGAAGTAATATTTTGTAAAATCCTACACCGTTTTATAGAGGGTAGCGTTAATATGGTGGAAACTTTATTTTACCTATTAAATGCATAGCAACGTGAGGACATAGTCAGAATCAGGGAGCAATGCCTACGTCGACCTTTTATTGGCCTTCGAACATCTCCTATACACAAATTTTAGTGTAGTCCTATTTTGTAAAAGTCACAACAGGTGTAATCGTTATTATGATGATTTTTTGAAATATGGAAATAGATATAAGGAATATTCAGGCTAGTATTCGCGACATTCGCAACACCATTTTGCAAGAAAAAATTTCTAAATTTAAAACGTCAAATTTACTTATTGGATTTTACGAAAAGTGCAATCCTCCTCCCAAATTTGTCATTTTTTGTTGCCAGAATCTTCACACTAGTATACATTACTACAAAATGTCGTTTTGAATCAAGTAGGATATTTTATTTTTAAGGTTTATTGGTGCCATTTATCTGTGACAAATGATATCACTCAAACGTTCGCCATTGCTGGATTTACAGACGTCGATCAGATGGTCAAAACTGTTGATGATATTTTCCAATAGGAACGTTTTTATGGGATTTATCTGGCCATGATGTTGTTTTTTAGATCGTGAATGGTGGCTAGACTATCACCATACACTTTGCTTTTCAAAAATTCCCAAAAAACTAATCAGCTTGCGTAAAATTGCATGATAATTGTAAATGAGCTAGTAAGCGTAAGGTGTGCGGTTGCTAAAACTATTGTGGACGAAATAAACAAATAAATAAATAAAATGATCGTGCTGGCCAATTCACACTTCCGAGTCGCAAAATTAAGCGATTTTCGAAGAAACTTTGCAATTCGTCGATATTCTTATGCGTGTCTAGTATGGCAAGTTGCTCCGTTTTGTTGAAAATAACATCACACAGAAAATAGTCCGTTATCATTGCATGATATCGAGTTGTTGATTGTTTCGGATTATCTCTCACACTTTGCCAGTGGCAATTTTTCATCATTGGTGTAGTGCTGTTGAACAACTTGAACACGGTCTTCAATTGTATACGACTAGAAATAAATGGCAGAGATTCAACTATCAAAATGATATGAAATGGCAGAAAACAAACACGGCGTCTTTGCAAAATTATTATTTATTTGCCTGCGTCTCATTTGGACAACCCTTTAGTTGCTATAAAAATGCGCGTACAATTTTCAATATTTTCATTATTTTTATATTATTCTGTTTACAAGTAACTTGACATTTCACGGTGACATTTCAATTCAATTTATTTGTATTTGTTTCTGTGTTCTAATTTTTATTGATAATTATATTTAATTAAATCAATAATTTTAATCCTTACAGAATAAATAAGCCAGCATTTTAGTTAAAGTGTTAGCTTAGTTTCTAAATATTAAAATACTCAAATAAAAAGATTGAAAAATATTATACAAACCATTTTTTAAGACGAATGTTTGTTTGAAAAATAAAATAAATAATCGAAAAAAACGTTTATTTTTTTTAGATAAATTTGTATATGTAAGATTTTTTTGTATATGTACGAGTACTCTTCATGTATTGATGCAGTTTTTTTTATTTTCACTAAAATCTGCTCATTGTTCCTATACTGCCGTAACAAACTTAATTTACTTAACTGCATTTTTGGCCAAATTGAGTTAATGTTGACATTCGATAGCTATTATTAATCTCTATTTTTAACATTATCATAATAAATTTAAAAAAAAACAGGAGCCTGTTCTCGGAGCTGGAATCATACCAGCGAGACCATTCTCAAAAACTGGTGTACATTATGGAAGTTCCTTCCAAATCCGAACATCAAAAGGAAGGAGTCACAAATCATGGTATCAAATGCAATACATACATACATGTCGAAGTAGCTTCAGATTTACCAACACAAGCGTCTATGACAGCTTATAAGCGTTCTACTGTCAGGCGAGGCCTATGTACAGATGTTTACAGTGATAACGGAACAACATTCAGAGGCGCAAATCGAGCTGCAAACAGAAAAAACAAATTGACTAATTAAAGAACAATTAGCTATAGACAGGGAGCAACCTGGCCCGTAATCCCACAAGCAGCATCAAACTTTGGCGGTCTCTGGGAAGCTGCAGTGAAATCGGCAAAAAGTCATTTAAAAAAGATAGTTGGAGAACAAACTCTTACATTTGAAGAATTATCAACTGTAGTTGCACAAATCGAAGCATGTCTAAATTCCCAGCCGTTAAATCCAATGAAAACGATTCAACAGACTTAGCTGTATTAACATCAGATAATTTTTTAATAGGAGATACTCTAATTTCTCCTTCACAACAACCAATGGATTTAATTTCTATAAAAAAAACGTGCAATTATTGCACTTCCTGTATGGCTCGTACGCCCGTCTTGTTGGAACCAAATATTGTTAAGATGAACTACTTCCAATTTCGGCCATAAAAAGTTGGTTATCAGCGATCAATACCGATCTCCATTGACAGTAACGGTGTTACCAGCTTCATTTCGCCAGACCAAAAACCACACAAAACAGTCAATTTAGGTGAATGTAATGGTTTTTCATGAATAATTTGTGGATTTTCTTCGCACCAGAATCGACAGTTTTGTTTATTTAATGCACCACTCAGATAAAAGTGAGCCTCATCTGAGAAGATGATTTTCTTAAAAAAATTGTTATCGTTTTCAAGTTGTTCCTAGGCAAATTGTTTTTGCGTATATCTCACCATGATGAAATTGTAAACATTACTGAATACAATGAAACCAAAAATGGCAGATCATGACATACTCGTATTACAAACGGTCGAAACGCCACTTAAAAATCATATCATTTCTATTGGAAAACCCTATATTAATCATCTAACAAGATGGAAATTAGTAAAAAAAAATAAACAAGATTTTTGGAACAGATGGCCAAAAGACTATCTTCTACAGCTACAACAACCAGAAAAATGGAAAGATACACAAAAACACCTACAATCTGGCCAGATAGTACTAATCCGATGAAAGATTACTTCCGCGTAGCTACAGTTCGAGGGTCGGGCGGAGCTCTCTTTAAGAGACCAATATCCAAATTATCTCCTCTGCCAATCCATAATAAAACCAAAATCATTCTCAACATTGTCAATTAATTTTAATACGATTACACCTCCAACAAGAATTTTAGGAAAACGTGAAAATAATATTCAAACAGAAGAATGAAGTGCAAAAACACCGACTCACGACTGAACGAGAGGGATGGTTAATCCAGTAGTGATCCAAAAAGCTGAAGAATTGCATAATAAACTGAAGAACCACCAACAAACCTCGTAAACATTAAAAGGCTCAAATTACTCCCTGAATGAAAGCCATGTTACATACAACTACAACACTTTGTTTTCTGCCCTCAACATCAACTGCAGCGCTTAACGTCACTTATTTTCAATTCCAACCAGGGATGTTTTTTCACGAAATTGGAAGAGCCAACATACTAAGAAACAAATGGAAGGTAATCAAGTATTATGGTTTAGCGAACTATTGGCTGTTGTTCAATGAATTGCATGAAGCAAAAAATCAACTGTCCGCCAAGTGCAAACAAATTTCGACGTTCCTGAATAACAATGGAGTCTGCTTCATAATCTCCAACCACGTGAGTCATCTGCTTAGTGAAGTGGAAGACAGAAACCAAATGTTGGACACCAGTAAACCAAAAATCAGAAAAAAGAGGTCTCCATTCATTACAATTGGCAATATCGCAAATAAGCTGTTTAGTAAAATATGATAAACAAATCAATTTGTTAATAAACAAGCAAATACAAATAGCCGACATCGTAAAACAACAAATGTCTTTCGCCGAAACGAACACCAACGTTATCAAAGGTAACAGAGAGTTGATCACTAATCATTACTTGTAGTCATTCATAGATGCCACAATACGAATCATTATAGCAGTTATACGAGTATCATTCAAGGATATACAAGAAGCTTTAATCGATGTAATACCAGATGTGCACCGCCTTGAAATTTTCTAAATATTGACCGTTTAAAGTGTCATGGTTGGAAATAGATTCAAATGAAAGGTCTTAATGATGCTCGCACCTGGAAAAAATTTCAGGTCAATATTCAATCGAGTTTTCCCGGACTCCCCACATGAAAATTGACCTGCAATTTTTTCCAGGTGCGAGCATTAGTAAGACATTTCATTTGAATCTATTTCGAGATAGATAGATAGATCGATCTCGATTTTCGATCGAGTTTTACCGAACTCCCCACATGAAAATTGACCTACATTTTTTAATTTTTTAAATGGTTTCAGTTGTTTTTTTTTTTGTAGAAAACAAATATTTTTGGTAAAAAAACCACTTTCGGCTGAAAAATATCGGCTGAAAAATATCGGCTGATGCATATTAATATTTGACATAACATATTGTATTTTCGGCTGCGATAGCAAAGACACTATCTGCATTATCGATTTTTTTTGCTTTCGGCTGGAAACTATCGGCTAACTTTAATATTATCTGTTAGATGTCACTTCCATAAGTTATAATCATTTAACATTGGCAACACTAAATAATTTATTACTCTTTCCAATAATCCTTTTAAATAACAAGCCAAGCTTAATAGTGAAGTATTGTTTGCACGTGATAGTACAAACAAATAAAAATAAAAACCTTATAGATTACACAAAATAATAAAATATCATATAGGGACTTAAATAAAATAATTAATTGTTCATCAAGAGTTATAATAGCACTGTAAGATAAAAATTAATTTACATTTAGCGTTCATATTCTCAGTATATTTCATTTGTTGCTTATTTGATAATAGTTTAAGCTATGGAAATTAATAAGATTCCAGAAGATGGCATATGCTTTTTTAATGCTATTCTTCATCAGATACAAATGAAAGAACCCCAGAAACCATCCTGCAGTGTCAATCAGCTACGGCTTACCGCAACTGAGTACCTCAGAAATAATCTTAACGATTATATTCCAACATCACTGGATTCATGCCTTTCTATATATTTATCTAACCTTAAAATGTCTGAGAATGATTTAATAACAAAATATTTAACCAATTTACAACAAGATGGTTTCTGGTGTGGTGCTGAATGTTTATCGGTAATTTCAAAACTAAAAAACATAAAAATTGATGTGCATTAGCCTAATTCCCAAAACCAAATCAATTTTATTCCCGAAACACCAACATACAAGTTTGAAATTAATTTATTATACGCTGGAAAACATTATGACAGTTTAATTTCACAACCTAATTCATCTTCATTGCTGCATTCAGCTTCACAACTTTCACATCACCCAAGTAATACTCATAATACAGAACGCATCATTCATGCCGCTGAAAATAATCCTTACATTCTTGTTGATATAACACAACCTAGCCCTTCACCAATATATAATATATCTAGTTTCCTTTGTTTTGGTACCTGGAATGTTCGCACAATTAATCATACCCAAAAGCGCGACAAAATTAACTTCATTTTATATAAAAATGATATCGACATATGTAGTATTCAGGAGATCAATATGAGTTCAGGTATGTGTTCCTCAGAAAATTATATATAGTACTTATCTAACATTACTCACACTAAACGGCGCGGCGTAGGAATCATTAGTTAGAAAGAAATCATTTTTTTGTTCTGAACTTATTAAACATTACTATGGGTTACTAATAACGGTACTAGGACATTTACCCAATTTAGGATAAATCCTCTTTAGCTCTACCTATGTTCCACCTCACAGTATAATCGTCGACGTTCATTCAAAATATTTTCGACATTATCCTCAATAATTTACAGATGTCCAAAACCACGGGATATAGTTGTGTTAGGTGATTTTAATGCCCGCATAGGTGCCAATGATTGTTGGAATCCTGCTAACATCCAATGAAAATGATATTTCATTAAGACTTCTCGTCAGTTCAGGCAATCTTTTTATTGAGACCACTAAAAGAAGACACAAGCCCATTTACACCTGGACGGATGAACATGGTCGATCCCAGGTTGATCATATATTAACACGACAAAAGCCATATTTAATATTTATAAATTCCATTAAGGTAGGTACTTTATATCCTGAATTAAGCGACCATTACCTTATGTGGACTAAATGCACTCCACGTAGAAAAGACGCCTCACTACCAATCAGTATACAACAACACAATCCAACAACCACAGTAACCACAGCTTCAAACAATTTTAGATCTATAAACGTAGGACTATTACAAAATGATAATATTAAAATTTAATTTCAAAAACAATTTACTATAACATATAAGAGTTCTATTAACGAGAATGGAACCAATGCTCATTGGAATACATTAATTGACAGCATTAAGAGAACTGCCCAAAAAGTTGTATATACCAAAACTCCCATAACCCCTAAGCGTCGCAGAGCACTTGCTGCTTTCCAAAGCACCAGACACTATAAAAATAGCCACCCTCACGACTCAAATGCTCAGAGGTCTTTAAAGGGCGCCAGGCAATCATTAATGCAAGCCTATAAGCCTAAAGAGAGAACAATATAACTACAGGAACCTAAATTCCTATATCTTCATGTCTTCGTGAATTAAGAAAATTCGAAGGATCTGGCCTTCTTTAATCGATGAATATGATTACTGTCCATTAAGACCTCCACCGAGGATGACATAAGAACTATAATCAAGTTTATTTGATCAGGAACTGCACCAGGAAAGGATGATATTCCGATTTTTTAAATATGCGCCAGACAATATAATCCAAGGTATACATTTAGTAATTGAAAAAGTTTGGATAAGCAATGATCCTTCTTCTGAGTGGTTTAAAACCATACAAGTTCCATTTCCGAAGGTAAGAAAACCAGCAAGTATTAACGAATACCGAAGAATTACGTTATGTAATGTATAGGTTACAAAATATTGAATGTGTATTGTACAATATTTGTACTGATAAAATCAAGAGAAATAAAGGGATTAAACTAGTCTGTCCTATTTCGCCACGTATTTTCAATTTTATTTTAAATCAAGTTTTGGTTACCGTATCAGATTTATATCCTGAATTAAGATAGGAACAACAAGGTGAATTACAATCACCTCTAATTCTTACTTATGCTGATAGTATTATTCTAATTACCCGGAATATTACAAAAATTCAACCTATTCTTGAAGAATTAATTAACTCACTTAGTGTAGTTGGCTTAGAGATAAATCCGATGAAGTGTACTACATTCATTCGAGATCCCGATTCCAGCTTTGATCCTCCTCCTAATCCTTAGCTGGAATAAACTTCGCGCGTGTTGATATAATGTCTTATTTAGGTACACATTTGAGGTCAAATTTAGGTCGACGACACACTATTCGAACTCGATGCCACCAAGCATTGCGAATCACAAGACAAATGCAAAAATTCATAAAAAAAAATATAGTTCCATTTAATAGCAATAAGAATGAATAATACTGTAATATCTCCTATAATAACCTATGGACTAAAGACAGCAGCTCACGTTTGCTAATCGTCGTCGTTTAAGAAAATGTGAGTTCTGCATTTTGAAAAGGTTAACTGAGTTTAGTACCAATAAACCCACAGCTCGAAAGATAAAAATTATATTAAGTGGCAAAACTATGACTAAAAAAATTAAGGCACAACGAATAAATTATTGGGGACATATTCATGGAAGGGGTCCTATTCATATTTTAAATACGAGACGATATTCAGACGAGTCTGAATCCAGTGAATTACTGAAAGAAAACGATCCAGAAGTAGACATCCAGTTATAACTTGATCCACCTTAATCAATCATGTTTCTTCTATAAATTCAAAATTGAGGATTAGGCCTAACATTAGTTGGAGAAACCTCTAAAATAAAAACGCATTGAAGCCTACCTCTTGGCCTACCCCTGAGCATTCAAAATATTCACGTACTCGTATATTCATACTAACGTAAATATACACCTAAATAATACGTCTTCTCATATACTTCACAAATCAACTTTAAGTATAAATGAAATAGTACTAAGCACTACACACAACAATACAAAATGTTTTTCGGATTAAACAAACCCCAATGCATAGCACTGTCAATGCACACTTCACATACTATTTATTACAATAACTTAAACAATATCTCAGATACAATTCTGCAAGGAAAGCCATTTTTGATATAAAAATCTCACTGATTGATAGGGACGAATTCCTAATTTTGCGTGTAATATCGGTACTAACGCACTTCATAATGAACAATATATCTACATCAAACCTTAAATTACATGCTAGTATCGTTACAAAGGCAAGCATATTATTTTTCAACAGAATTTGACTTCCAAACATGTCAAATTATTCAAAACGCGAACTTCATGTGTGATCTAAATAAACCGTTACAAAATGATAAGTCTAAGAGCGGTCGCTGCGAAATAGGATTACTACATCCTGAACCTGTTAGTCCAAAAAGCTGTGCCATCCATTCAACACAACCAAGCATGACCTGATTACAACTTCATACGTCAAGCAGCTGGGTATTTGTAGCAAACAGATCACTCCAATAACAATTTCAGGATCTGGGATTCTTCAACTACCTATGCATTGCACACTCAGGGAAAGATTCAATTTCTTTGTATAGCAAAACAACATACACTACCTATCAGAATAAGGCATTAGGTCATAAAGTAAACCTAAAAACTGTGCACGACAAATATTATTCACGTTGAGAACAAAATAATTCTTGAAGCCTCTGCTTTTCCAGTAAATCAAGGGCACAGACCTGGCGCTTGGTTCCGATCAGGCTAAGGTATTTGTTTTATGAATATTTTTTATTATAAATTACTACGCAACGCAATAACCGAACAATTTCAATAAAATTGTTTTATAGGCAGTCCCTATATTATTTACACTAACACGTATATAATTATCTAGGAATAGAAAAATGTTCACAACGCTGCCCAGGAAATTTTTTCGAATTTTAGGAAATAATTCACGTGAATATAATTTTGTATTAATTATATACGGGGCCAACATTTGTACTCATAGCATACGATCTAAAATTGTGTCTGCATAAATTTCACAAAATATGCATGTCCGTAATAATTAATAGCATTCACTCGTTAATATTTAATTAGTTATGCCAATTATCATTTATTAGTACATCTCACTGCCGCGCATTTTAGACAAAAATCGAAATTCCAGTCTCAATCCTTGAAAATGATGGATACTTTAATTAATCCGCAATCTGTTTATGTTATCTTTTGTGTGAAAAGGTTAAACGGGACAGCCTCTCATTAAAACTGAAGAAATGTTCGAGCGGCGAATTCCATTTAATATTATCACCATCTGATCAGATCGCACATTTTTAACCAAAACGTGGTACCATAACTCGTTTCACATGCAAATTTTGATTTGTTACTGTTCGATAAATTACGTTTTTTTTTTTAAATTTACATCTTATATCGCGCTGATTACTTAATACCACAATAAGACAGAAATTTTATTTGATTTTCAATTTATTACCTTCATTGTATGTTCCTATATCTTAGTGCTTATTGCATTTATCGTTTATCCGGTTATATCATTGTTTGCCTAGTTGGTGTACAGGGACAAAAACGTTAACATTATACTCGTAATTGACGGAATATTTGTTAGAATATTAAACTCTTTTTACGTAAATAGTTGAATTGGTCGGGCTTGATATATCAAAATCGTTAATCTTGTACCGTTTGGAACGATCTCTAAATATAGAATCTGACGGTGGTGACAACGTGCTATAAGAAAAATATTATGTTTGTACTATACCAAACGATACGGGTTTCACAGTAAATTGTTTGATGGTGGATGCTGATTCAAAAAAACGATGAAATTTATGATCATTTTGGTGGCGTTTACTTTTGAAGTATAACCGGCTTAGTAGACTTACCAGTTCAGCTTTATTTTAAGATGATTACGGTTTTTGGAAGTTATTTTAATTTGCTGATTAAAAATTATGACAAAATCTATATGTCTGATAATGGTCTCTGCTTAAATATTGATTTGAACAAGATGGGTAAAACAAGTCTGCTGCGAATTTTTACGATTTGTTTGCACAAGAAGCTTTTCTTGAATTAACATCGTTGCAAGATGAAATAATGTAAAATATGAATTTACACAGAAAACGTAAACTATAATAATATTTTTCTAGCGATTCTCCAAGTTCGTGATGCACATGGTTCTGAAGGCCATACGCAAAACAATTTTCGCATTTGTAACCATCATATGCAGTTATTGCTGAAATTACAAATTGAAGATGCTTAGTCTTAGATACTAGTGAAGTTGGCACAAATTTCAACCCAAAAAATGCGATGGCAACACTAAAATGATGATTTTGAAATCAGTCGAAAAAAATATTACTGTCGTGATAGTTTCTCATAGTCAGCCCAAAATTTGCGATTACAATAGTTAAAACTGTCTCGCCAGTTATATCTAATACTCTCAACCCAAAAATTTATTATGAAATGTTAAATAATAAACCAAATTAAATAAATTAATTTCAAATTCAAATTATAGACAAAATAATAAAGAATAATCATCAATCAAAAAGAACTCAAAAAAACCGTTAGAATTAATTTAAAAATAAATATTCAGTTCTGTTGCTTCAAAGTTCAGGCATAAACTAACGATGCCATTATGTTTTCCCATTAGTTCAGGTCCTAATATATACCATCGCGTCGGGCGAGTGATTCTAACAAAGCTCTCGTAACCATTTAAGCAAAATAATTACTCGTCAATTTTTATTCTGTAACTTCTAAATTTTGGTATTGACCCGCGACACCATTAAATTTTTCGATTAGTTCTGGTTCTAATCTATACAATTGTGTCGGTTCATGCGATTCTAAGAACGCTCCCTAACTTCTAACAAGGCTCTTCTAACAAGGTAAGCTAAATAATCAACCAAAAGTAATATTTTAAGGTATAGAACTAATTGAATATATGGAAAAATGTAAACTACCGTAGCGCGAAATACCAGCGACAGCATTTATAAATTGCCAAAAATATAACATTTTTGAAATACGTGGGGTTCTAAAAGTATAAGTTCAAACGGTAAATGCTGTTTATATATAAGGAGTAGTGCACTTATGCAAACATATGTGAAAACAGAAATTATTTAATTAATTGTGTTTGTGTATATGAGTGTTGATGAGTCAATGTAGTCTGGGGCTGTGGTGATCAGTGAATTTCTACCTTTTAAAATTCACTATTCAAATCAGATCGGTTGTTGGTATTGATAATTCGCGGCTTCTTATTACTAGTTTATAAGAGATCATTATTTGAAACTACTATGTTGAACTACTACTGCAACTGATGGATTACGCCCCAGTTCAGACCAACTAATCCTTCGCAGATTGCTGTAAGTTTGACATCCAATTTGCTAAAATACTCGAAATATATTCCTTTCGAATTGCTAAATGTAATGACGTTGGTCTGAGGTTAAGCGAACCATAGCAGGCAGAATGTTGAGTGTGTCGTTAATTCATTCTGGTTTGCTTTCGCCCACCTTTGAAACCGCTCTCTCAGTTTTTACCTGCTCTTTGTGACCTTCTTTTTGTTTATCTACTTATTTCTTATACCTTGGTAGTCTTGACCTACGTTGTGTTTTATTATTTTTATTATTTCAGGCTGAACAGTGCAATTCTTGCCTCAGTGCTTGATACCGTGTTTTTAGATTCATAATCAATTTTAGGCCGCATATTTCGGAGATACTTAATCAACGTGCCTTTTTTGTATGTGAGTGTGACTGTACTTACTAGTCCCTAATTGTCAGGATATTGCTCGATGAATCTTGCACGTGGCCAATGCGTGAGGTAGTTGTTAATTCTTTTACGAGTTTTTATGAGTTTGGTCAGCAAATTCCATCTTGTAACTGCTGGATTACATTACATCATTGTGGATGTACACCTTCGTACACATACAAATTTTGACAGCTCGGTGCAAAAATCATTTTTATTTTGATAAATAGTTAATTTAAGTGGTTTAAAATCTTCATTAAGTTAAAATAATTGTATAGTGGTGTAAGAACAATTTTATAGTATTAAAAAAGGTGGTGGACGCAAATATATATGTGTTTTAATTGAATTATTGTTTGGTGGAAACAACAACAACTGGCAACTAGGCAACTAGGCAAAAGGAGGGCTTCGGCCCCAAAAAGGGGCGATGTTTGAAATCCCAAATAGATTCGCACCGTTGCGGTTGTTGGGAAATAATACCCAACCCTCCAAAAGGAAAAATTCGAGGAAATGCGAGCAAAGAGATTAGGATTCGGTGGCAGTGCAGATATAATGGATTGCAATGGAGTGAATAAAACATATCTAATAGTCAAGCACGAGCAGGTGTTGGCGAAAACTCTCAATTAAATAAAACATCTGGTGTATTAAAATTTTATTTATTGATGTTTATACACAAATAAATCCAGTTATGCAATGCCAAGCTCTTCTACGGTATTATCATCAGCTGTACCTAAAAATTAAAAACAAAACAAGAAAATTATATTATATTTATGTACTTACCATTGCTGTACTATATTTTAATCCTAATAATTTATCTAAAAGTACAAATAACATTATTATAATTATTATTATTCTTGCTTAATCGAATTAATATCAATTAGTTTATATACTTACATTGTAATGCAATTATTATTAAGAATTTCACTTTAAACTTACAATATTACACATTTATATACGCGTACTTGTCACAACACAAATCTATATGGTAAACAAATTGTCAAACTGTCTAACATTTAAGTAAAGTAAAAATTGTAATAGAATTGCGGTAGAAATCGGTAAATACCATAAAGCCAGTAAATTTTACATTTTTGCTATAAAAGTAGACATTTTCGGTTTATTGGAATGTTGACACCTAGTTTACCACCAAAATATTTTATGTAATTCATTCCATTATAATCTGGTGATCAGAAAAGATCAAGTTAAAATACAGTGTGTTAATTAATTAATTAATTAATTAATTAAAATAAATTACCTTTTTTCAAAACTTTGGCTTAAAGAATTTTATTTAGTTTGGTGTACAATTTGTTCATTCAAGATAGTTCAATTTAACTCCATAGTGTGGCTTATTCTCTCGATCATTAAGTTTCAACTGCAATCATCATCAACCACAATAGTACCACAGCAACTCATCAACTGGCTTTTCATCCATTTTTATGAATTGGCGTATTTTTTCATCACGACCACAATCTTCTACAAACAGCAGGATGGACAAAACCTGTCAAATTTTTCACCTTTTGGAATACAAAAAGCACTGGAGATGATAACCAAAGGTATTATTAAAACGCAACGCTCGAGGACTGGAGAACTGCTGGTTCTGACAAAAAGTCAGGCAGCAACGGATGCATTACTGAAGGCCACATCTCTGGGGCAATTGGCCAAAAAAAAGTGACGGAACAGCCAATATTAAACAGTTCCAAAGGTATCATTTTCTGCCACGACCTAAAAAGATTAACTGAGAAGCAAATCAAAGAAGGGCTTAAGGACCAATAGAGGTATATAAAATAAAGAAATGGGTGGAAAACAAGTTAATGGACACAGCAGCAATTATCCTGACTTTTAATTCACCAGCGTTACCGGAATATGTGAGGGCAGGCTTTCTATACAACCAAGTATTCGGTTGTTTCTATACAACCAAGTTTTCGGTTACAAGTTTGGTCACACAAAAAAGTGATGCACAAGCGATCCTAAGTGTTACAAATGTAGTGAAGCAACACCACACAACCGGCCATGCATTACACTAAAATAAATAAATTGTGGAGAGGCGCACACCAGCAACAGTAAGGAATGTCGAGTATATAAACGAGAAGTAGAAATAGTGAAAATTAAAACTGTAGATAGATTAACATTTCCCGAGGCGAAAGCCAAATATTTTCGATTATATGCAAACACCACACCAGCTAACCAGACAACATATGCAGATACACTAACAACCACCTTTAACCCGCCAAATACACAACAAAAGCCGCAAAACAGACAAAACCACAATCATATCAAAAAACCATTTCAACTTCAAGGCAACAACAGACAAAATTAAACCAACCAACAACAACAACAGCAACAAAAAGAGCAAGTACAACAACAACAAAACCAACAACAGCCGCAACAACCAAAACAACTACTAACAACGAACAAACTACAACAACAAATACAGCAAGTACAACAACAACAAGAAATATTACAACAACAACCGCAATCAAATCAACAAACAACTTGTAATACTGCAATGGACATAGAGACAATAAAAAAAATGAAGCATGACTAGCAATGAGACATTCTAATTTACTCTAAATGAATTAACACTATTTGGAAATAACCATGTCTTTGGCAAACCTCAGACAACCGTATAAACCATCAGGCTATTTGACCATTGATGAGCAGCTTGTCCTAACGCGTGGCACATGCTCGTTCAGACAATATACTCCAACGAAACTAGGAAAATACGGCATAAAATATTTTGGTTGTGCGATTGAAAAAATGCTTACCTTCTGAACGCTGAAATTTACAGGGTGGCTGAGACCAAGTGTTACCAAATGAAAACGCTGTAATTTTCTAATTTTGGTTATTTTTTATTGAAATTTCGTGGAATATGTTGAAAACATATTACATTTTATGAAAAACATGTTACTGCTTGATATGACTTCCTTTGGCTCTGATTATTTGATTCAGTCTTCCATAGAAAGCATTGCATGCTGACCGAACGTGAGCTTACGGAATTTTATTCCATTCTCGAACAAGAGCTGACTTCAATGCATCAACACTTTCGTATTTTTTAGTGGACACCTTACTCTCCAAAATGGACCATATGGAGAAATTCATGGGATTCAAGTCTGGTGAATATGGTGGCCATTCTTTCGACGAAACCAGCCGCGGAACGCAATTTTATAAAAATTGCTGTGTCGCTCGAGCATTATGTGACGGTGCCGAGTCCTGTGATTTAGGATCTTTTGGCGGTACAGCTCTTGGTTTACCTTGACTCCATGTTCGATGAAAACCAGAGGAGTGCGTCCATCTGCAGTCACTGCAGCCCAAACCATAACATAAGCTGGTGATTGCTTGCACATGGCAACTCTTGTGTCCAAATTATCGTTGGACTTGTGCTCTAACCAAACACGATCATTTTGTTTATTCACATACTGTTGAATGGTGAAAATTTTCTCATCAGAAAAGATAATTTTTGCAATCTCATCACGTTCGGCCAAGGCCTTCAATGCTCGTGTTCTTTCAAGCCTACCTTTTTTTTGCTCCGTAAGATCTTGAACTTTTTGTATCTTGTAGGGCTTCTAGTGTAGTTCATTTTTGAATGCGGTTTGAATGCTGTATCGTGAAACATGGAGACGTGCGGCTAATTGATTGGCACTTTGACGAGGATTTCGTTGGATTCGTTTCTTCACATTTCGTATCATTTCTTTTGATGTTGCTGTCTTTTTAGGACCGCCTCTGTTGCGTTTAGCGATGCTACCAGTTTCGTTGTATCGAGTTATGGTTCGATACACAAACATTTTATTCACATTCAAATGCTGGAGTTGTTGAACTATTGCTGTTTGTGAATTTCCACCCAAATACAGTGCAATTACACTATTACGTTTGAATTCCATTACGATTTTTTTATGAAGATATTAATTTAGAACAATTATTTGTTGGCCACTTGTAAACAACTAATCAAACTTCAATCTGTCAAAAAATTGACGTGCGAAAATGACAACTACACAAATGACAGCAGAGTGAAGTCAGTAACATTTGGTCTCAGCCACCCTGTAAGTATGATTGATGATGAATGAGGAAAGGAGGAGATCTCTCTCGCTTCCTCATTTCTTTGAATGGTAGAGCAAATGCTGAGATCCAATGAATGCGTGAAAATTGGCCAAATAAATATTCGCAGTATATACGCCAATGGTGATATGTTGCGGAATTATCTGACCAATAACGATGTGAATGTGATGATTTTGTGTGAAACTTGGGAGCGTGAGTGTAAGACGAAAGGATACAATCTGTCCGGACCAAGGGCTGATGACTTCGTCGGGTTGGCGATATTAGCACGTGCCAATATCAGCCTGGTCCTTTGGGACATACCGCGCTTCGAGCACATTGAAGTCATCGCAGCCAAAACTCGGAATCTGGACAGAAACTTGTTATTTGTTAGTATCTATATGCAACTCCAGTGTTGTCCACGTCTGACAAGTGAGAAGCCAACGAGAATTTCAAATTTTGTTTGAATGGGTGGAAGGCAAAAGTGACGTAATTCTAGCGCGTGATGTGAATGCGCATTCGAGAATATGGGAGAGTGAAAGAACTGATGCGAGAGGTAACTGGTTGACCCACCTCATTCTGGATTCCGATTCCATAGTCCTGAATGATGTTGGGTCGACTAGAATGGTGAGAGTGAGGTTGACATCCAGCGCGATAGATTTAACTTTAATATCTAGCGGGCTGGCGGGCCAAGTCACTTGGAATGTCACAGATGAGAATTTGGGTAGTGATCATTATTTGATCAGGACATGCTTAGGTGGTATAAATGTTGACATAGACCGTATGGTCATTATGAATGATAAGAAACGGGTCGAACGTATGAATGAGACTCTCATAATGAAAGAAGCAAATGTGGTTAACCAACTTGAGGATGAAAGAGAGAGAGAGAGAGAGAGTGAATGAAATGTGTACTATAAATGTCAGAGGGAATGAATGAACAAGGTGAACGGTTGGTGGAACAATGAAAGTATTGGTATGAAAGGAAACGGATTGTTATCCGTTGAGAGAGTTCAATAGGTGTATATGTCATGAATGCAGAATAAATTATGGAAGGATGAATGCAAGATTGAAAAAGGCTATCCATAGAGCGAAAAGGATAAGTTGGCAGGACTATGTGTCCAAAGTGACATATAGAACCATAACTAAGGATGTATGGGATAGATTTAATGGGGTGAGAGGATATGGAGCGCAAGGCAGAAATGCAGTGTTAGATGACAGAGAGAATGGACGTGTCTTTTTTACAAATGATTACGGACGTGACGTAGAAATATGAGCGATAGATATGAAGTTTTGTTACCTGATAATGAAAATGAATTTATGAGCGATATGTGTAAGGAGTTTGAATGGAAAGATTTTCGAGGGGTTTTAGAAATATCCAAATCTACTACCCCCGGAACTAACAGAGTGAGTTATAAAATGATTAGTAAAGGGTGATTTTTTTGTGGTTAGGATTTTCATGCATTAGTATTTGACAGATCACGCGGGATTTCTGACAAGGTGTCAAAGAGAAAGATGCTCAGTATGCTTTGACATTGCAAGAACTGAAGCCGAACGATCTGCCACAACGTCGAATTTTCAGTGAATGGGCCCTAGAAAAGTTGGCAGAAAATCCGCTTTTTTATCGACAAATTTTGTTCAGCGATGAGGCTCATTTCTGGTTGAATGGCTACGTAAATAAGCAAAATTGCCGCATTTGGAGTGAAGAGCAACCAGAAGCCGTTCAATAACTGCCCATGCATCCCGAAAAATGCACTGTTTGGTGTGGTTTGTACGCTGGTGGAATCATTGGACCGTATTTTTTCAAAGATGCTGTTGGACGCAACGTTACGGTGAATGGCGATCGCTATCGTTCGATGCTAACAAACTTTTTGTTGCCAAAAATGGAAGAACTGAACTAAGTTGACATGTGGTTTCAACAAGATGGCGCTACATGCCACACAGCTCGCGATTCTATGGCCATTTTGAGGGAAAACTTCGGAGAACAATTCATCTCAAGAAATGGCCCGGTAAGTTGGGCACCAAGATCATGCGATTTGACGCCTTTAGACTATTTTTTGTGGGGCTAGGTCAAGTCTAAAGTCTACAGAAATAAGCCAGCAACTATTCCAGTTTAGGAAGACAACATTTCCGAAGAAATTCGGGCTATTCCGGCCGAAATGCTCGAAAAAGTTGCCCAAAATTGGACTTTCCGAATGGACCACCTAAGACGCAGCCGCGGTCAACATTTAAATGAAATTATCTTCAAAAAGTAAATGTCATGGACCAATCTAACGTTTCAAATAAAGAACCGATGAGATTTTGCAAATTTTATGCGTTTTTTTTTAAAAAAAAGTTCTCAAGCTCTTAAAAAATCACCCGTTAGATTAGAATTCGAAGCCAAGGCGGCCTTGCTTCGAATTTTCGATCAAGTATGAATGAGTATTCAGATACCGGACAAATGGAAGGAAAGCAGAGTGGTACCTATTCCTAAAAGGATAAAAATCTGGCAACCAATTACAGGGGTATATGTATGTTGAATGTATTTGTTAAAATTGTGAATGGTGTGATTAAAGTTCGTATAGATAAATTTGTGAATGAGGGAAATTTGTTGCCGGAAACACCTTTGGGTTCCGTCACAACCACTCTGCTAATGAATGTGTAGAAAAGTTTGTGTGGGAAGTACAAAAGGAAACTAAGTATGTTGTGGCGGTATTTTTGGATATAGAAAGGGCATATGATTACGTGGTTCAAGGGAAACTTTTTCAGATCCTTATGAACTTGAGGTTTCCTTGAAAAAATTGCAAATGGGTGTATGAGTTCATGCATGAGAGAAAGTTAGTTTTATGTGGTAGAGGGTATAGGTTGGAAGGAGCGGTGACTATGGGCCTCCCCCAAGGCAGTAAAATCTCATCGACTCTCTTCAAGCTGTGCACGAGCTCGATACATAGGTGTAACTCCTCGGGCAAAGTCATTTTGCAATTTTCAGATGACTTTGCTCTGATGGGCAAGAGATGGACCATCGAGAAGGCCTTAAGTCGGGCTCAAGAATGTGTGAATCAGGTAACCGAATGTTTGAGTGAATTTAATTTGAGGGTAAATTCGAGTAAATGTTGTAGTATGGCTTTTAGAACGAATCGGATGGTTGATGTGCGAGTATACAATGAGCGAATTGAGTGTGTAAAATTGACTGGGTATTTGGGAATCTAGATTGACAGAAGAATGAGTTTCAAAGTGCATATGGAAAAATTGGCCGATATTGTAAGAGTAGATCGAACGTGATTAAAAGGGTGAGCAAACCGAAATGGGGAGCTCATCAGGGTATGTCTGATATGTTACGAAAGGCACTAGTGTCAACTAAAATTGCATATGGAATGAGTATATATGATGATGGGTCCAAGGTTGGGTTTAAAAAGTTGATGCTTGTGGAGAATGCGTGTGCCAGAGTGGTATTGGAAGCGATCAATTTGACACCAATACACACTCTGTGGTCTGAATTGGGTGATTCGCCTCTTAATTATAAGAGGGAACGGATCACCGTGCGAGAGACTGTGCGAATGTTAACTAAGAACTATAAATTGGTGAATGAAATGAAAGAGAAATTGCAATGAGGGACGTTTTACAAAAAAAACAGCAAGATCACTGGTAAACTTGGAAAATATTAACATATTCTCCAAGATTCGTCCAGCACATCAGAAAGTCCTTCCGAGCACTCTAATAGCGCGGTTGAAGTTTGGTGACACAACAAAAGCAATGATGAATGAGTTATCGGTTAAGAGTGGTTTTTGCAAAATGCGAATGAATTATGTTGCACATGTGTAAGTGTATACAGATGCAAGTGTAAATGATGATCGAGTAGGTGTGGGAATTTATATTCCTTCCATGAAGAAAGAGAAAATGGTAAGAGTGCATTACAGTATCTGTATAATGAATGCAGAATTGATAACGATTCAAGTTGGCAATGACACAAGGGAGAAGGAGAATAGTGTTTTTATCTGACTCCCGGAGTGGGTTGGAATTAATTAGTTAGAGTAGGGGAACTCATGGAAATGTGTATGTGGAAATGCTGTATAAGTATCTTCAATCTTGTGGGAGGGAGGTCATCTTTCAATGGATCCCTTTACACCTACAGATTGAAGGTAATGAGAGAGGCGATATGCTCGCGAAACGGGGTTGTTTGATTGAGGATGTAAATGAATATGAATTCATGGATGCCACGAATTCATGGATGCCAGAGACGTACTTCGCATGTTTCAGCTGAATCTGTGGAGAAAAAGTGAAAGAGTTTGTTGAAAAATGTCAGTTGAAATGTAAGAAGCACTTTGAGTTGGTTAGGTTTCCTTTGAGGCAACCGTTCTTTAAGGTGCTCAAAGGAGGTACTAGAATATTAAGAACTATAGAACGAGTGAGATTGAATCATGGAAATTGGAAAGAATGTTCGAAGAAACGAAATTTCGTTATTATTTATGTGAAAGCTATTTTGTTGTGGAGGGCATCGAACATTTGACCAGATAAACGTTCGATGTTCTATTGAGTGCAAGTAGTTTGACTGAATTATTATAAGAATGTCTATGAATTTATTAGAACAAATCAGATAGAAGTGTAAAAGGAGATCGATGTGTGCCAGATGCATGAAAAGAAATTAAAATTAAAATTGTAAATTTGGAACGGGCCATATGGTACCAAATTTTTGGAGCTATTGCCAAAATAAGAAAAATAAAAAAAACATAGTCACAAATATCTCATCCTGTATGGGGTTTGCTATTACCCCCATCAGGCGCCTCCCCGGGTGGCGGATAGGGGAATGCTTGCCAGATATGGTAGGTACTAAGGAAATTAAATACTCGGGGCGGACCAAAAAATAGCACACCAAAGCTAAGGTGGTACTACATACGCCGATGGCTCCGTGGCTAAAAGGGTGCTTAGTCGTTAGTATATGAACTCCGAATTTGGCGGCATTCAGTTTAAACCCATAGCCTTCTTATGATAACGCAGAGCTCTGTCATAGGCGACCGTTAATTTATCGTGCTACTCGTGGGAATAAAATAAAAATTTATGATGAAAAATAATGATGGAAATAATAGCCTAATAATATTAGGAAACGAGACGGATGCGTCTATAGAACTTCATTACAAATACCGAGTGCAATCATTATAAACAGCGAGGATCTGTTATCCAAGTTTCAGAAAATGGAGAAACTAATCGCGCAGCTGAGCAATGAAGTGGCTGAACTTATGAGAGAAAACTCTACACTAAAAGAAAAGGTTAAAAATAGTAAAGCTGAGAATTCAGCACAAGCTAACAACCTGCCTGTCAACCATATTCAGCCATCAACAAGTCAACATCATTCAAATAATTCCAACTGGTTGCTGCAGCAATTTCCAGTCTCTCAACAGAATAATAGATATAATGCTCTGAGTATAGAGGATTATTTCACAGATGAGGAAGAACTTGAAGAAGAACTTTCCAGAGCTAATAACAGAAATCATATGAAACGTAGGCACACAAAAACGAAAACTCCCTCAAAAAATAATACACAAAGTGTGAACAGTAACACTGAACAGAAAAACCCAAAAATACCACTGCCTCCACCCATTAATGTGAGCAATATCAACAATTTCGAACTTTTTCGACAAAAAATAATAAAAACCACCAGTGAATCAACTAATTTTAAGGCGCACTCAAATAGTGACACTAGAATTAACATTCAAAATGAAAATGATTACAGAAATGTCAAAAAATTGCTGGAAGAATTAAAAAATGAATCTAGCAACCAACTAGAAAATATTCAATATCACACCTACCAGCTGAAGAGTGAAAAATCCTATAGAGTGGTTATCAGAGGCTTACCTTCTTCTATTAGTCACGATGAAGTTAAAGCAGACTTAGAAAAAATGGGACATGAAGTTGCAGGTATTACCAACATATACAAAATGGTCACAATTGATGGTGTAAAAGTCAGGAAACACTTTCCAATGTTTTACATCGACTTAAAACAAAAAGACAACAATAAAGAAGTATACAATATCAAGAAAGTTGCGTACTGTATAGTTAAAATTGAGCCACCTAACAAGACAAGGGGAATTCCATAATGTACGAGTTGTCAACAACTTGGACATACCAAGAGCTTTTGCTATCGTCAAACCAAATGCGTTAAATGCGCGGAAAATCACCACACGACAAAATGCAATAAAACACCAAATATCGCGCCTTGTTGTGCTCTTTGTCAACAACAAGGGCATACTGCAAATTATAAAGGATGCCGTGTATATCAGAATACAATTAAAAGTCAACAGAATAATAAAACAAGCGCAGTGCAGCGATTACAAACCAAAGTTGCTAAACCACAAACAACAATCACACCATCCACAGTTGGATTATCCTATGCACAAATCGCCAACGAGTCAAAAAACACTGAAATTATTAAAATGCTTAGCCAAATTCAACAGTCACTTGGTCATCTAGCAGAGAGGGTGGCAAAACTGGAAACCTATATCTATCCACCAAGCAAAAAAGTCAGCATACTCACAAATGGATAACTCGTTCCTATGCATTGTAGCTTGGAACGCTAATGGGCTCAACCAACGAGCCCACGAACTGGAAATATTTCTCCATACAAACAACATTGATATTGCGCTGATTTCTGAGACGCACTTCTCCAACAAAAGCTTTATCAGAATAAGGGGTTTTAATTCCTACTGGACAACCCATCCTAGAGAACGAGCTAGAGGTGGTTCAGCTGTACTAATCAAAAATAATATCAAACACAATCGACAAGAGGATATTCGTGAAAACTATTTGCAAGCAACTGTTATCTCAATACAATATAATGGCGCAGATCTAAATATTGCAGCAGCGTACTGTCCTCCACGGCATACACCAACGAAGTTACAATTTAATAACGTCTTCAATAAGCTCGGTCCAAGATTTATTATTGGAGGGGACTACAATATAAAACATACAGCTTGGGGTTCCAGGCTTATTTCTCCTGGGAAAGGTAACACCTTGTTCAATGCCATTCATGAAAACAAATGCGAATATCTGTCCCCAGGGGGGCCAACGTATTGGCCAACGGATGCAGGAAAAATACCAGATCTACTGGATTTCTTCATCATAAAAGGTATTCCTCTAAGTTACACTAGAGTCGAAGGAATTAACAACCTAACATCTGACCACATTCCTGTACTGTTGTCAGTAAGCGCTACAGTAATAAAGAAACAGAAAAAGCAAACCTTACTAATAGATTCACGGATTGGGACATCTTCAGAGAAAAATTGGAAGAGCTGGTTGAATTAAAAGTTAGTATTAAAAGCAATGAAGAATTGGAACAACAAACAAACAATTTTATTGAATACACTCGAATGGCCGCCAGACTAGCCACTCCTGTATCAAACGACAAAGCGGAGATTGAAGTCAAATACCCGGCTGAAATCAGAAGGGCGAGGAGAATATGACACCTCACCAGAAATCCCGCTGACAAGACAAATTTTAATCGAATAAGTAACAAAGTCAATAGACTAATCAAAAATTTCAAACAGAATTGCCTCGATAACTTCTTAAGCAGGCTAGGTCCAGAAATGGATAAAGACTACTCGTTATGGAAAGCAACCAGAAGATTTAAACGACCTGTAGTTCGAGTACCATCTTTAAGGAATGCTCAAGGCAGTTGGGTTCGACAAGACAAAGAAAGAGCGGAACTCTTTGCTCAACACCTAGCAGCAGTGTTCCAACCCCATGACATTCAATCCAACATTGATGTAACACCTGTTTATCAACCAAATCAGGACTTTAAAAGGGTCACGCCAATGGAAATTGCTAAAGAAATCGACAAAAGTCTTAATCATAAAAAAGCACCAGGAATTGATGAAATATCACCGGGTCTATTCAAGGAACTTCCACGTAAAGCAATCATCTTGATCACATACTTATTTAATGCCTGTATGAGATTGAAGTATGTACCCAAATGCTTCAAAATGGCCCAAATAATTATGCTAAAGAAACCAGGTAAACCAGATGAAGAAGTAACATCATACAGACCAATCTCACTGCTTCCGACCTTATCAAAGCTGTTCGAGAAACTGCTACTAAAACGTCTAAAGCCAATGGTAAACGTTCCTGATTTCCAATTTGGATTCAGGAATAACCACTCCACCATAGATCAAGTCCATCGAATAACTGCGGTAATAGAGCAAGCGTTAGAAGAAAAGAAATATTGCCCCGCCGTAATTCTGGATGTATCCCAGGCCTTCGATAGGGTTTGGCATGAGGGATTGACATTCAAAATGAGCAAAATTCTACCACAAAACTATTACCAGCTGCTTAAATCATACCTCTCTGATCGCCAATTCAGAGTCATTCATGAAGAAACATGTTCTGACTTTTATCCAGCGATTGCGGGAGTTCCGCAGGGAAGCGTATTGGGTCCCCTCCTCTACCTTCTTTATACTGCGGACATACCTACAACGAATAAAACATTCATCGGCACGTCCGCTGACGACACTGTAATTATGTCAGTAGACGAATCTCAACCAAGAGCAGTGGAAAATCTTCAACGAGCAATGGACAACGTTACTAAATGGACAATTGACTGGAAAATCGCACTGAATGAGCTCAAATCAACATATGTGACATTTACGCTCCGACATAAAAATAACCCTCTTCATATACACCTCAATGGAGTGCAAGTGCCGCAGGCTGAATCGGCAAAATACCTTGGTCTACATTTAGATTCCAGGCTCAACTGGAAACATCACGTGAGACAAAAAACTGAACAGATACGATTGAAACAACGTCAAATGTACTGGTTAATTGGACATCATTCCAAAATGAACCTGTATTGCAAAAGACTGGTATACCAGACTATCTTCAAACCAATATGGATGTATGGTGCGCAGCTATGGGGTTGTGTACATAAATCCAATAGAGACATTATATAACGAAGCCAAAATAAATTTCTTCGAATGGTCACCAACGCCTACCGATTTGTGACTAACAAGGAAATCCACAATGATTTAGAAATACAATTGATAGACGACGTTATCCGCGAATGTGCCATAAAACATGAGAAGAAACTTCTTACCCACACCAATCTTGAGGCCGTACAACTACTGGACAGTACAAACGAAGTAAGGCGGCTCAAACGAATCAAACCACATGAGCTAACCGTATGAAAATTATAAACCAAGGGAACTGGACACTGGTCCAGCAGACCCACACAAGTTTATGCTTATCTCATAAGTACTAATGTCAACCTTACTAATGAATTAATAATGTTTAAGATTGTAGTAGCCATATCAATAAAGTTGTTGTTGAATTAAGCTTACTACTTCATCGTATAACTTCTCGCATGGGCATATGGACACGTTATCTTTTTGCTGTCCGAATAACAATAATTATTTTTAAACTAAACTTTCTATTTGTGTAAGATGAGTATCTTATCTTAACGTTATATCAGCTGTGTTTTTATAATCTGATAGTTATTAACCACCAGGCTTTTTTAAATTAGTCACAAGTATATATTTTAATTAGAAAGTTTGAATTTAATTTTAAGACAAATTAAATATTCAATTAACTGGTCAAAATAAAACGAACAATGGGTAACAGCACACACAAAATTGATAAAACTAGCCAAAGTGTAGTCATCGATCGTTTCTGGAGTCTCTTTGTTAAACATCGGTCTATTTGAAGAAATACTGTCGATTCAGCAAAATTCAATCAAGCAGTGTAGGATATTAGTAAATGACTAATCCGAGATCGCACATAATCAACATTTACACCGTGTAAAAGAATTCTCTGACATTCCTCGCACTCTCCGCAGTCTCAAGTACATTTTTAATTTCAAAAAATTTAATCTTTATAATTTTATTGTTATTTCTTCTTTACTTGCGCACCATATCCAACTTTTATGATCTCTCGTTCATTACTAACGAAATCTTACGCAACTTTTACTTATTTATACAAATGGAAAATTACCCATACAAATGATTTGGGTCACCTCATGGCCTTATGACTACATGTTTAGCAAAAACTAGTATGTTCTTATGGCATCATAAAGATATTTATGTTTTCTTTGAAGCCAATATAAATCGATGTTCGCCTAGATTCGACGTGATATTCCATTCGCTTCACCACAATCAAGATTATTAATTTAGATTGAGAATTGCTTCAACGCAAATTTAGTTAAATTCTTGTTCTATATTTGACTAGAAGCCGAATTTAGAATGGTGTTACGTCTAGAAGAGAAGCTAGACTGCGGTATCGGAAACGTAATGGATCGTAAATAAAATAATTTATTTGTATCATTGTGTAGTAAACAAGACTGGAGGCTGCGTTTAGCATAATGAATACTAAATTTACGCGCTTATCAAAATCAATTAAAATAAATATATTTTATTTAATCTAAATTTCGTAAATCTGACTCAACCACTGACTTATTTAAATATATAAAACAATGACAACAACAAAAACTGAAAATATTTTATCAATAAATTGATAATAAGGCAACACACGGTGAAGTGATACAATCTTAAGTGTGACAATGAATTTTTATTTTCAAGACCAATGAAATTGAAGATGATCCGTTGACGTATTTTTTATGTATGTGAATTTATCGTATTCAAATATTCATAGCGTCTTCACGATGATATTTGAGATAATGTGTATTCTGCAAAACCAGCAATATAAAAGAATCGTTTCCGCATTAATTTGATACTGATCGCCAATGGTTTTTGTGTGGTATAGGTTATTAATAACCTAAGGCAAGGTTGTTAGACGATGTAAAATTTACTACTATACCTAATATTTTACTATACGAACTATTTATAGTGATATCAAACGAAAGATTTGTCATTCAATAGTTTAAGTATTAGAGACGAATCTTACCCACATAAAATGCTAATTATGTTGTTTAACAAATCGTTTAATCGTTTGACATTTTCGTCACCGTAACCGCTTAGATTAACAGATATTTATTTATAAAATCTATTAAATCAAACAGAATTAAATTAACGATTAGTTTTAAAATATTTTATCGATACACGAGTAGTTTTAATGACGTCGTTTATGGTTTTCGCGAATTTGCATTTATAGTAAACATTTTATGTCCGTGATTTGTGTATGAACTAAATTTTATGTTTATTTGTAATCCTCAGCCAAATACAATTTTAAATATTTATATAAGCGTGCGATAGTAAAATTTTTAAAATGTCATTCGTATTTATCTTCCGATATCATCATTGAAAAAATATTTACGATCGATAGATCGAAATTAAAAAAAAAAAAATACGGCAGACTTGTTCAACATAATTCATAATAAAATGTTTATAGTTTGCGTGATATACGTTTCTTTACTATTTTGTAGATCGTAAACATCTTTAAAAACCTGATTTTTTGAATTAATATTTGCTAAGCTTTATAAATCTCTGGCATGGAAACTGCAATTACGGTGAATTTTCCTATTCGGTGATGAGAGGTCTGAAAATTATAAATAATGAGATCCATTGCAAAAATTATAAGAACATCAAAAAACAGGTCTCGCCCCATTTTCCAGGCCTCTTGCGTAGCCTTCTGCAGCATAGTCGCACGCCAACAATATTCTCGTAAATTTAACATGTCACGCTTTAATTATTATTCCTCAGCACACAAATAATTTACTCGTTAGAGACTTGATTTCCAAAGTTATGTGAGCAGTGTTTTGCATCTACGCGTATTTTGGAGTTTTGACATGTTGGTGTCGAAAGTAGCGTAGACAATTCATTTTGGCGTAGACAATATCGAGAATTCATAGAGTATGTAGAATATGCGCAGACAATGTAGATTATTGATTTTTCTTGTCGTTTTCCCAATTCTTTTTCAGTTGCAATTTGTCGCCTCGCAGTCTTTCATTTAAAATTGCAAATTTCAAATATCTTGTAAAGTTATAATTTCAGTTTTACAAAACAAACATTCGTTTTGGATCAAATATGCACCGTTTTTTTTCGATACCTCGTTGCCACTAAGAAGGCAACTTCATTATGCCGTTTCTCCAAAGCGCCTTGTCCCTATTAGCAAAAAACTTGTTACAGATGTATAATAACCGCCCAACCAAGCTCCCGGAGATTCTAGTACATCATCATTCATCATGCACGTGTAGAGCCTGGCATTGTTCTAGTGGGACACGACCACTTTCCTATTGGCTAATTCTAGCAGCGTCTGATCGATTCCTGCCTTCTGTCGGTCTAAATGATGGCAGTAGAGATCCGAATTGAGCGTTTTGTCATTGGGTGGTAGCACCTCATAGTCAGTGTTGTGCGTATACGCGTGTTTATAACTAAAATAGTGCGCCTACCGTGGGTCGGAACTTGTCCACTATTCTTAATGAGACTTAGTTTGTAAAAATCTGATTTATTTATTCTAAAAGTTGGGGATTTTATACAAAATTCATATAACACCTCATATGCATGAGGTTGTGTTAAGATCTCTAAAGATATCTCAGTTAGCCTAAACATTTTTATTATATTTGGTCATAATACAAACTTTTATTAAATGTCCCCTCCCCTGGATGGGGAATAGAATACATTTTTTTACTGACATCGTCTCCAACTAACACTCCATATACCTGAGGTTATGTTAAGATCTCTAGGGATATCTCATGTGGTTTAAAATTGTTTGTTATATTTGGTCATAATACAAAATCCTTTAAACTGTTCCCATCCCTGGATGGGAAGCTCCTGATAATTTTTTCTAACTGACATGGTTCCCAACTAACACCCCATATAACTGAGGTTGTGTTAAGATCTCTGGGGATATCTCAGTTGGCCTATCAATTTTTGTTATATTTGGTCATAATGCTAAATTGTATGAATTGTTTCCACCCCTGGATGGGGAGCTCCTGAATATTTATTCTAGTAACTATGGTTTTCACCATAGTTACATGTAACACCTCATTTGCATGAGATTGTGTTAAAATGTCTTAGGATATCTCAGTTGGCCTAATCATTTTTGTTATATTTGGCCATAATACAAACTTTTATTAAATGTCTCCTCCCCTGAATGGGGAGCAACTGAATATATTATTTAACTGACAAGGCCTCCAACTAACACCCCATATACCTGAGGTTGTGTTAAGATCTCTAGGGATATCTCATGTGGTTGAAGAATTTTTGTTATATTTGGTCATAATACAAAATCCTGTAAACTGTTCTCACCCCTGGATGGGGTGCTCCTGAATATTTCCTCTAATAACTATGGTCCTTTTCTAACACCTCATACACATAAGGTTGTGTTAAGATGTCTAAGGATATCTCAGTTGGCCTAAACATTTTTATTATATTTGGTCATAATACAGACTTTTATTAAATGTCCCCTCCCCTGGATGGGGAGCAACTGAATATATTGTTTAACTGACAAGGCCTCCAACTAACACCTTATATACCTGAAGTTGTGTTAAGATCTCTAGGGATATCTCATGTGGTTTAAGAGTTTTTGTTATATTTGGTCATAATACAAATCCTGTAAACTGTTCCCACCCCTGGATGGGAGGCTCCTGATAATTGTTTATAACTGACATGGTCCTCTACTAACACCCTGTACACTTGTGTTAAGATCTCTGGGGTTATCTCAGTTGGCCTATCAATTTTTATTATATTTGGTCATAATGCTAAAATGTATGAATTGTTTCCACCCCTAGATGGAGAGCTCCTGAATACTTCTTCTAATAACTATGGTCTCTTCCTAACACCTCATGCGCATGAGGTTGTGTTAAGATCTCTAAGGATACCTCAGTTTGCCTAAACATTTTTATTATATTTGGTCATTACACAAACTTTTATTAAATGTCCCCTCCCCTGGACGGGGAGCAACTGAATATATTTGTTTACTGACAAGACCTTCATACCTGAGGTTGTGTTAAGATCTCTAGGGATATCTCATGTGGTTTAAGAATTTTTGTTATATTTGGTCATAATACAAACTTTTATTAAATGTTCCCTCCCCTGGATGGGAGGCTCCTGATAATTTTTTCTAGCTGATATGGTTCCCAACTAACACCCTGTATACCTGAGGTTGTGTTAAGATCTCTGAGGATACCTCAGTTGGCCTATCAATTTTTATTATATTTGGTCATAATGCTAAATTAGATGTGTTGTTCCCACCCCTGGATGGGGAGCTCCTGTATATTTCTTCTAATAACTATGGTCCCCTGGATGATAAGCAACTGAATATATTTTTTAACTGACATGGTCTCCAACTAATACGCCAAATACCTGAGGTTGTGTTAAGTACTCTAGGGTTATCTTAGTATACCATTTCTAAAATAGGATTTCTAAAAATAGGAGTTCCCTGGCTTTGGAGCTTGATATTATTTTTCTAATTTTTTTACTCTTGGGTGCTAAAATTTTCCACAGTTGCATTTTTTTCTTCATCCGGAACAAGAAAATGAGTGCCACATCAGAGGTAGCTACTCAAGTGGTTGCACTAACTGATGCGGAATAGAACCAAAGTGAAGTGGCTTAACAGCTAAATTTGAGCCGATTCTCCGTTCGTCGAGTTTAGCAGAGATACGAGATTGATATTGAGAATACGAAATTGGTCCCAGACCACTGGCTAGGCTGCCTTCAGTTCGCTTGAGAGCATTTGGATTTTACAGGAGAACAATGGAGAAAAGTCCTGTTCTCTGACGAGTGCAGGATGTGTGTACATGGCAACGATGGACGAAGAAGAGTGTACAGAAGATCCGGAGAGCAATTTTCACAATGTTGTATTGAAGAACGTGTCTCGTCTGGTGGTGGATCGTGCACGTTCTGAGCAGGTATGTCACTGGAGGCGAAGACAGATCTTGTGTTCATCTCTGGAGTGAATACTGTCCACCGATCAAGTAAAGTGACTTCTCAACGGTACATTGAGGAAATACTCGAGGACTACGTCGTACCTTTTGCCGGGTTTATTGGTGAAACCTTTCGAGACTGCATATGGCTGGTCTAGTGTACAAGTACTTTCAATAAGTGGATGTTCCTATGATGGAGGGGCCAGCTCGAAGCCTCAATCCCGATTGAACATTTATGAGATGAACTGAAAAAATGAGTTTGAGCCAAAGTTATTGCTCCAACGAGTCTCCAGGACCTGCAACAGGCGATCACAGACGAACGGGAGGCGATATTTCAAGATTTGGTTAAAACTTTGGTGAAATCATAGAAACATTGAATGTAAGCTGATATTCGGGCTGGGGAAGAGAATGCATCTTATTAATAAAAATATTGTTTTTGCTGATTTCCTTATTTTAATTTGATTCACAAAAAACGTGTACTTCAGATGTTGGCCTCAAAATTCACTTTGTTCGCACGGTATAAGTATAAAAAAGTACCACTGGATAGGTGCTGAAACAGACTTTGAATTTGCATTCTAGATAATTAAACAAACATTGGATTTTTGATATTTTTGAACTTTTGCTGAAAATTGATCAATGTGCGTATTTTTTGCACCCAAGTGTATTGCCCCACCCAGTTTACCCGAGTATGATTTACAATTTCTCCGGTTATCTCATTTGATTTCAATAATTCTTCCTTATGTAGTTCAGTGTGTAGTGTTTGTTACTAATCTGCCTCGGATACTGATTTTATAGTTATTTTTGTAAAACTTTTATTAACCGTAATATTCGTGCTAGTGAATATTGATTAATGAAATGGTGATGATATTTTAATTTCGTTCGGTTTTTTTTAAATATAACTGCAAAATAGTTAAAATTATGTAAGTTACGCTATTTTCGCTTTGCACAGGTATATCAAAATGATACCAACACATATAAACGTTTAGCATATAGTAAAACCTTCACACTGCTGTATAAACATTTGAAGTTTTTGCTAATTTTTTTACTAGTAAAACTTTAGCAGTAACTTCACATGCATATCATTCTTTATGTTTTGAATAACTTATAGGACGGACTACTGTGGAATGTCGGGCAACACCAGCCGAATGGTATGATTGGCGCATTCGTCCCGCAACCACTGTATTCGCCTGATTTAGCTCCGTGTGACTTCTGGCTGCTCAGCAAACTCAAACGACCGCTCCGGGGAAACCGTTTTGAGTCAATTGAAGACATTAAACGTGAATCGCTACGTGCATTGGAGGCTATTCCGGAAATTGACTTTAACAACTGTTTCGAGGATTGGAAAAAACGTTGGTACAAGTGTATTGAGGCCGGGAGGATTACTTTGAGGGGGGTGAAATAGATTTGGAGAATTGAATAAAGAATTTTAAAATTTTGGACAAACTCTTACTATTTTTTGCCCACAGTATTATTTCCCGATATATGAATATTATTAGTGGCAAAAATGAAAACCTATTCGTTGGTTTGAATAGTGTTTATCCTGTTCGCTGTTCTGAACATGCTTCCCCACGGTGACTTGTAGTCACAACTTATACGCTTGTGGATGAATTTGCATTGTGTTGCGATTTCGGTTTGCATAAAATGGTTAACGTAATGCTGACTGTTATCATCATGGCAAATAGTATATATGTGGTGGTATAATGATGAACGTCATGATTATTAAGACACTGTTAATGTCCTTCAGTATGTTTCAATCTTTTGATTGAGTTCTCCAGATCTTCAATATCGGAATCGTCAATAGTAGTGGTTAACCTTTTCTCGATGATATGCGTTGTTAACTTTAAATCTGGTATAAACGATTTTTTAAAATAAGTTGTATAACTAGTTCTGCTGTACCGAGTGAAGGTGTCCCCATTCAAGGTGCAATGCACCGGCACTTGAAGAATTCCGGTACCGGAGATGGTTATTGGATTGATGGTATTATTGCATATGCTATCGAAGGTATACTGCTTGTCTGCAACAAAGATTCACTTGTTTGACAGCTGGACCTATACCATGCTAGGTGATGTGAATGTGATGGCGCAATGGGTTAGAACACCCTTGCTGTGGTGTAATAACCCAAGTTCGGAACTACCACTCCTAGCTTGAACTTTTTGTAGCGGTTGATGAAAATTGCACAGGAAGTGTCGTGGTTAAATAAGTTTACGCTGTAAAGATTCTTCGTGAAATGTTGGCACTGGTATCACATTTAGAATTTGAAATTCTTTCCTGTCAACTAATGGAATTTTTTCTTCAAAAATTATGGAGTTTGAGGAACCTATGTAGTTGTTTTAATTGGCTAGTTGGTAAGTCCAAGTGACTCGGTATAAAGCCTGTTGAAATGGATTTAATTTTATTTCCAGTTGGTTAATAGTAAATAATAGATTATTGATGCGTTCGTGGTGTACTGCGGAGATGACATCTATGTTATTGCTTCTTGTACGTCCTTAAAAGTTATTATTGCCACAATAATTCGCAGCGTTGAATCCATGAATTCCTCATCAAACAATACAGTCGCTAGTTCATCTTGCACCACTTTGTAATGATTAATGATTAATTCACGCTTAATGATATTGGTGGTTGCTTTTGTTATAGATAGTTTTTTCTTAACCAGATCGTGTATGTAGGCCTGATTTTTAGCCAGGGATTTTCAATTTCGTGTGTTGTAATTTTATCTACTTGCTATAATATAGCATGTGTCTTAGTTTCTCATATATGTAGCGTTACAGTTTCGTGATAGATCCTTGGTGGCATCCCGTATTTCATTTAATTCAAGCCAATAATTAGTTAAATCCGTTAAAGTTCCACTCGCTCCGAAGTACATTGGCTCTCCCAATTTCATCGAAAAATATCCCAGGTTAAACCGAAAACCGGGTGCCATGTTGGCTAATTTTTCTGCAGTTTCTTTTACCTGTAGAACCCAGTAGATTTCCCATAAGTCGGTGTCTTATTTTATTATTGAATCGATGACACCTAATGCATGCTCTTATCTGTTGTTGAACGCACCATCGACCGTTAATAATCAAAAAACGTTTTCTAATGTGCGCCATAGTGAGCTGAGTTCCTCCGTGCATGGTTTTCACATGGGCTTCATCTATTATCAATTTTACTGCTGGATGTCCTGCGGCGGTAATATTGCTGGATGTTTTTCTTCATATGACAGTGTTGGAGAATTTTGTAATCTTCGTTCAACTCGGAACCCACTATTTTTGTCTACAAATGGATTTAGCGAGAGTATTTTTCTCTTGGTAGCGATCTCTTTGTTCTTCTTTAAATGATTTATCTCCTCACTATACTCTGTTGCTTACAAATCCTTTATAATGTATATTAGTGCTACTGAGAGTTCTTCTGCTGGTATTGTTAAGGAATTCGGTATGTGTTGCCTTTTCATAATCCTCGCAAACCGATGCACGAATGCCGTTACTCTTTGTACTTTACTCAAAGTGGAACATATTTGTAGCAGGTAAGTTAGTACTGCTGGATTAGCTTGGAATTGGCATCTTCGACTTTTGTAACCATTTGTTCCCCATGCTACCATAGTGGATGAGCTTGTAGTTGTTCTGGGTTTAAGCCTCTGCTGGCGCAATCTGCTGGATTGTCGGTTGAACTTACATAACACCACTGCGATGGTTGGATCATTGTTTGTATTTTTTCGAATTTTAGGTACCCCATATTGAGCCGGAAATAATACAGAGATGTCCACTATCCTGCACTTTGCCGTTAATTCAAGGTTATCATGAATTAGTCCATGCAAATGTTTTGATATCCGGTTCTTGTAATGCTTGATTGGTTTTCATGATTAAGATTTTGATAGTAGTAAGCTGCGCACAATTCTCATCTAGGGCTGGTTAATTTGAATTTTAACGGCGCAACCTTTGTTTTAGCGGAGACTAAAATTACTTTGCTTTGGTTGTTTGTGTAATCTTATAGATTTGTAGTAAATTATTGCTGTATATGCGTCTTCTGATGAATCGCAGAAGTTGTGTGTCGAGCGGCAACCACCCTATGGTGTAAAATAGTTTGGGAGTTTTGGATAGCACTTTTCTCTTTGTTGTAGGTACTTCGATATTTAGTGGTTAGATTTTTTTAAATTTAAAAATGTCTTCTATACGATTCTATAAGATACCGTGGGTTTTAATAGATTCAATTATTTCGATTGTGATGGTTGCTTTCGTTTTGATGCTTATTATCTATGTCTCCTAGTATTTTCTGGTTGTTCCTACTCTATTTTAATAGATCCAAACAGTAACATGTCTTATACCTATAGTCACTTTGTGCAGACTTTCAATAAATACATTTTTGAAATGCTTGCTAAAATCCCCAATGTCTCTCGCTCAACGTGCTATTCTCCTTAAAGTAAGGATCATTTTTTATCAGAGTTTCAGCAACAAAATGTTTTAAATTTTTTGTGAAAATCATTCATGTTAGCCTTACTGATTTTTATCGGATAAAATTTATTGTCAAAGTATTCGGAAGTTTCGGCCATTTTTTCGTAAGTACAGAATTCGGAATGATTGCGTTTAAATTGTTCCAATAAGTTAGCCCACAAGGTTATCTCAGGAAATAATAATAGTAAATAATTGCATCAGGCATCACTAAAATTAAATTTTATTAAACTTATTTAAATTGACAGTAAGTCAGCCCAAGAAGTAGTAAAACCTCGTAATAAAAGATATATTGAAAGAAAAAAATTATGCAGACTTAGCTTAGGGTTGGCTTGAACTTGTTATGCTCGGTAACGGACGCTACGGGGAGCATAATGATGAGTTGTTACTATCAGATTTGGTTTCCGGAAATCTTTGTTTTAAATCTTGCAAATCCCTGGAATCTTTGCAAATCAAAATAATTCTGTTGAATTTCCATTTAGAGGAACTTTCTACAAATGTCGGGTCTTCATTAAATCCTCCTAGAGGCATGGTCCATAATATTGTTAAAGATTTCCTATTGGCTGGGTTAGCAGGACCATCAAATACAACTCTAAATGCTCGGCCAAACAGAACAGCTTTGTGTGGTATATAATTATGCCCTTCCATCGGCTTTAATGTACTTGCCGTGATCCTAATTTTTCGTATTCAGTTCGAAATTAAATCGATTCAAAATGTTCTAGTACTCTTGGAGTAATCGACTACACAAAGACAAGCCATTTCGGCTGCTCAATAACTTTTCTCTACGTATTGTCGATATGTACTACCGCATCTGGATCGATGTCAACAAACTAAACAGTAAAACACTATAAAATTATAGAATACGTAAATACGTATAAGACACCTACTGTTAGAACTAATTTTATTACAATATTTTGTTCGAAGTAATGCCCAGAATAAATTTGATGTCAAGCAGCTAGAACTAGAGTCCATTCAAGTAAAAACCACGTAACTGGTTTCACATCGTTAACAGAAATCTCAATAATTCATCAAACATGTGTATTGTAAGCTGCACCATCATCAATATTAAACCTTGCGCGGTACCGGCGTCGATTAATCTTAATTTTGCATTTATGCATATTTTGAAAATATCTTCTTACTAAACCAAAACTTTTATAACCTCATATACTGATATACGTTACCATTATATCACATAATGTAACAATCTTACTATGTATTGTGGAATAGAATATATCAGACAATTGAAAATGTCACACTAATAAATCTTATGTAGTTTATCGCTTCGATGCGGCGGTGTCAGCATCATCGGCGTAAACTTAAAAAAACGAAATTATTAATTTCGCATTCTCAACTTCAAGAGTATATATATTGAATCATAAGTCACGAGGGCGCTCAAAAGAAATGTGAAAGGCGTGTATAGAACATAAAATATGTATGTTATGCAATTAATCGAAAAAAATCAACGATTAAGGCCGGTCACCTACTTGAGAAATTTTATTCAATGCTATAGTAAAAGTCTCACACAAATAAAATTTATACTGGCAACGGATTTTATGTCGATCGTTATTGAGCTTTTTATAGACTCATTTATTAACGATCTCCTTGACAAATTGAATATCACACAAATCACATTTAGACAGGCATGAAAGTAACATCCAGTGGTGAGATGCTTTTCACACGAATGTCATGCATTTTTCGGAAATAGTTTAAATTGTAATAATTAATTTCATAACAAACTGCAATTACCAAATACGCGTTCATTTACTTTGAATTGCAATTTGGGTCGATAAAATTACCAATGTACTAAACGAAAAGGTAAATAAAATTAGAGATGCTTCAAATAAAAAATGACGCCAGTGTAGTTGAGGGGGTATCAATACGAAACATTATTAGTAAAAGCTACATAGCACTGTCATAGTTTTAACTTGTATTAGAGTAGTTTTTTTACTAAAACCGTAAACAGTTTTACGAACAGCAATATTTTATTTATTTGCTTAAAGTAATACAATGTACGTACGAGTATAACCAAATATTATTTAATGTCCAACATAAAACTAAATCAACTCTCTCAATTATGTATAATAGTCAGATGCTGGCCTAAATATATGCGAGTTGTTCTCAAAATTTCAAAGCAACTTAGAACCCTAACAAATTTTCGACATAGAAATTGTTGCTGATTATCGCTATATCGCCAAAGTCATAAAGTTGTTTTCAAAAGAACTCTATGTGTATGTATTTTTGTGGAGGGTTCCGTGCAGAATGAATGTCTCTGGCCTCTCTATATAGCCCAGACGGTTGGTCCGATAGGAATTATACTTTATTCTTAGTTTTTATACTATGAAATTAAAATTCAATTTTGCAACAGTTATTTTTAAGCATTTTTTCAAAATTTAAACAAAAATGGCGATTTTTGGAAATTTACAGCTCAGAAGAACGGAATGACCGTGATGAAACTTCTTGCATACGTCTTTTTCACAAATTGGGAGGTATCAGTGAATTAAGCCGAAATCGGTTAACCGGAAGTAACAGCTTTCACTAGAGCTTTTTATTTTTTGTAAGTATTTTTAAAACTAAACCTTTTACGAGAAAAGCGTTATCACTATACAATTTCGAAATCCACTTCCAGATACGGAGCTCCTTCGCATCGTGATACGAAACATGAGGAAAGGATTTCAAAATGCGCTTGCAGACCAGGAAATATATTTTATAGCATCGTTGGTAAGACGTTGTTTAGCTTTTGGGGACACGTGGAACCGAACTGGGTACGAACCGGAAGAGCTTCACTATTATGAACCGGAAGAAACTGCCATGCATTTGGATGAATTAAGTTACCGGACTCGGAAATATTGGCAAAATAAGCGCACACTCCAGGGTATGATTTCAGAATCTTTGCTTGATAACCTTTCTGATAACAGGCCTTATGCTTAAGTGATTTTAAATCGAGACGCCTATCTTGGCTTTTTCGATAGTGGGTCCACCATAACAGCCTAAGGTTTGGGAAGTGAGAAGTTTTTGGAAGACTCTCGGTATAAGATTTTTCATTTGCCTATTTGGTTATGGGTATTTGGTTATTTATACGCTTCCATCAATTATAAGGGTATAGAAAAAACCCTAAAAGCCTTCATAGTTCCTAGTCTAAGCTGTACTTAGGAATCGATTTCCGGAGCGAGTTTAACATCTGTATTAAAAGTCTATATCCGGGTGGAGTGTTGTTCCAAGTCGATGATGATGGTGACGAGCGCCCCATCGTGTATATGCCCCAGAAGCTTAACGCCGCACATCGGAACTATTCGGTCATCGAATTGGAGTGTCTAGCTGCTGTGTTGTGCGTAAAAAAATTTAGGTAGTATATCGAGGGGTACTCGTTTACCATCATCACTGACCATGCGAATCTCATATGGCTTATAGGGCAGACTGATTTATGCTGTCGACTAGCCCGATGGGCACTGAAATTGCAAGGTTTCACCTTTAAAATTACGCTATGGAAAGGATCGCAGAATGTGGTCCCAGATGCGCTATCACGAGCATTTATGGAAGAAGTAAGTGATGAACCATTTCACTAAGATCTAGATTCTTCTGCTTTCCATACGGACGAGTACATCTGTTTCGCTTCCAAGGTGCAAACTAATCCTTCCGCGTAAGTGACTCTTCGGGTGGTCAATGACAAAGTGTATATCAACCCATCTAATCGTAGTGATGATCCCAGTAGTGACGTCCCATTGTGGAAACTCTACGTTCCAGCAACCTTAACAGAACGACTAGTTCAATTAGCACACGATCTCCCGTCGTCGTCTCATTTAGGAATAGCCAAAATCCTGACCCGCTTACAGAGGTACTACTATTGGCCAGTCATGGCCAACGACGATAAAGATTACATAGCAAATTGCCAAATTTGTAAGGGATCGAAGGCACCAAACTCGGTAATTCAACCTCCGATGGACCAACAAATAATAGCTGTCAGGCCAATGCAGCATTTGTGTATGGATTTCTTGGGACCCAACCCCAGATCTACTAATGGTAATGCTTATCTATTCATTATACTAGACCTGTACTCCAAATATATATTTCTTAAACCTATGAAGCAAGCATTAGCATCAAGAGTTGTACTAGCTTGTCATGAAGAATTTATTTACAAAACTTGGAGTGACCCATATATTTACGCCAAAGTATTCACCGCAATGCAACCCATCGGAAAGGGTCAATCGATCCATACTCGCGGCACTCCACTCTTACATTAAGGAAGTTCATTGAAAATGGGATCAACACCTTCACGCGAATAATTAGTCACCACACTATTTGATGTTTGGACAGCATTTCATAGGTCATGGGAACGAGTATAGATTATTGCGGGAACTACATGCTATTACCAATAGAGATCTTGTTACGTTAAGCAAACCCGACCGCCTTAGTCTAGCGCAACGAAAGATGCTGGCGCATTTAGAAGCGGCAAACAAGAAACATGTCCATACCTACAATTTGCATAGTCGACGAAGAGAGTTGCAAATAGGTCAGACCGTTTTCGTCCGCAATTTTATGTTGAGCGATACGGTAAAACGTCAATCCGCAAAATTAGCTCCAAAATTTTTAATGGCCGTTATTTTACGTAAAATTGGAAACGTTGCCTACGAACTATGTTCACAGGACGGGAAATCTATAGGAGTGTACCATAGTAAAGACATTCGCGTGTAACCTAATTATATTGATATTGTCAACCAGATGATTCTTTCTCTCCATTTGTTGCGGCTTATGAGACGCTCAGTGGTCGATGGGTACGTCCCCATGATCTGTAACGTAATATAATAATGACTTGCAATTTGGGGTATACAAAAAGAAATTGTACGATAAGTTTAATTGCCTTAGCGAATTTTATTTGTACTAATAAATTACCAATAAGCTGAAGACACGTCGATTTTACATATATTTCTGAGCTGTGTCTTAGTGTTTTTGGGTGCAATCACAAGCTAAGTTAATTTTGGTGCAGTCAGTTATAATTACAAGAGTGCTATTGGAGCAGTGAATTTGATAAGCATATAAACTGTTGTTTGATCTGCATCGAGATAGTGTAAATTTGCAGCTGTGATTCGACGACCAAATCGCGTGCTTCAGTTAAGTGTGCGGGCATAAGTACGTGTTTCGACGAGCAAACCGCGTGCCTGGGCGGACACATGTACGTGAGGAAAGGTACGAATAAACGAAGCGTATCCAACGCCATAGACGGGCTTAATTGAGTGTTTTGGCGGCAATTTCGAGTGTCATCCGGAGGAAGTTTGGCACAACGAGATCCAGTGTAAACCGTTAATCAAGAGAACCGGTAACCCTCGTTTGTAGTCTAGTGCCTTTATATACATTAATTACTTTTATTTGATTAATCTTATTATAACATAAGATTGGATTTTCTTATTATTTAATTTTCCAGTTAATCAAGCATTTTCTTTTGTTTCTTATCTAGCAATACTTACTACAGGAAACCGACGCAGTACCAAGGTCGTGGGGAATGCTTTCTTCGCCAAGGATACTCCGTTAAGGTAACCCTTTTTGTTTTATTTTATATAGCGTAATTTGTTTTTTTTTGTCATTAGTCACAGATTACATTCCGGATAATGTTCAAAATTAACTAATATTTTTTTTTATAAATGTATAGTATTGAATTATGTTCCAATTTAAATCGAGTGTCATATTTCATAATTAATTACCATGAGTGAGTGAGCTGATTGACCGAATGGAGTGCAGAGGAGGAAGGTAAGTTCAATTCGAGTGAGCTTCTGTCGGTTGTAGTACATGCTATAGTTGTGTTGAGTCGGCTAGAGCACAACAAGCACCCCCACGGTCAAATTAACCTCCACTTCTGAGCTAGCGGCGGAAATGCGGGCCGTGCTCTGGCGAACATCTATAATTTATTTTCTCTTCTTTTATCGTTCAGTTTATCTTTATATGTTTATTATTAACTTTTTTTCCTTTTTTTGCTAACGGCTGTGTTGTTCATTTGTTCGACATCAAGGGAAACGTACACTCTGTAATGGTAATATTTAATTAATTAAACAAGAGCTTGTTATTTATCGCGACTTATTCCCATCATGGCGGTACAACATGTGATGATTTTAGATTTACTCAAAGTGAAATGTAATATAAAAAAGAAAGAAAGTGATGTTACATTTTTGTTCACCTCATGGAGTGTGTTCATAACCACACACAATATGCACTGGGTTGAACGCAGCTGCAATTATAATGTAAGATACAATATTTTTCCGAACATCTATAGGTTTGTTGTTAAAATTTACCTCAAGGTTTTGGTACTGCCACTGACTGCATATGGTGTAACCCTGTAAGTATTGAGGTAATTTAAAGTGCTTTTTGTCGATTATTCTCATCTGCCTGCTTAATAGTGTTTTGTTCACAAAACTTGCGAAATTCTCTCTGTTGGGAATATGGACTGAAGTGTCTACACCGTAGTAGCTGCTGTGATATCCTTCAGCTCGACCGTATACGGAAACTTAGAGAAAGCATCTACACAGATCAACCACATTTGACTGAAAAATGTACCTCCGAAATCAACATGGATATGCTCCCATGGATGCTTAGCAGCAGGCCAACTGGAGAATGCCTTCTTGGTATCACTTATATTTGACTTGCAGACTAGACTGTACACTTTGCTACGGTATATTCTATATCTTTATCAATCTTCGGAAACCAAATAAGTCTGCGGGCCATCTGTACGTATACAATTTGACTGTAAACATAAATCAAACTTTCGATTGTAATATGGTTGTAGGACGCTATCCCTATTGGAAGGAGCACTTGACCATCCGTCTAGAATGAAGCTTGAGACGTTCTTCAAAACTGGATTATCGTGGGTAGCCCTAGCAAACAACGATGAATTTATAGGTAAGTCATCTGAAGTCATTTGACTTATCTGGTCCACATTCTTCAATGTTTTTTTCGTAATTATCAAATTCCTTAACTTTGCTTAATGGAAGTCTAGATATAATGCATCTGCATTGGCATGCTTCTCAGTTGGGCGATATTTGATGTCGTATTTTTAACCTTGGAGAGCGATAGCCCAACGCTGAAGTCTTTGGAGTGTTGCAACTGACAGTTTCTTGTTTGTATAAAAACTTGTCGTCAATGGCTTGTGATCTGTGAGTAATTCAAATTTTCTACCGTATAAATGTTGGTGAAACTTTGTTAAATAATGGCAAGAGCTTCCTTTTCAACTTGGTTAAAAGCTTGCTGACTTGCCGTCAACGTTTTTGATGCAATAGCGATAGGATGTTCAAATCCATCTTGTGAATAGCCACATTCTAAGCAAATCTGATTGGCTGATCCTCATTGTAGTGGACTATCTGGACGCATTTAGCAACTTTGACTTCAGAGCTTGAAAAGCGGTTTCTTGTCGATCAGTCCAAACAATTTACAACTTTGTGGCGAAGCTCATTAAGTTGGGCGGCAATTGAAGCGAAATTCGTAATGAACTTATTGTAGTAATTGATTTTGCCAATGAATGTCTCCACTTGTTTGACATCAGTAGGACACGGCATGTTCTTCAATGGCTCCAAACGCCTTTCTGATGGGGTTATACCTTGTTGATTGGTGATATGTTCCACGTATTCCTAGTTTTGTGCCGCGAATGTGCATCTGTCGATTTTGCAGCGCAGTCTAGACCTGTCAAGCCGACTCAACAACTCTTCAAGTCGTCGAAGATGCTCTTCATTGCTTGCACCGGGGACGATTACGTCGTCCAAATATACTGCACACATTGGAATGCCAGCGGTAACTTCTTCCGTCAAACGTTGAAAAATTCCAGGAGAACTGGGGAGGTATTGAAAAAGTCCAGAGAATGTATTAATTATTGTTATCTGCTTAAACTGCTTTTAAAGCAGAATTGCGCTCCTTGGAGCTTATGAAATAATTCTTCTATCCGCGGAATTGGGTATCGATCGATTTTGATTTGTGGGTTAATGGTCACTTTAAAATCTCCACAAATCCGCACTTTACCGTTTGGTTTTTATACAGCTACAATTGGGGCGGCCTATCGACTGAAATTAATCGACTTCAGGATGTCGCTAGCCACTATAGTCTCTGAATCTCCTCATCCACATCCTTCTTCAAAGCAAATAGCACATTGTACGGCTTCATATATTTCGGGCGATCGTGAGATTTTAATGTAATTTCCGCCTGGAAGGAATTGAATAATCCGAGAGGAGGCGAAAACAGATTTGGTTCTTCGGTACAAATCTTTGTAGCACATTCGATTAGGTATTACTGAGACGATTTGTTGACGTCCATAGTTCAAAATTTAATGCATTGAACCAGTCTAAACCAAGAATATTTGACGATTTGTCGCTGTTGACGACCAGGAGTGGTAGCATGCCTTGCTTAAATTCCCACCTAACTTACATCGTAACACACCCTTTGAGGAGAACGGTAGTATCGCCGTAATCCTTCAGGACCTTGTTCGTCACTTCGTATTTTGGAGAGCCCAATTAATAGTATCCCTTAAGTCCAGCCATTGAACAAATCGATCCCGTGTTGGTTTGAAAATTATCTACTTTCTATTGACACCCAATTCGACCATATTTTTTCCGGATAATCTCTTCTCGCTGTTGACACTTGATTGACTTCTTCGGGAATATCTGATTCCATATTAAAAACAGAGTTTATGTAATGAAAATCGCAATGTGACCATTCTTTCCACATTTGTCGCAAATGTGCCAACAATCACGACGTTCATGGGTATCATGGCACCCAGGACAAGATTTAAAACCAGCATTACGTGACCTGTTATAGCTTCAGCTTCGACCTCTTGTTTGATTTAAACGTTGATGATGTTCACCCTCATTTGATTTTAACAGCTAAATCAGCTAAATCAGAAATGGTAGCCTGAATTCCTTTGAGTTTTGTATCGGGCATTTTAAAGCACTCATACGCTTATGCTACGAGGGCGGAGTGAGAAGTCTGCTAAAAATGAAACAAGGAATTACATTTTCGGTCAAAAAAAAAATATTTTTCAACATAGTCGCCTTTTAGCTCGATACACTTAGTGCAACGTTTTTCCAATTTTTCGATCCCTTCCAAATTATACGATTTCTCCAACCCGTCAAAATAGGTATTTGTTGCATCAATGTTTTCCTCATTAAAGCCGAATCTTTTTCCGCCGAGCGATTTCTGCAAGCTCGGAAACAGGAAATAGTTAAGCATGTGGAAGCAATTCGAAGCGTAATTCATGGATTTTAGCCATAGCAACTACAAACGTGTGCACCCGTGCATTGACTTGATGGAAGATAACTTTTTTCTTCTCCAAATGCTGTCGTTTTTCTTTCAAAACGTCATTGAAACGGTCTAATAAGTTGCAGCAATATTCGCCGTCGATTGTTCTCCCCTTTTGAAGGTAATTTATGTGAATTATGCCGCGCGCAACCCAAAAAACTGTGGCTATGAACTTGTTGGCCGATAAAACCGCCTTAGCCTTCTTCTGTGCAGATTCGCCAGTAGAAATAAACTGTTTAGACTGTTCTTTGGTCTCCGGTGTATAGTGATGGATCCATGTTTCGTCCATATTATGAAATGACGCAAAAACTCCTTTTTATTTCGCTTGAACATCGCCAAACCTGCCTCTGAAGTTGTCACACGTATGAGTTTTTGGTCGATTGTAAGTAAACGCGGCACCCAACGCGCGGGTAGATTTTTCATGTTCAAAATGTTCGTGTAATATATTGCGCACACGTTCAACTGAGATGCCTACTATCTCAGCTATCTCGCGTACTTTCACTCTGCGGTTTTGCAATACCGTATCCCAATTCAAAACACAATATGCCTGCGGTTTTGACAAGATCCAATTTTTTCAAATCAATAATCTCATCCGTTCGAAACTAATTGTTGGAATTCTTACAAATTTTCCATCTATGAGTCAAAAATTCAAAATTATCCGAGGTCCAGCGATAATGAACGAAAAAAATACGGGCTGGTTGGGAAGTTGATTGTGTACCGCCGCAGATTGTTCTCCAGTTAAAACATCTGCATGTTAATCAAATGTTTGTGTATCGCACCAGAAACCGATATAACGATACTGGCAGCATTGCAAAACGCCATGGTGGTGGACCGAAACATACTGCACCATCGCCGGATATCATTCGGAAGGTGAAGGCCAAATTCGCTCGGAATCCACGCCGTAGCAGCAGAAAAAGGCTCGCGAGGCGCATATTTCTCTCGAACGGATGCAGCACATATTCAAAGATTATCTTGGACTAAAGGCCTTGAAATTCCAAAAAACGCATGGTCTCACCGATGTACAAAAAAACGTAAGAGTGGAATGAGCAAAGGAGTTGTTACGCTTGCACGAAAGTGGCAATTTGCCGAATTTGGTTTTCTCCGATGAGTCTCCGTTCGTTATTGAGCAATATGTGAACTAGCAAAACGATCGGATTTACTTGCCCGGCCGTTCTACTGAAAATTTGGAACAACGGATTGCCACTCGAAACCAAGCGATAGATGGTACCGATGGTGATAGTTTGGGTCGCCGTAACGGCCGAACACCGTTTACCGCTCGTTTGTTTGGACCGTGGCATCAAGATAAATGCTCAAATTTTAAATTTAATTTTCAGGCAGAGCCTGGACTGAGAAGACTGACTGAGAAACTACGTTCCGCGGTTCATTTCCACTGCCCAATGGCCACCAAATTCACCGGATGCAAATCCGCTAGATGTCTCGGTTTGGAATATTTTGAAAAGCAAGGTTGGGACAAAAAAATACCAAAGTGTCGATCTTCTCAAGCAAGCTCTTCGCCGGGAATGAGCCAAAATACCGCAGAGCCACTTTCGTGCTGCATGCAATATAGCTTTTTCGGCCGTTTGAAGCCCATAATCGCGGCTAAGAGTGGCCAAATCGAAAACTGCAATTCGAAAATTTAAATATTTGTGAACATTCAATAAATTTCATCAAAAAATAAAAATTCTGTGGCGTTTTGTTTTAGTAACAATTCGTGTCAGCCACCCTGGTGCCGATAAGTAGGTGTCGATTATCATAGTCTTTGTCACTCAGATTAGACGCTAAATGGATGAATTTCCTATGTTTGTGTAGTTAATTTGAGAGCACTGAAGATAGACCAATGCTCGGAATCACAATAAAAACCATTACAATCGAATAACAAAAGTAAAAAATAAAAAATTGTGTACCCCAGAAAATAAAGATCAGACCCGCAGCCCCAGAAAGTGTATTCAATCGCCAGAATCTGCGGGCCAAATATATAGGATTGGCAACCCTGAGCATAATATTTAGGGAAATAGTTTGTGTTACTAACTTCATAGTGTAATCAAACATTTTTGATCGCGGGAATAGAAGATTAAATAAAAGTTTGTTTTAACAAGTGCGTAGGCGATTGCACAATTGGCGGTACGCTCCTAATAATGGTATAGTAATTTAGCAAATGGAATATTCCTTACCAGGTAGTTTAAGATCATAGTTCAAACCCTCCTGTACCATAAACAACTCAAATACTTTGGAATTTCTTAAATCCACAACTATGACATTTAATTAGAAACAATGTAACTGAAATAATCTTACTTTAAGTGCGACTATGTTGTGGAGAATAGGTAAAATCAAAATTAAATTCCTTGACCTATACGCTCTAAGATAGTCATCGAGCGATCATCAAGCACACATATTAAATTCATATAAATATTCGTTGTGCGGATATAATGCAAGCACATTCTGTAAGTGTTATAATTATTACCTCATTGAATAATTACAATTATGAATGATGAACATTTCTACTTCTTCTCGGTGTCTTCTTGCGGTAACGTATACTAGAAAAATTGCTTTGACATTTAATGGATTTGTTTAGAAGCAGGCAAGCACAAAATATATACGCTATTCACAAGTTAAATGTCAAATGTTGATCATGTTCAAAGGGGTATAATATGATCATCACGTTGGAGGTCGTAAATTATTATTAACCGCTGTATGCTTTGGGCAACGCTAGAATTTATCGTTTATAAAATTAAAAAAAAGTTCAATAAATTGTATTTTTTAAATTTATAATTTATTTTTATTTACACAAAATTATAATTACAACTCAAAAATAATTAATTAAAATATAATTATAATAATATCACTGGGGCGATATTAATATAATGCCTGCTCTTATTGTTTATAATCTTGTGGTGGAAGTGAGGCAAGATAGTCCAAAGCACGTTGAATTGCTGGTGGGATTGGTGGTGGGGTTGGTAAATGTGCGCCTTGTGGTTGGAAACCACCATCATCGGCTATATATTGTAAACTGATTACCTGACCATCAGGTGCTGTGTAACTGAATTGGCCTTGAGCGAACTGTTAGAATAAATTTTAATTAGATAATTTCATAATTTTATAATATATTGTAATATAATTGGACGAGGTCAGTTTTAATTTAAATTTAATTTTGAAGAGGCTACCATATAAGATATTAGGTCAAGTAGTTTGAAATGCGTGCGCTTAATTGTATATATTGTATACAATTCATTGTCAATTTGATTTTGACCGGAACAGCAATTAGCGAAATATTATAAAATTCGAGTGTCGACATTTAGGCACATTATATAAAAATTTAAATCATTTCGGCGATTCTTTTGAACTCGTCGAAATCTTTATGAATTTGACTATACGAGTATGTGCAAACAAAATCTGTAATTTTATTTGACTTGAAATTTATTTTTTTTGTATATTTAATTAATTTTAAATTATGTGAATTTACTTTACATTTTTTATTTTCAACAACATCGCAAATAAATATGTTTATATTGCAATATGGAAAATGATATTGCATGACTTGCGTGTATATTATTGCATTATGTTTATTGTTTTGCCGGTGAGAAAGTCATTAAACAAAATTATTTAAATATTTAAATTAGGTGCATGCGTTACATAAGGTGTTATAAGTAGAACAAAACGAAACTTACTTGGCCTTCTTGTTCTGTGCCAGGATTTTTCAAATAACCTTGTTCTTCGGCCGCAATACCATTTCCTGTTTCGTATGCGTATTTATACGATCCATCGAAGTTAATTTCTTGTTCCTGTCGTAGGATTGGAATTGGTTCCGTGGATGGGCCTTGTGGAGCGGCTAGGGCGCATCCAAATAGCGCAACAAATAAAATCTAACAAAAACATAAAAAAAAATATTTTGTAACGATCACTTCACACTTGAATATTGTATAACAGTTTTTTTTTTCTGTGATAAGTATAAATAACAGGGTTGCGCATAAAATAATAGTTCACATAGAATTTTGAGCAACTATTTTTGTTATAATATTATTTTAGACACAAACCACTGATCGAAAAAATATTGATCTGTTTAATTATTTTTTTTTTTTTATTTGGCGGTTTTAATTTGAATCACCGATCACATTTTGTCACACATAATTAAATTAATTAAAATAATTATTTTTGAGCACGAAACTTACAATTGATTTCATTTTGTATTTATTTGTTATATTAAGTAATCCCAAAAGGTAACTTATTAACACTTTGTATTGTTTGAAGTGACTGGTGATTATTCGAGATTTCCATTGGTTATTTATACAGTTTCTATTTCGAGGGTTTCTCGATAAAATACCCTCTCCACACAAATATTTTCTTTTATAACTTTTTATACACGTATCTTTTATGTGTATAACTTATTCTTAATTTCAATAAAAAAATTTTTTTAAGATTTTGTTGTTTTGTTTTTGTTTTGTATGAAGATTACAGATGTGTTTATGCATGTACATGTTAAAATATTAGCGGGGTATATTTCGCTGCTTTTTGTTACTACGAGTATATAATTTGACGACACACAACAATGATGATTTCTTTTTTATGTTTTAAATTTTAAATTTATCATCTTGTTATTTTTATATTTATTATTTACGGTAGATTTCTTATATAAAATATATTTCAAAGTACAAAATGTCCGAGTACATCTTAGTAAATGGATTATCTTGATGCAGGAAGGTTATACGAGCCATTTAGATAAAATTTTAAATTTTTAATTTGCTTTAAATTTATATTTTCTTAACGAGGTTATAATTAAATCGGTTGCAGCGTTCACACAACTATTACGCAGAAAATATAAATCAAGATCAATGTTAGATGTGCTTGTGAAATTCCAGCAATTAATTTGTGATACATTTTTTTAGTGAAATTTTGTGACAAAAGTGTTTTTTAATTGTATAACTTGAGACCTCCTAACGCAAACAAATTTTTATGTTTACATTACAAATGCAATACTCTAATAAGGATTATAGTTCTACGAAATAACCATTTCAAAATATGCAGATAATTATGATGCAATTATACACCGCAGTTTTCTAGTTTTACTCAACGAGTATCTATGAATAATAACACCTATTTGTTCATAATGACAGGGTTGCCTCAATTAGATTTAATCATGACTAATTGATTGGATTAGCTCATTATCTTATCAATATAAGATTTTTTAAATTAAGACTATAATTTATTACTTGTACAAAAAAACTGTTAACCATCGAATCCCTTTTGAGCATATAAGCTCATTTATAAAAGTCCAACAAAATACAGATTTAAACTACGTACGTATCGAACAACTGAAGTGAATCGAGCGCTCATTTAATTTTTTTAGTAGTTAATTAAATTTTATCACAACCTATACAAAACGCGAAATAAACGTTGAAACTTTTATTTTAAAAAACATTTAAACTGTATCCACTTCACGAGCATAATTCTTTTTCAGATAATTCAGTTGCTCCAAATTTTATAGCTGAAGTAAAAAGTGCCAATCGAAAGATTATTCAGATAATTTAATCGAATACGCTTGATATACTGAGATAAAAGCCATGACATAAGATAGCCATATGATTTAATCGGATGAGATCTACAAAATCGACGCGAGTAGTAGAATTGTCTAAGCAGTCTAGAATTAAACGGCCAGTGTCCATATTCTCTAAGCAGTAAGATAATCTGTAAACGTACTAACGAAAATGTATCTTGCTGTTTTTCAATATTCCCATTCTTTAGTTGCATATCGAGATAAAATTTTAAACGTGTGTGATAAATAATTGTCAAAATTTAACACCATCATGATTTTTGAAGCGATCCATAGTTAAACTTTGCAGGCCCAAAACTCGTGTACACCTAAACTACGCATATTCGACATAGAATATTAACAAGCAACAGTTCAAGTTAGTAGCGGTTGAGGTACTACCCAATTTTCCAGCTGACAATTTTATATGATCTTTCTGAGTCGAATTCTCTAAAAAAAAATGTACCCAAGGTAGAACTATTTGCATCAAGTAACGTTTGTGAAGTTGGATCAAAATTCTGGCCCAAAAAATTATTCTTTGCTTCCGCTGGGAACAAAGTTATGTTTTTAACAGTTAATTGCCATATGCTGCGATACACACTAACTAAAAATATAAATCTAGGAATTTTAAGATGATATTTAACGTGTTTCCATAATTTTATGATATGTCAAATGCTGCCAAGTGTCAAATGCCTAAACGGATAATTTTTCTAAACAGGTTGCCAACAGTTGGCGGATCTGAAAGCGCCCGCAATTTCGCGAAATGAATATCGAGCAATTTAAATAAAAATCCAATTAAATAAATATTGATTTAAGGTATTTGTGATTTTCAGTATTGGTCATTTGTCTCACTTTAGTTAACGGTCACTTCTGGCATCCGCGTTTACTAGAAAAAAGTTTCAGGATGTTGTAATGGGATCCTTATACCGAGAACAACCCATATTTAGCTGCTTTAAGAACAACCATAATATCTTGGCATAAGTTAAGATTTTGGGTATTGGTCATCTATCTCATTATGATTTTCGGACAGTTTTGGTTCTAATGTAGATAGATAATGGGATCGTCATATTGAGAATGGCCCCATATTCAGTCGCTTTAAGAACAACTGTAATATCTTGGTGGAAGTTGAGATTTTTGGTATTGGTTATCGGTCTTACTATGACTTAAGGATAGTTCTGGTTCAAGTCTTTACGAGTAAAAAATTTCAGGAGGTTGTAATGGAATCCTCACATATCGAGGTTCTTTTAGTACATCCATAATACTTGGTGGAAGTTGAGATTTTGGGAATTGGACATTGGTCTTATTACGATTTTCTGACAGATCTGGTTCTAGCCTTTCTGAGTAGGTTAGGTTAGGTTAAGTTTGAGTGATTGCTGTCTCATTAAACCCATCTAGTGTTATTCCCATAACGTAAAAGATCTCGCACATTACAGCTTTTGATACCAGAGAGGCTGTCCATAGTGTATTTGCCCAAGTAATCATGTCTTGCGCCAACTACCGCAGGACACGAGCATAGGAAGTGAACAACAGTCTCCTGCTCTTCCTCGTCCTTGCAGCTTCTGCAGAAGTCATTTGCATCCAGACCTAGCCTTCTCGCATGATCTCCGAAAAGACAGTGTCTGGTAAGAACCCTTACAATTCTACCTAAATAACGCTTCCTTAGTGTGATCAAAATTTTGAATCGCTTCGAGCTCAACTCAGGCTTCTGTGGCTTGCTGCTTTCCGCCCAGACATAAGCCTCACTACACATTCTCTCCCTGGTTCCAGTTGGTGAGTCGTACCGTACCATGCTAATTCATCTGTTCTTCAACCAGTTGATGACCTCTTCAATCGCTATAACTTCAGCCTGGTACTCGCTGCAATAATCATGTAGACGAGAAGATAGAGTTACATTTAATTCCTCACAGAACACACCAGCTCCCAGTCTAACATCGAGCTTGGTTCTTGGCTCCCGGTTTCCATAATGAGACCATTCTTCCAATCCTCCCTAGAGGGGATAAGCGAAACGTAAAACGCTTGCCAAATCACAAAAGGAGTGTTATATAATCCAAATTCGCCAAGTCATCCATCACAGAATTGGCTATAGTTGAGTGTCCTTTTTGCAGGCATTTCCACCCCGAAATTGCTGTTAGTTAGCAAATAACCAAGGTATGTAATGCCATGTCCATGGACTTACTCTTATAGTACACATGTTGAGACTGTGCCCAGCTTCTGGGTATAATTCTCGAACGAATATGGCCATCCAGCATCCTTCCTCTAGTTTTCAGCAAAAAATATGACAGGGATATTAGTCTTAAGTTCTTAGGGTTGCTGCGCGAGTTTCTACCCGTTTTCAGGATGAAGATCACTCTAGCCTCCCTCTTTTTCTTTGGGATGTACCTTAGCTTCACCCTTAGAAGATAACCTCCAGCCAAAAGAGTAGGACCTCCGAGTTCTTCTGAATTTCTGCTGGTAGAATCCAATACAGACCAGCTGACTTAAAGGACTTAAAACTTTAAATAGTTCATTTTATATTCTGTGTATTTAGAATATCCTCTGTACACAACAATTGGATGCCGCAGTCATCCCTAGACCCGCAGTCAAATAAAATCCTCGCAATCGACGCATCCTCACTACCCGGCCAGTGAGTTTCCATCAAAAGATTAAAAGTCCCTTTACCAGAAACCGTCCATTCGCCATCCGGTTTTTTTTTCAGATAGCCTGGAACAGTTGGACTAGTAGACATAATCTTTCTTAAGCTCGAGGTATCCGAGACCTCTTTCATTCGATCACAGAAGATCCTCCGCTAATTCTTTTGTGCCTTACTTGTTTCCATTTTGTATACTCTGAGGCATTCCTTATAGAAGTCCAAGTTTTGAATTTCTCATGATATTTTTGCTCTATTGAAAGCAGACCCACAGCTTTTTCGGCACTCCGCAAGTGCCGAGGTCCACCAAACAGGTTTTTGCCTTCTCCTCATCTTTGTTAATGGGCTTTCCTCGTAGAGGTATTGCAAACCCTAGTAAGAGTATCCACCATTAAATCCAGATCCCTTCCCGTGTCGGGGAGTCCTGGGACTCTTGATAGAATACTGCCCTCCAATATATAGCTATATACGCGCCATACTGTCCTCCGGGGATTATAATAAAGGTGGGTGTCCGACCGACATTATTAATAATGAGGTTAGTTCTTAAAAGAAATTCGAAAAGTAACTCACCCCTGTCATTGATGTCCGAGCTACTCCAGATGGTAAGCTGCGCGTTCGCGTCACACCCAATAAATTTGGCGGCACTGGCTTCTTCCGGTTCAGGGTTGCGGCTTCGATCGAATTTAATCTGAGACGACAGTCAGGCATTTCTTAGCCGTTTATGTTGGAATTGTTTATACTGGATGGAAATGGAATTCTTAAATGATTTTTGAAAGAAATTCTGGAATATGGCCACCAGGGACTGAACTCAGCCACTTCTTAACCGATTATGATGGGGTCTGATATGCTGGATGGGAGTGGAATTCTTAAATGATTTTGGGAAGAAGTTCTGGAATATAATAAATTCGGACAGAAATTGGACATTGTGGGTGAAATTTGATTACTAAATAATTTCTGAGATTACTAAATAAGTACTTTAAAGTGTAAATTTCTGCTTTGCTCGAAAGGCTCTGAATATTTGATGGTCTTAGAAGGCATCATACTCCATGTTCCGGTGAACAGTTTTCGAGGTCGTTGTTGATAAGAATACCATAACTTTATCAGAGCCCTTTGTGTAGAGTTCATAACGTAATTTTATGTGAGAGTATAAAGTTGGCCTGCCGCACAATCGGCCAGTTCCATGAGTGGTGGGTGTTCGGGTGGTTACGTACTGGAGATAGATGTTCAGCATTACCAGAAACATTACTGTCTTCAAGAAAAACGCCTGCTTAATACCGAGTTTCCTGACAATATTCCATAATTTCTTAAAAACATAATTTACGAATTCTACTTTCATCCAACATACTCGATTTTATCATAATCGGTTAAAAATGGCTGAAATTTCTTCCCAAAATCATTTAAGAATCCCATTTCCATCCAACATACAAAATCCGATCATAATCGGTAAACAAAAGGCTGAGTTAAGTCCCAGGTGGCCATATTTCAGATTTTCTTCCGAAAATCATTTAAGAATCTCATTTCCATCCAACATACCCAATCCGATCATAATCGGTTAAGAAATAGCTGAGTTCCGTCCCAGGTGGCTATATTTCAGATCTTCTTCCCAACATCATTACCACCCAGTAAACCCAATCCGATTATAATCGGTTAAGAAACGGCTGAGTTCCGTCCCTGGTGGCCACATTCCAGAATTTATTCCACAAATCATTTAATAATTCCATTGCCATCCAACATACGCAATCCCATCATAATCGGTAACCGAAAAATGGAAAATAAAAAATTGTCCGTTAAATCGAGGGTCCGTTAAATCGAGGTCCGTTAAATCGAGCGTCCGTCAAATCGGGGTCCGTTTAATTATTTATTTTACTGCGGCTAATGACACATTCAATTCTTTGTGTTGAAACGGTTGTCTTGTTTGATATACGGGGCGGATCCTATTGACTTGAACGCTGTTTTATTATGCACGTTAAATCATCTAACTTATAGGCTTTCCAAATACGATGGTAGGATTTAAGGCTAGTGAGATACCCTATGAATTAACAAGCTTTCAATGTGAAATCTTAACTCATTCAATTTTTTGTGATGGGTGTTTCCTTTCCATTTCGCTGTTTGTTATTAGGGGCTATTCATATATGATAAAACCATCTTTAGGATTTGCCCCTTATAACAAACAGCGGAATGGTGCCAATACACACAATTGAATGAGTTAAGATTTCCCATTGAATGCTTGTTAATTTATAGTGTATCTCACTTGCCTTAAATCCTACCATGATATATTGAAAGCCTATTAGTTAGTAGCCTATATTTCTATATAAGTCTATAGGATCGGCCCCGTAATTAGATGTAGAACCGGGTCGGCTGATAGGGTGTAAGGTGAGCGCGATGAATGCCAGAAAATTCTGGTTAATCGGTACACTCCAAATTTTAATCAACCTGCTACACCACGCCAAGTACATAAATACTGGTTTTCATATATTCGAGACTCATAATTCCTTAGAATTATTTTAGTAGCCGAAAGTCACTTTAAATTTTTTCAACTACTATTTCCGACTCTCGTTGGTTCTATTAAATTCAAATAATTCTATTTCTTGTGTTTCATTGATCCATATACAACGCTGAGCCAAAAGTACGGTTAGCAACATGCGGATTGTCGCATATTTTCAACGCCTTAAACGCGTTTTAAAACATTTACAACTTTTACAATATTTACATTTCTTGGGAGGTGTTAATCATTACATTTGACTTACTAGAAAAATTTTATTACTAATTGTTATGTTTGAAATAAAAAATTCAATTCAATTCCAAAGCGCGCTCTGCGAGGTCTTCGTGTATAAATCAAAACATAATTCCAAGAAATTCGCTTAAATTCAAAATTTAAAAATAACGACATTAGATATTCTTATCTTTGCTGACTTAATTTTTGTCAACACATAACATCACCGTTTTAATTAACATTCAATTCAAAATTTTGAATATTTCAACGCAACTTAACGCACATATACATTACGAGTATAATGATTTGATTTTCGCGCGTTATCTTATATGTGATTGTGTTGCTGCGATATAAAAACATATAATAAATTAATTTTGATAAATGATTACTTTGCCTCGATATTTAAACCAAATTATGTTAATTTATAAAAATCTACAGTATTGTGAAATTTCTGTATAGATGTACGCGCAAGATGACATGATATACAGCTCACATCTGTTTGAAGGACACGCACACATGAAGACCTGCCCACTCGTAATAAATGATACGTTAGGATCTAATAATTCATAGATGCTTAGTAGTAAAATGACATAATTTTACTATTCTTCGAATGCTATACAAACACACTTATCTCTACTTAAATACGTATTTACGGCGAACAACCAGAAATAACATCATTTAACAATAAATAATTTTTATACGCATATAAAGTTTAAAAGTTTAAGACAGTCATTAAAAAAGGATGTCATTTGGACAGAAAAATAATAAATTCACTTAATTATATAAGAAGTGAAAACAGACGGGGTAAAATTTCCCATAATACACTAGACATGCCCATTCGTACCCAGAAAACAATTCTGCGATAATTAAATAAATAAAAAATCGTTGATAATAAAATTATTGAATATGAAACGGCAATATAAAAAATTTATGTATTTTCGATCGAGGGACAGGTTGATCAGTTAGTAGTAAAAAATGGTGAAATTTTCTGATTCACACATAAAGTACCGTGGCAACGGGCATATAATTTTACTAAAATATCTAAATCCAATTTTATAAATCAATTTCTCAGATTACCTAAATATTTAATTAATTCATCTGACAAATTGGTTTCGCTATATTTAGTAATTTATTACTCTCGCAGCGTGTGTAGTTGGACGCTTTCTTAAGCTCGTTTAAATGTTAATAAAGCTTGAGTTATGTTATGGTAGTATAAAATTATGAGTTCGAGACACGTAAAGCCAGAACAAAAATTAAATATTTATTTTAAAAAAATTTCTTTTATAAATTGACATGTAATACTGTGGGCAAAAAATAGTAAGACCATGTTCATAATTTTAAAATTCTTTATTTATTTCTTCAAATCTATTTCGTCCCCCTCAAAGTAATCTCCCCCCACCCCGGCCTCAATACACTTGTGTCAACGATTTTTCCAATCCTCGAAATAGTTAATAAAGTCAATTTCCGGAATAGCCTCCAATGCGCACAGCGATTCATGTTTAATGTCTTCAATTGACACAAAACGGCTTCCCCGGAGCGGTCGTTTGAATTTGCTGAACAGCTAGAAGTCACACGGAGCTAAATCAGGCGAATACAGTGGTTGCGGAACGATATGGGTGGAATTTTTGGCGAAAATATCATGTAAAACCAATGCAGTATGAGACGGTGCATTATCGTGGTGCAAAAACCAAGAGTTGTCGACCCATAATTCCGGCTTCTTTTTACGAATAGCTTCGCGCAAATGACGCACGACACTCAAATAGGATTCCTTGTTGACAGTTTGGCCGGTCGGAAGGAATTCGGAGTGCACTACACACCCCGATAATCGAATGAAACTGTCAACATCACCTTGATTTTTGACTTGCTTTGACGTGGTTTTTTCGGCTTCGGCTCACCTTTGGCACGATATTCGTCCGATTGATCGTCTGTTTTCGGGTCGTAAGCATAGATCCAAGACTCATCGCCAGTTATAATACGTTTCATGACATCTTGGTAGTCGGAAAGCATAGTTTTACAGACATCAACGCGACGCTGTTTTTCCAAAAAATTGAGTGATTTTGGAACCAATCGTGCTTTCACTTTTCTTAGGCCCAAATGATCTTTAAAAATGGATTTCACTGATCCTTACGATATTTCAACGATGTCAGTAAGGTCTCTGACTGTTAATCGTCGATTATCGAGCACCAATTCCTTGATTTTATTAACGTGTTGATCATCAGTTGATTTTAATAGCCGTCCTAGACGTGGTTCGTCGTCAACACGTGCTCGACTCTCTTTGAACAATTTGTACCAATCAAAAATACTTGCTCGCGACATACAATTAACACCGAAGGCCTTTTGCAATATTCTGAACATTTCAGCACCACAAATATGATTCCGCACACAAAATTTAGTGGAACTTCTTTGTTGAATAATTTCACTCTTTGTAAAAATCGCCGAATGCACTTTTTGTACTTCAGAAAGACAAGCGTATACTAAACACTAATGATTAATTTGGTATGACATTTGGCACAGATGTCACTGACAGTCATACCAACATAGAAAAAACGTATTTCGACGAATGTTTTTCCGCGCGAAATTTAAATTAAAAAGTCTTATTACTTTTTGCCCTCTAGTATGATTTACAAAGTTTAGATTAGTACTGCTTTGAAATAATTAATTTTAATTAATGCTAAAATTAAAATGGTTTTCTAATATAAATTGAAACATGTGATATGTTTCCATCACGGTGTTTCTATTCAGGTTACTTTTATTGGTTCAAGTTACGCTTTAAAACGTTTAAACCATTTTTCCTGGAGGTGAAACAAGGGCGTTACCGTTCTTTAGTTTATTCGGCAATTATTTAATTCTTATAATTGCTATTTACGTTATTAATTTGTTTCCTGTTTTGTATGTTCTCTTGGTTAGTTGTCGATATCGAGTGTTTTCACTAACTGTCGAGTTGCTCGAAAGTGGCAGGCTGCTCACTGTGAATTTTGTACTTCGCTTTTTATGTCGTACAACTGAAATTCTTTATTACGTATTGATGTTATGATTAAGAATATTCAAATTGTTTGGGGAAGATTTTGACTTTAATGTGAAACACAGTAAATTTGTTATATTTGTCAAAAGTAGTTGTTGTTGTCAAAATAAACATGGCCGGTAATAGCACTGAATTTACTGAACCAGGAATAGAAAAACCTATGTACAGTTTGACAAATTGGATTAAACTAATAATGGTTGTCGGGATTGATATTGACGCTCATAAGAATCACAGTAAATTTGTTGTATTTGTCAAAAGTAGTTGTTGTTGTCAAAATAGGCATGGCCGGTAATAACACAGAAATTACTTAACGTGAACTAGAAAAATGTATGTACAGTTTGACAAATTGGATTTAATTCATATTAATTGTCGGAATTGATATTGACCCTCTTAAAAATCACAGTAAATCTGTTGTATTTGTCAAAAGTAGTTGTTGTTGTGAAATTAAACATGGCCAATAATAACACAGAATTTACTGAACAAGGACTAGAAAAACTTATGTAAAGTTTGACAAATTGGATTACATTAATATTAATTGTCAGGATTGATATTGACGCTCATAAGAATCACAGTAAATTTGTTGTATTTGTCAAAAGTATTTGTTGTTGTCAAAACAAACATGGCCGGTAATAACACGGAATTTACTGAACAAGGACTAGAAAAACCTATGTACAGTTTCACAAATTGGATTAAACTAATATTAATTGTTGGGATTGTTATTGACTTTAATTGAATCTCAGTATTTTTTTTTTGTATTTGTCAAAAATTTGTCTTGTTGTCAAAACAAACATGGCCGTTAATATCGCGGAACTTATACTTAACAGGGGCTTGAAAAACCTATATACAATTTCATAAATTAGATAAATTAAATTTAAATTTTTAATATTTATATAGACCTTTCTGTCAGTGACACAACATTTATTATGCCAATATTTAATCGTGAAATGTAATTAATACGAATATGTGAAAGTTGATAGTTTTACCTACTGCAATCGTTAAGCTAGACAATATAGCTGGATTTACGATTTTTTCTATAGATAACTCATGTACAGGATCTAAGGCTTCCTTCATCTTATTACCTTTGCACGAAAAGTTTGAATTTTAAACTAAATGGTTTTCGTCTACGATTTGAGAGAATTGCCACTCAAACATGTCAACTACGGGAACTACGGGAACGCAAAATTTATTCGTGGTTTAACTTGTATCAAAATTTTAATATGAAGGTGTTAGTACTCCCTAAAATTATACTAATCTAAAAAGGCATGAGAATGGGCATAATGACGCAAATCATTTAAAATTTATTCTGCCCGCTGATCCAAAATTGTATGAAAGAAACGAGATTGATATTATACTGTGAGTGGATTATTTCTTGCTTATGCTCAATATTAGACATAAAATGTATGAGACAATTTACACAAGTTGGCTATGTAATCGCAGATATCAAAACCGAATGGGAAGTGAAAAAAAAAGATCTATCAAGATTTAAAAATAGGTTTAGGCCAACAAAATTTTACAAAAACTTTGGGATCCTCAAGTTGATCAACTCTCATTCAAAATTAATAACTCAAAACGGAACATTTTACCTATAGCCCCCAAGATCTTCGATCCATTGGGTTGGTTAAGCACATTCATAATTCTTTTAACACTATGCGCCATTCATAATTCCCGCAACATTCATAATTAACGTTAAAATTATCATGAACCTTTAAGGCTGTGAAGGGAATCTTGGACTGAACCACTGATGAGAGATCAATGGAAAGATTGGAAAGATTTTTTTAAGAATCAGAAATTAACGCCGGTCGATTTGGCAACCAATCTCAAACGATACTCGAACCTCATACGATTAAAATTAATCTAAAACTAAACACAACAACCAACTTTAGTATCACGAGTAGGTAATAACTCAGATTTTGACAGCCGATCCCTACAGCACTCGTTAAACGATACGGCTCCCCGATTAGTTTGCTTCGTCCTCAAGCAATCACTTAAAAAATGTAACTTACACTTACTTAACTGGATTACTGTTTACCAACTGGTTCCATCAGTTGGTTACTGATGGACATCAAGCTAATCATCTTCTTTTTTAATGGCGCAATCTAATATCCCATACACTTTTCTGTACTATTTTCTAACCACACTCCTTTTCTGTAGCTCTCGTATTTTTTCTTTCATTTCAAATTTTATTTGTTCTTGCTAGCTAGGCCTAACTAGGTTCAGAACGGACGGATATTTGATCCGGTTGAGTGATTGAATTTGTTTTTGGGATTAGAATCAGATTGGATATAAAAAAATTAAAATAAGAAAAATTCTTGTTCGTGGTTTAAATATTATTTTCATAATATGCATGTATCTTGCACCAGAGCACCGTTTTCAAAATAAAATTCTTGTTGAATAGTTGAGGCACAAATTAGTGGGGGTAAAATATGGGATACTGATTAAAACAAATATAAATACGTTGTGACGAAAAAATTTGTAATATTCAATGATCAACTCTACCGTGTAAACTATAGTTTAGGCACTACGAGTAAAGTTAAATGTGACTATAGTTTAAACGCAGTGAAGATTTTGCTCAAGCAGAAAATTTTTATTTAGTAGAAAGTAATAAACCGCACATTATGAAATGAATTTTTACTTTGTGTTAAGTTATAAATTGGGTTAGTATAGTTTTGTATACAATCATCCTAAAACTAGTAGCCTGAGGTTATCGACCAAATATATTTTAGTATGGAAATAATTAAAAATGGATGCAGTGGTTCTGTCAGTATTCAATTAATTAACAATTAATTTGAATATAGAAAATGTCTGTAAATATGAAATTCAAAATTTAACGACGTCATTAAACAAAATATTATGAAATATCGAGATGATCTATTTGAAATTCTTTGTATCATAGTTACCGAATATGCATTATAACCAAGCGTTTAATAAACTTTGAGAATTGAAACTGAAATTATAATTTTAATAAGGCCCTTTTATTCGTTTTGATTTGAGTTATTATACTCATAGCTCCTATGTGGAAAAAGCTTGAAAGAAATTATTATTCCTCCAAATAAACGTAAACTGAAGTGAAATAAAGGAGTCTCGAGAATTCAACTAATAATATTAATGCTATCGCTAACACTTCTAAAAATAAATAATTCATACAGCAAGGCTTAAAACACCGAAGTGAGAACCCACTTCTATGACATTTCTTGTATAATTGTGACATTCCAGATAACCATGTAAATCTCTGAATTTTTAAGTTCGGCCAGGTTCAGAGACTCTGAACAATAAAAAAAAGTTAATCTTTCACTGTTTTTTTGCTTTATTTATTTATGACTAGCTTTTTGCAAATTTTTAATAAACTTAGTGTTGACGTTTATTTGCCTTTCACACATCGATCCTCTATCAAACTTCTATCTGACTCATTTTAATAAGTTACAATTAGTCATCAGTTAAATTCCTTGCACTCAAGAGAATTTCGAATAGTTATTTACTATGATTAAATGCAAAGCATTTCCGAATTCATTTTCCGATGTCCTCTACGTTTGACTTTCACATAACTTACTCTCAACCAAATTGCGTTTGTTTTCCAAATATTTTTCCAATCGTACTAATCATTCGACTATCTCAGTATCTTAAATAAAGATTAACTTTAGCTAGCCAAGTCGAAGTAATTTTTGTCATTTCTTTCTAAACAAATTATCTTATTTAAAACGCGGATTCACCTGAAACTTTCAAAGTACCTTTTCTGCTTCCATGAATTCATATTGAGTTACAACCTCAATCATACAGCCCAGTTCCCTATAACATTTTGTCGAGTTTACACGGAAATTCAATTCAGTCAGACATTCTGTTACCTAATTCACATTCTGCTGAGGCCTATTCAAGCTTAATCAGAACAAAGTCATAAGCAAAGTTGAAAATTGAGTGGGTTGGATTTTAATACCTTGATGGAGGACCGTGCATGTTAGACGCCTTTTCCACCCGAAGATGGATAAATTACTTTTTTGCTATTTAAAATATATTTAACAGTACAATATACTTACAGTAATTAAAATACAAATAATTATAGCTAGCAACCATTGTAATTAAAATAAAATTCTTAATATTCATATTTTATTGGATTATAATAAATATACAAAATACCAACCAATCGTGCTTTCACTAATCTTAGGTCGAAATGACCATTCAAAATGGTTTTCACTGATCCTTCCGATATTTCATCGATGTCAGTAAGGTCTCTGACTGTTAATCGTCGATTCTCGAGCACCAATTCCTTGATTTTATTAACGTGTTGATCATCAGTTGATGTTGATGGCCGTCCTAGACGTGGTTCGTCGTCAACACGTTCTCGGCCCTCTTTCAACAATTTGTACCAATCAAAAACACTTGCTCGCGACATCCAATCATCACCCGAAGGCCTTTTGCAACATTTTGAACATTCCGGCACCACAAAATTCATTCTGCACACAAAATTTGATAGAACTTCTTTGTTGATTAATTTCACTCTTTTTAAAAATCACCGAATGCACTTTTTGTACTTCAGAAAGATAAGCGTATACTAAACACTAATGATTATTTTGATGTGACATTTGGCACAGATGTCGCTGACAGTCATACCAACATAGAAAAAAAAATATTTCGACGACTGATTTTTCGCGCGAAATTTAAATTTAAAGTGTCTTACTACTTTTTACCCACATTAGTATGTATCAGTTTTTAATACAAAAATACAGTAACTTATAACTTTACTTGTTGCTAAAATAGTTAAGAGCCTATTTTAAAGCACATACTATCAATTGTGTCATCAGCAAGGTACGATCTAATTTTAATACAGATTTTTCCTGAAGCTGAAGAAAAAAGCAGAAGAAAAAGCTCTTTCAGCTTGTATGCTGGTTCACGGAACGCAAATAATAATTTATAAATAAATTCAAAACTTTCTCTTCTTGTTCCGGTATCTTCGAACTGTGTTATTTCTCTTCCTATAACGGTCAAGAAATTTAAAGAATCGTTCTTAATTAACAGGGACGGTGGAGCTCTTATTCCTTTTTTTATTGTTTATCGTCCGACGGTACTTCTAAGATATCTTCTTCAGAATGGTTATCTGGGGTTGTATGTTTTTCCTGAATCTGTTAATCTTGTGAATAATTTGAAAACCATCGGTATAAGGTTTTTTTTATTTCATTTGGAACTTGCGCTATTGCCATCGCAAGAATCAGAATGTAAATACTGAAAAACAGTTGATGGTTCCATTCTCCTTTCATTAATTCGTAATTCTAGTGTCGATTTCATTTCATTTGAAAGAATACAATTTATATTCTGCAGCCTTAAAAAGATTGGTCTCTTCGACCAAAAGCCTCTACCGTTAGCCTTATTGGCTCAAGCACAGTAATAATCGCCACCAATAACATCCAATCTTTTTTACAAAATGAATACTCAGTAAGGTTTAGTTCTACGATCGCCATCTGTAGGCTAGCCTTCAATAAGCTACACCATCGCGTTTTAGAATCTAAGTTAAATTACAATTTTTGGCAATGGTTCAGATTTACATATTTTTGCAACGTGGTATTTCTTGTTGAAGAAGCTCTAAAAAATTTTACTACTTTAAAAACTTTTGTTATCAGGTGATAGGATTCTTAAGTAAAGAGTGTTTTTTAAGCCCGATAGAACTTGAAATTGTAAAAAATAACACAAAAATTAAATTGTAATCAAAAATATTATTTTATTAGAAAGATCAATACATGGCATTAATATTTGAAAATGATTTTGGGTATATGGGCATCGTAGCTGTTCTTGACGAAACTCATTTTGGACGTTCAATTTTAAGCCACTTTTTCGAACACTGCTATCCGTATGTCACGAATAACACGAACAATCCTGGCCTCCAAGGCGTCAAACCAGTGACTTCACGTAGTCCTACAGGAAATAATCGAGAGGTGTCAAATCTCACGACCTTGGAGGCCAATTGACCGGTCCATTTTTTGAAATCAACTTTTCGTCAAATTTTGATTTTAATAAGTTTTGATTTGATTTAGCGCATCCTGCTGAAACCACATCTCGTCCGGATCAATGTGATCCATATTTTCAAACGAAATATCAGTGATCATGGTGCGGTAACGATCTCCATTGACCGTAACATGATCCCGGGTCTGATTTTCAAAGTAAATTTTAATAATATCGTAGCCATGTTCAAGCGTGATTCATGATGATTTGCCAGAGTATACTGAGATCTGCCAGAGTATATTTTTCATAAAAATTTAATTTTTTGTTTTATTTTTTGCAATTCCAAGTTCTATCAAGATAAAAAATCACCCGTTATATAATGTGTCATTGTCACCCATGTGTATTTTGACAACAACAACAATGTTTAACAAACACGACTTGTATACTCTGAGTTGATTAAAATTTAATACCAATCTAAACCATTTGAATTAATTTAATCCGAATTCTCAAATTATCTATAAATTTATATTTTTATTGGGACAACAGCAACAATGGTTGACAAAAACATTTGTCCAAATTGGTTGGATAATTCTTGATCTAAGTTATGGTTATGTGCAACCCTTGGATCCGTTTTCGGAATCTACAGTTTCTGGGCAATTTACTTCCTCAAAAGTATCAGCAGTTTCAGATAACGCCAATGACACACAATTCAAATTTCTATTCAAATAAAGCACGTCAAGAAACCATGGGCAAGGCAATGCTGATGTTCTAGCTCAATCAACCTCTAAATTCTTTTCATTGCCGAAGCTCCATCGGTCGTTATACTTACTCGTACAATGTCCTTTTCAAGCGATAAAGAGAAATCGTTTAATTTATATTTAATTTGCTCAATACACTTTTCGGCGGGAGCACTACCGTGAATACGGATGAAGCCTAAATTCCATATTTAAGAATCGACTATTTAGAATAAGCACTCATGAAAAGTTAAACTAAATCTAATTTTATTCATTTTCTTGTTAAACAATTAGGAACATGTTTCCTTTTGAATTTTTGCAGCATAATCCATTACCATTTTTGTATGGTGTTGGACGATTTTTGTATTTGATTTTGGCACGTGAACCCCTGAAGTGGTATACTATATCATGCAATTAGCCGTAATAAAATGGCAGACAAACAAAGATCTTGTTTATTTTCACCAAAGAATTCAGCAACTTTGTTGGATGAACTTAAATCAAAGAAATTTAATATTTATATTGTGGATCGCTCGTAAATATGAATGAAGCCCACTAGTAGATTCCCCAGCAACATTTAATTTGTTTTCCACATTACTTGCATTTACCACAACTTCCAGTTTTTTCTCGTAGAAAATGAGCCCATATATATTCTTCAAAAATTTTAGTTTCCATGCTTTTAAACTATTTATATTACCCTAAAATTATTTTGATTCAAAAATCATATGAAATGGATAGAACAAACCAACCAAAAAAGCATAATTTGTACGAATATTGAAATAAAAACAGGTCGAGGATTGAAAAAATAGGCCGAAAGTACATACAGAGACATCTCTTATAAATATAGGAAAATATTTCCCGCTTTTTTTTTTCAAATAAAACCGGGTTTTCGGTGATTGAGAAGGAACGAACTAAACCTACCGTTAGTTCCTTGCTCTACGTAGCATTCTGATTACATATAATGATTTTGAACCAGAATTTCAACAATAAAATATTTTCGATTTTTTGCGAAAATCATTGAAGGACTTATGGTTAGCCTTACTGATTTTGAACGGATAAAATTTATTGTTTGTTTCGGTTATTTTGCGTTACTTATGTAATTTTGAGTATACTTTGCCTTCGAATTCCAATCGAACAATCATTTTATATTTCACTCTATTAGTTTCGAAGGTAGTAGATTTGGATATTTCTAATGCCCATCGAAATCTTCGTTCCCCAATTCAATTTCATGATCAGGTAAGAAAATGGCCATCGAACATTTATGCCATGCGCTTATTATTTCTCCCTCCACCACTCTATAAGCATCATTCATCAACAACCCCATACCCTAAAACGCGTAATTCTGTCACGCTCTGAACACACCAATTTGGCTCCCACCCATCCTCTGTCACTTACTGATTCAATTGGAGTTGCATAAATACTCACAATTGACATATATGCTTATCCAGATTCTGACTTTTGGCAGCGATGACTTTGATGTGCTCGAAATACGGCATGTCATGAAGAACAAGGATGATTTTAGCCCGCGCCAATATAGTAACACCGCCACGGTCTATACAGAAAATGTTACCCATTTAAACGAAACGTCTTCCACTATCCCATTTCACACAAAAACATAATGTCCACAAAATTGTTTGCCAGATAAGTGAGCAACATACCACCATTATCATTCATGCAGATGTTGATCTTGCCAATTATCATACAGTCATTGGATCTTATCATTTGCTATGCCAAAATAAAAGAAGAAGCAAAGAAATAATGAAAAGCAAAATGAAAATGAGTTTTCCTTATTTCGTCTATTGAATGTCATCAGAAATCAGTATTACTTGATCATCACATCTTCAATGTTTTTGATTGTTGCTACTCCGAATTCAATTTGTTGGCTTGTGTCCATCAGAAATATTGTTCGCGCATATAAAATATAATGTCACCCGGAAACATTAAGGTTTTGCTTGCTCGTATCGTGGCAGTTGTGACACCTCATCTGATTTGATAAGTACAACCGCAAACCGATTGTATTAAAGGAGATGATGTGATGTGCCTTTGCTTGTCAACACAAGAAAATCTTCGCTTTGTAGACTCTCCGTTTCTTCTAAGAACTATTCATGTGATATACTTTTTCGATCAAAAAGAAAAATATTCTCTTTGTATTTTTTATTATCTTCAATTATATAGATTTGATGTATTCGGGGACTAAAAACCATTTTTACTCATATTCAACATCCAGCCCGTAGGCAGTTTTCGCGTTAAAAATGTAAAATTCGGCACTCTGATGTTGTGACTTCATGTAGCTTAATAAACGGATACAGGTGTAAGAAATAAAAAATATGTTCTTCTATATGTAGTTGGCAACGACCTTAAAAATCAGTTCCTTAAATGTTTACTAACTAATCCGATTTATTTATTTAAAAATTAAATCTTACCTAAAATAACCACTATTAACCTAAAAGAAAATTTTATAATCGCTGCCAAACTTCGTTCAATACATAATCAAATCGCTAAGACGAAATTTCGCCGTTGTGGACTAAAGAGAACTTTTTTTTTAATCCACACGATTGCCGCACAAAATTTACTGAATTCCAAAATAAATCGGGGCGAGTATCATAGAGAAAAAGGCGTTAACAACTGTATCATAGTCTCAAGCAACCATTGCTATAGTTACTACGAATTTTAACGAAAAAGAATTTACAAAAACAGAATGCAATCGAAATACCTATCCCATATGTCTCATCCAGAGGGGGATAATGGGATAAAGCCGAATTTTGATTTTATGTCTAAGTCACGAACTTCATAACAATTATTCATGTATATGCATTTGGAAAACCAGGGCAGGGACATTTCAGATGTTACTTATTAACATGTACGGAAAAAATGTAATGAAACATGGAATAGGACGCTGCTTATTCGTGAAAAGCAATGTTACATTTGTTTGAAGTATGAATTACGTATGAAATGAATGAAGTATGAAATGAATTACATATCGTCATTAATGAGTGGGGTGATATTAAAAAAATTTATAAAAATAATCATATCACTACAAAAATACGCTTTACTCTAAAGGTAGAACGAAAGGTGGACTGCACTAGAACAACTAATCAGTACCCCCATGCAAGATGATCAAAGAAATAAATATGTTTAATGATTCTGTTTAATAAAAAAGTATATATATATATATATATATATATATATATATATATATATATATATATATATATATATATATATATATATATATATATATATATATATATATATATATATATATATATATATATATATATATATATATATATATATATATATATATGACTATTGTAATTTGGAAAGACAAATAACCTCAGATACATTGATTTGTGGCTAACCACAAAGCTATTTGAAGGCAAATTTGATTTTATATTTCAATTTTCTTTACTGTTTGCTGTACTTTACATAAATTACCGGTCAAGTAAGATATAGTTTGGGTTAAGCATTAGTTCAAGCGCATACATTTTTAAATGTGGGCATATTGGTGTCAAATTATAATTTTTTTTAAACATTATTTTTAAACGTGTTTATATCTATAATTTTTTAGTATAATCCAACTGAAGAAGAAACAAGAAAAAATGTATTATAGTTATACTAGCTATTCTGTACGAGTGACTATTCATAATAAAAAATGTACAAAGAAACGTCCGATCTTTTAGTACAAAATAATATTTCAAACAATATCGATCATAATAATGTATACTCGTTGTGAGAAAATTGATACTTTTTCTTCTAAATGTAACCGTATCCATTTTACGAAATGTAAATGTTAATTGTTGTTATTTTTCACTAAACAACAAAAAAAAATATTGTTCATGAACTTTTAATCGAAGGTAAAAAAATCTTATATTTTAAATCCAAAATATGCACTCATCCCCTCTTGTATAACACACTCATAAGCCTCAAATTTATTCACCTTTTGAATAGTTTGGATTGATTGCAAAATTTTTTTATTCATCAAACGATGATTTTAGAATAACATTATACATCCAAATGCATGATTAATCCCCACACAAATAAATTAAATTGGGTTTGGGTTTGCAATTGCTTGTATATATGTACTCGTACTTATTTAAGTAAGCAAGGCTGATGAGGTCAATTTTATAATCAACTGTAATTGCGTTGATTTATAAAAATTCTTCTTTTTGCAGTTCTCCCTCTCCTCTAATAGACAAGTTTCAAATTATTACATTTAATTTATTCGATTAGTATCGTTTTCAACTTATATGGATACTAATAGGATTGTCTTACAAGTCTTAATTTGTTAGCATGTCGGATTAAATATGTTTATTGACTCTGATTAAATGTTTTGTTTTGTTAAAACATAAGAAACGTTGTAGCAGTAACATGCTGTTTTTCTATTGAGACTTTCATTAGGGATTACGAACAGTCATCTAATGATCAGCCTAAAAGTACCTTAGTTTTAAAAGACATATGAATGCATCAGTAAGTTCTGAAAGAAAAAGAGAAATAATTTTCTGAACTGTGGCCCCACGAAAATTTTTTGTAAAATTTGTAGATGATCTATAAAAAATAATTTAATATATTAAAACAGAATTTGTAAGCACCAAGTTTTAAAAATTTTCTTGAGTGATTTTTGTAGACTGCTTCAATTAGTTGAATTTAATTTTTAATTATTTTAAAAACGAAATAAATCAATCCCTACAAATAAAATTAAAAAGCGACAAACCTAATATTACATATAATGGAAAAGTAATTTATTCAAAAATGGCGACAAATAATACTTGCATGCTATAAATAATTGAAAATTGTATTGCCATCGATTTCTCTAACTGTTGCGTAACTTTCAGCGAATTTATTTGGTTCAATCACTTGAACATTTACTAAACCACCATGAGTCGCCAACTAATAAATTACGATAAAAAAAATTATCAATTCAGTCAATCCGTTTTACTTGAGAATTTTGCGTTGTATGGAATGCGGGGCAATGAAGTACTTTTGAATAATATGCGGATTTCTTTGACCAACCGAATGATCTATATGTAAATATCCATTTTTTGAGTGAATAAACTAAATAAATTAAATAAATTAAATAAATTGAATAAATTAAATAAATTAGATAAATTAAATAAATTAAATAAATTAACTAGATTAAAAAAATTAAATAAATAAAATAAAATAAATAAATTAAATAAATTAAATAAATTAAATAAATAAAATAAATTAAATAAATTAAATAAATTAAATAAATTAAATAAATTAAATAAATTAAATAAATTAAATAAATTAAATAAATTAAATAAATTAAATAAATTAAATAAATTAAATAAATTAAATAAATTAAATAAATTAAATAAATTAAATAAATTAAATAAATTAAATAAATTAAATAAATTAAATAAATTAAATAAATTAAATAAATTAAATAAATTAAATAAATTAAATAAATTAAATAAATTAAATAAATTAAATAAATTAAATAAATTAAATAAATTAAATAAATTAAATAAAGTGATACTTTAATTAAATTTAATAAATTTAATAAATTAAATAAATTAAATAAATTAAATAAATTAATAATAGATTAAATAAATTAAATAAATTAAAAAGACTAAATAAATTAAATAGATTAAAAAAATTAAATAAATTAAATAAATTACACAATTTAATTAAATTAAATAAATTAAATTAATTAATAATAGATTACATTAATTAAATTAATTAAATAAATTAAAAAGAAACAATAAATTAAATAAATTAAATAAATTAAATAAATTGAAAAATTAATTAAATTTAATAAATTAATAAATTAATTAAATTTAATAAATTAAATAAATTTAATAAATTAAATAAATTTAATAAATGAAATAAATTAAATAAATTAATAATAGATTAAATAAATTAAATAAATTAAAAAGACTAAGTAAATTAAATAGATTAAAAAAATTAATAAATTAAATAAATTGAAAAATTAATTAAATTTAATAAATTAAATAAATTTAATAAATTAAATAAATTAAATAAATTAAATAAATTAAATAAATTAAATAAATTAAATAAATTAAATAAATTAAATAAATTAATAATAGATTAAATAAATTAAATAAATTAAAAAGACTAAGTAAATTAAATAGATTAAAAAAATTAATAAATTAAATAAATTACATAATTTAATTAAATTAAATTAATTAATAATAGATTACATTAATTAAATTAAGCAAATAAATTAAAACGATTAAATGGATTAAATAAATTAAAAATAAATAAAATAAATTAAATAAATAAAATAAATAAAATAAATAAAATAAATAAAATAAATAAAATAAATAAAATAAATAAAATAAATAAAATAAATAAAATAAATAAAATAAATAAAATAAATAAAATAAATAAAATAAATAAAATAAATAAAATAAATAAAATAAATAAAATAAATAAAATAAATAAAATAAATAAAATAAATAAAATAAATAAAATAAATAAAATAAATAAAATAAATAAAATAAATAAAATAAATAAAATAAATAAAATAAATAAAATAAATAAAATAAATAAAATAAATAAAATAAATAAAATAAATAAAATAAATAAAATAAATAAAATAAATAAAATAAATAAAATAAATAAAATAAATAAAATAAATAAAATAAATAAAATAAATAAAATAAATAAAATAAATAAAATAAATAAAATAAATAAAATAAATAAAATAAATAAAATAAATAAAATAAATAAAATAAATAAAATAAATAAAATAAATAAAATAAATAAAATAAATAAAATAAATAAAATAAATAAAATAAATAAAATAAATAAAATAAATAAAATAAATAAAATAAATAAAATAAATAAAATAAATAAAATAAATAAAATAAATAAAATAAATAAAATAAATAAAATAAATAAAATAAATAAAATAAATAAAATAAATAAAATAAATAAAATAAATAAAATAAATAAAATAAATAAAATAAATAAAATAAATAAAATAAATAAAATAAATAAAATAAATAAAATAAATAAAATAAATAAAATAAATAAAATAAATAAAATAAATAAAATAAATAAAATAAATAAAATAAATAAAATAAATAAAATAAATAAAATAAATAAAATAAATAAAATAAATAAAATAAATAAAATAAATAAAATAAATAAAATAAATAAAATAAATAAAATAAATAAAATAAATAAAATAAATAAAATAAATAATGTTCGACAACCCGTAGCCCTTACAAAGAGGTCTATATGTTGTCGGCAAATCAGGGTCCCCTCTTGCGTGCTATTTGACAAGCGTTATTCTTTCCACTTTCCATCCCGTGGGGAACACTCCTGCCAATAGGCACCTGTTAAATATGTCCAGTAGTATATATCCGGGTAACTGCTGGCCACGACATTTAGTATTTCCTTTGAGATTTCATCTGGTCCCGGAGCCTTTTTGATTTTCATTGACATCATTGCACTTAGTAACTCCACCTTATTGAAAATGGCTGGCAACATCTCTACCATCGCGATATTCCCTTTGTATAATCTCGTGTGTTGGGAAAATAGTGTCAATTATTTCCTCCATCGTGGCTTCATCGATTAGCCTGCATATGTCTGAAGAACCTAGCTTGCGAAAACTGGTTTTGCACCCTCTGCCCCATAAATCCGTATTCACCTCGTCACACATCGTCCGGTCCTTACTCCTCTCGATGGCTCTACCAATCTCTTTATTCGTTGCATTGTGCTCGGTGGATTTGACTAACGCGTCGTTCTTGTTTCATGCTGGCTGTGCCGTTCTTCTAAGCCTTATGGCTTTCTTCCTTAGTTCTGTCCACCAATATACTTGTCGCTTTCCACTCAACACTTTCTTACGATCATCCTCAGCATTAACTGTTTATCGTGTCGTGGCTCCCATGGAGATATAGGCGCACTCGCTCGATTTCGATCTAGAAACTTTGTTAGTTTGGTAGCATCAAACTAATTCATTTTCCATCCACTGCCGAGAACCGTGTACTCGGTAGGTTATACAGTTATGATCGCTTCCTGTGTAACTATCTATTACCTTCCAGTCTGTTGCAAGAGATGAAATTCAAATCCTGTCTTCAACACCATTTCCATTATAGCCCTACCACTGGAGCCCCGTTGGGGCATACCCCACTCCAAGGCATGAACATTAAAGTCACCGACCACCACTTCTTCAGAGCAGTTTCGAATTCCATCTTCCAGTTCGTTCAATTTTGTTTGAAAGTTGAATATGCTGTCGTTTGGCGAAAGGTAAATACTAAATATCGTGATGTTCCGACTATACCAATCCACACAAATCTATTACCCGAACCATGACTCCTCACTATTCACAGATTCGACTCTGGTCAATTATCCATCAGCAGCACTGTATTCAGTGGCCCCGAAAACCAGTTAAACATATTCCGGTTTCGATATTGTTCACTAATCACAGGCAGCTCGGTTTTTTCGTCGTAAACGAGGTGCGTAAGGATATCGTATGCAACCGTACACCCATTCTGGTCTCCTGGTCTCCAGCGCCTCTCTGAAAACCCTACAACCACCAGACCCCTGTTCATGGTTGAAGTTGGTCACGCAAAGAAGGTATTTTGGCTGGGATGTACATGCCACAGCCCTGTCCGTCCTGCCAGCATCTCGAACTGTGTCCTTTGCAGCTACCCTTATATGTCCATATTCTAAACACCTAGAGCATTTCTGAACCTCCACTCTCTTCTTAACGCGGCCGAAGACCCACCCAACTTTCATTCTCCCTCGCTACAAGAGCGCCAAGCCAGCTCGTTCATTAGTCTCAACCACTGCCTTTATTTTACCAGATCCATTATTGAGAGCTTTATACGAGGCACCGGCCTCTGGATTTCTCCACCTTGCCTTATTGCCTCGCGCTGTAATTGTTGAAATCGTATCTTCAAAGCAGTCCAGCTCCCGCAACCCACCACCAGTCGATGTTTTGCGGATCTGTCTTATTTCATCGTCATTGTCATCTGGACATGCCTTGTTGCGGATTATCCTCAGCACATCAGCGTAGGTTTGTATTTTTTCTTCTTCTCCTCCTTTTCTTTTAATACCAGGTTTCCTGTTCGCCGATGGGGTTCTCTCTGCGGTATGAGCTGTATTATTTATATTGAGCCCTCTGCCTCCCTGATTACTGAGCTTCCTCTGCCATTTACCACCAAGATATACCCAATTGTTTGGCTTATTTGTCGATGCTTGTCGTCTCTGTTTTACCTCCCCCTTCGATTCTTCCGCAGAGGCAGGATGTCTGCCTCTCTTTTTATTCGCCTGCGTTGTTGTTTTAGAAGTAGCTCGATTTAGCTCAATTTCTTTTGGCAAAATTAATAAACTCCTGGCACTGTTTCAAGCGGAGATCATGCCTTTCTTCCATGTTTACTTCTATGTGGTCATTTAACTTCGTCCTGTTGCCATGTATATTCTGTTTGGCCAGGGTTATGCCTTCTGCTGGCTCATTCATACGCCGGTAGAATGATAATGATTACTTCTTTACTTGCTTTATGGTTTGCATCTATCTCTAGTGCATGTAAAGATACCTCTTCCTGGTGTTTTGATGCTGTCTGAGAAGCATCACTGTCATTTATTTTTTGTTTTAAATTGTAATTATTAATTTTTAATCCCACGAGTAGCACGAGAAATAACGGTCGCCTATGATATAGCTCTGCGTTATCATAGGAAGGCTACGGGTTTAGACCGAATGTCGCTAAATTCGGAATTCGCATACTAGAGACCAAGCTCCCACTTAGTCATGTAGCTCTCGGTGTATGCAGTACCACCTTAGATTGAGTGACTGAAGTAGTCCTCGGTCGGTCATTCCAATTTCCTGCCTCCAGCCTGCAACCCGACACTAGGCTTCCTTTGGTTCATGGTTTTATGGCGCCATTTACTCGTTATACTCTGTTCCCATTATAGCTGCAGTGTTCACGGTCCTCCACCTTGTGACCGCCTGCGGCAGCTGCAGATGCCCCAGCATGCGATAAAGCTTTAGTCATTACGGATGTATTGTTATGCATGGTTAACAACAACAACAAAGTTATTGTATTTTATATTCTACACTCAAGCAAATCATCTAATTTGCATTAAATGTCACAAAGAATCATAATAATTTGATCTATTACTATTTAGGTCGTTTATAATATGGCGCAGCATATATTAAAAAAAATTATGTAAATTGGAGAGAAGAAGATAATTCTTGCTTTTGTAAACCATTTTTAACCAAGGTTGAAATTCATAATTTGCAGTCGTGAGAAAAAAATTTTTTCCTTGCGTTTTTAAATAATTTTTTGTGATAAAGAAAAGGTCTTTGACATTGCTGCAAAACCAAAATAATCACCACTGTATACAACTTAATACCGTAAAACTTCCGAATTTCAATTGCATCCAATTATGTATATGTACATGACAATTGGAGTGTGGCAACAGACAGGTTAAATACTAAGCAACATTTTTATTTGCTTGTTTCGCGAAATGTCATTTATTATTGCAAAATTAAAAAGGTGGTGTAAGATTTTAGCGCACAAATTGCCATCTACGGTAAAACCAGGCTCGCGTAATGATTTATTTTAAGTACAGTGGATTAAGCAATATATATTTGTAAGGATGGCATTTAAGCGTGTCCGCCTCGATTAGATAATAACAAGTAAATTAAATGATTACAGATTACCTTAAAAAATCTTATTATTTCCTTGTTTAAATAACACAACTGGGGGTCTTCTTCTGCCTTGCATACGTTCAAATGATTACACTACACACTCAAAAATTTTCTTATTAAACGCAATCTATGTATAAAATGTTGAGAGTTGTTCATATTTTTTGTAAACCAATTTCGTTAAATTTAATATTTAGTTGATTAACGAGATTGCCCGCGTTAATTGCTGTTTGTTTAATTTTAATTTGTTGTTAAGCGCTAAACCAATAAATTTAACAGTTAATAATATTTAAAATATTTAAAAAGTGAATATTTGTACCCGATTTACTAATCGCATATAAGAAATTGTTTCAATAAATTGTCGAGGAAGCTAAAAATGGGTTGGGCACTCTTACTTATATAGTTCGATATACCCGTTTAAATATTTTCATTTAATCGTTCAATCATTTAGATGTCAACGATGCGGTATAATAATGCAGTTTCTGTAAATAATGTCGTAATGAAAATGATCGTTACTATCACATCACACACAATTCGCTCGTTTATAAACAACGAGATTTACTATCAATTCAATTGTGTCTTCTTATTCATTTAAGCAAGCAAAACGCTACCTAATCTGTAAATATTTTCTTTATTAACTAATTTGCATTCGGGTAATGTAGCGCATTACGATGCGCCTCGATATACATTTTGAATTTGGCCAATTAAGCAAATAGGTCATCAACTTCCATAAAGCCGATTAGATTTAAATTAAATTAGAGGGATTTTTTATTCTGAAAGCACTAGAAAATTGTAATAAAGATTTAATGGAATCACAATAATTTTTGCGGACACTTTGACATTTATACTCGTCTATTAATTCGATGCGGTTAAAAGACGAATAAATTAAAAAATAACAGCCTTGATTATTTTATATAATTTTGCGGAATTCATAATCGCACACAAGTACGTACCACGATATTACACCGCGTTGTACGTAAAAATATCATTCTGAGTAAATTTTTTTTTTTTTAAAACATTTTAATATTTAATTAATGTTAAACGATTTGTCAAATGAATCAAAAATCATTTACCTATTTTGAATTTAATTTGTGCTTTTGCCTAATGAATACAAAGAATTGAAATTACATAGTTGAAGAAAAAAGTATTATATGGTATAAGGTTGGTGACTTTCTATAATGTATACATAGTATGATAAAATATATATGATGACAGAGTATCAGATGAATGATTCTCCATAAGCTTTTCATATTTTATGGTTGTCTGAAAATAGAAAAAACCTTAAATACTTACTTGTGTTGGAACTAACGTCTTTAGTTCTTGAAACATCTTGAAATATGCCTGGCTTAATATGTTAAACTAACCCAAAAAGTTAGAGTGTATGTAATGTTTTCACTTAAACATTGTTAGTGGCTTATAACAAATAGATCAATAGCCTAAATTCAACGTGACTAAAAGCCGCACATATTCGACTATATTCCAAAATTTGGATAATAATATTATTTATTATGAGTTTTCGGGGTATATATAAATGCTGTTCAGCGATAATTAATGACATATTTCCGCAATCATAATTGCGAGATTAACACGCATATGCTATTCGTAATAATTCTGAAGTACGCATAAAAGCACGTTCCTTGCCTGCAGTATAACTTTGTTCGAATTGAACTGCCGCTAATCCCTCTTTGAATTAAGAATTAATCCCTCTTTGATCTCGGAAAACTTCAATCGAGCAAGTGGCCAAGTTCTATTACCATTCTATACAACATTGCCTGTAACCGTTTTGCCTGTGATGTCATCCAAGAAGAAGAAAAATCATGAGCATCCATTTCTCGTTCCCTTTCTGAGCAAAACTCCGGAGTAAAACTACGGCAAATTACATCGTAAACCGCTGACTATCTATTATACTATCAGAATATTTTACAGGCAGGTATAAATGCCAAATAAGGCACTTATCAGGCAAAAATTCATATTGGTGACCGATAATAAAACATTGCCAAATGTCAATCTACCTTCGGTATCATGCAGCCATCTGCAACGTATCGAATAATTTCTCTCAGAATTCCGTCCGAAATAGAGCATCGGAAAGAAGAACAACATCAAATCTCATCTCTTTCGGAAAAGCAACGATTCAAGTAGTTCCGTTAGATGACAATAATTTACACCATAAACACACAGACGATAAACGCGATAAGCTATCTGATACTTATCAGAATATCTTGCTAGAGACAAACTAATATCCAATTCCGTCACAACTCAAACAGTAACTTTTCAATGGTGAAACAGTGAATAATAATTATCATCTAAATATGGGCAATTACATCTGAGGTTTCTGGATTACAAGTTGTTATTTTAGAAAGTCTTCGAAACGAAGTTCTTCCATAATTAGATCATATGCACCTTCTCATTAAGGAAACATCGATGAAGACATTACATCTGAAAAGATGAAAAACATCACTGAGTAAAACCAGTAGAAAACTTTGAATAAATTCATCTTTGTTAAGCAAGTCCGTACAAGAGTCATTTTTTAATAGTGACTAATGCTTAATCAAAATGGCAGAAATCGCTGTAACATAGTCCAGCCCAACAACTGAAGCGACAAATTAAAAAATAAAGTCAATTTTACAGCTACAAATTCCGTGTTATTACCGGCCATGTTTATTTTGACAACAACAACTAGTCTTGGCCAATAAAACAAATTTTCTTTGATTCACATAAAAGTCAATAGCAGTCCAAACAATTTTAAATATTTTAGTCCTATGTTAAATTACATATAAGTTTCTAGTCATGGTTAAACATTTTTCGTGTTATTATCGGCCATGTTTATTTTGACAACAAAAACAATTTTTGACAAATGCAACAAATTTACTGTGATTCACATAAAAGTTATCATCAAACCCAACAAATTAAATTTATTTAATCCAATTTGTGAATTTAAATATAGGTTTCTAGTTACTGTTAAGTAAATTCCATGTTGTTACCCGCCATGTTTATTTTGACAACAACAATTAGTCTTGGCGAATAAAACAAATTTTCTGTGATTCACATAAAAGTCAATATCAATCCCAACAATTTGAATTCATTTAATCATATCATAAGTTACATATGAATTTCCACTAATTTTAAAGTAAATTCCATATTATTATCGGCCATGTTTATTTTGACAACAACAACAATGTTTGACAAAAACAACAAATTTATTGTGATTCACATAAAAGTTATCATCAATCCCAACAAATTAAATTTATTAATTCCCATTTGTGAAATTAAATATAGGTTTCTAGAAACTATTAAGTAAATTCCATGTTTTTTATATCCGCCATGTTTATTTTGACAACAACAACTAGTGTTGACCAATAAAATAAATTTTCTGTGATTGGTATATAAGTAAATATCAGTCCAAACAATTTTAAATAATTTAGTCATATGTTAAATTACATATAAGTTTCTAGTCATGGTTAAACATTTTTCGTGTTTATTATCGGCCATGTTTATTTTGACAACAACAACAATGTTTGACAAACACAACAAATTTACTGTGATGCACATAAAAGTTAAGATCAAAACCAACAAATTACATTTATTTAATCCAATTTGTGAAATTAAATATAAGTTTCTAGTTACTGTTAAGAAACCGGACAAGTGGTGCAGTGGTTAAAGCTTCGGCACTTGGACCGGGAGGTGCTGGGTTCGAATCCCATCAGAGGCTAGATGCAAATCGAATTTTCATCATCGATTACGATCGGTGATGCTAATAAATACAACTAAGACCCACTGATGGAGTGCAGAATTCCGTGTCAGGCACCGACCCACCTTCCATGTCAATGTACAGATTGACATGGAGCTTGCAATGTGCAGGTGGTATACTGTAGTTGTGTGAGTAGGTGAAGTAGGTGGGTTAATGATGTGGAGTGAATGAGTGGTATCACAATGGGCCTAAAAATTGGCCTAAGTGTGCAGTAAGCAACCACTGCAACCTAACCTAACCTACTGTTAAGAAAATTCTATGTTATTATCCGCCATGTTTATTTTGACAACAACAACTATTTTTGACAAGTAAAACAAATTTTCTGTGATTCACATTAAAGTCAATATCAATCCCGGCAATTTGAATTAATTTAATCGTACCACAAGTTACATATAAGTTTCTAGTGTTTGCCAAGTAAATTCCATGTTACTATCGACCATGTTTATTTTGACAACAACAACAATTTTTTACAAATACTACAAATTTACTGTATTTCACATTAAAGTCAATATCAATCTCAACAGCTTAGAATAAATGTTCAAATTTGTGATATTGTACATAGATTTCTACTAAAATTGAGGATGCTAGATTACTACGAATTTTCGAAGAATTAGCATCACATTCTGGAGAAGATGTGCCAAATGATCGTCTATTTAACAAGAGCATGATAAATTTGCAGATGTATCAAATCATACAGGCCAAATTGCCGAAACCATTGAAAATGGCGGATATTCAAATCCCAAAAATGTGGTACTCAGGCATATTTGGGAAAAAATTCCTCTCAGATGAAACCTAGGCAGGGTTAAAAACAACAGTTCTTTTTTAATTTATTTGCTTAAAGATTAGATGGAATAATTAATTTGGTTACCAAACACTTAATATTGTAGGTAATAAGTATATTACCCTTAATTTAATTAAACCTCTTCGAATTTTAAATATTGTCATTAAGAGTTCGAAATCAATTATATTATGGAAGCTGAGTTGAGATATATTTTTAAAAAGTTCGGAAGTTGAAAATCTTAGTGGCAGGCGGTATATATGTTTTTGTAGAATTGCGATCTCATCACAATGGAAACTAGTTCATCCACTCTACACTGGGTTTAAATATATTAATTGTGGTTTTTTGATCGAGAATACAAAAGATCGTATTTTAGCCTTAAGCATATCACTTAAATTAATCCGTACGTTCTGTCTGAATTCTCGCATAACTAATCCTGTACTCTCTTATAACTTCCTCTGATATTTTTTTATTTGCAAATATCACATACTTAGTCTTTTTGCATTTAATTAAAGTTTGTTTTCATTGAGTCACGGCTTTAGCAACATCAAGTCCATCTGCATATCTTCAAAAAGATCTTTAAGATTGGTATTTTCATTCTTCATAACAGCATCATCAGCATATAGCTGAAATGTGCTCTTAATGTTTTGTCTGCAAATGTCGTTAATGTAACTGTTAAAAAGGACCGGCCCAAGAATGGAACCTTCCGGTTCACCCTTTGCAAGACACATCATATCGCTTTCTGTTTGATTAACAACTACAACCTGAGGACGAGCTTTAAGATATGATCGGAACCACGACAAGTGCATCGGCTCAAACTTCAGTCCCTGGCGTTTGGCGAGCAATATATCATGGTCTACCGAATCAAACGCTTTTCGTAAATCAGAAAATAACCACGATATAATAGGTTTGTTGTCAACATTTTCCGAAATGAAACTTGTTAACTCAAGGCATGCTGCTTGTGTGCTAAAACCTTCCGTAAACCCATACTGCTCTCTTGTTAAAATATTATTCGGCTTTAAAAATTGCATTGACCGGTTATTCACTATTATTTCGAATACTTTTAAGGCGGAGCCTAAAATAAATATTGGTCTATAGTTGGTTGGCTCTAGTGCATCCTCACCCTTAAATACTGGTACAACTCTTGCCATTTTTAGTTTTTCCGAACGCTTGTCTTCAAGCAACTAATTGTTAATCAAGCTAGTTAGCGCTCTTTTCAATTATTCTTGAAAAAATTGAAGGAACTTGAATGACTCGACTAACTTCCTTTTCACTCACATTGGTTGTATCAAATTTACAATCCATATGATATTCTGGCATAATTATGAATACATTTTTTCTCTTGAGTCCTCGCTAACTGAGCCATTTAACTTTATCGAAATATTTGTTGGTTTAGTTTCACGTTTCTTATTATAAATGGCCAATTTTAATAGATCCCAAAACTTCCATTACAATTTTCTAATCTAGCTTCTTAAAAATCTCTTAGCTTTCAGTACTCTAGAGTCCAGGACTTTCTTAGACTAAACTTGACTTTTAAATGTTCATTCTCAGGGTATTTAACAGTTAGTTTAAATATTTTTTTTTTCCTAATTTTGATATCCCGGTATAAATCTATAAGGTCAAGTGTCACGCTTATATTGCATGCAATCATTTACGATATTCTCGAGCCCGCGTACCAGATCGTGCAGAATTTCGACGGTTTCTATTTTTTGCTAAAAAGGACTTTTTGCAGCCAAATCATAATTTAATATTTAAAATACTTGCGCCTGTTTAGATTCTCGAGCTTGTACATCTTATACTAATTGAATTACTCTGTGGTCAGAGAATAATGACCAATGCAAAACTGTACTAACCCAAATTGATCAGTCAATGCTTGATCTATAATAGTGGAAGTATTGTTGCATATTCTTGTGGCAAAGATTAGATGCTAATTTTCTAATGAGCATGAAGACATTTACAGATAGTATATCTAAATATTTTCTAACTTTTGGGCTTCTTGAATCTAAAATATTTAAATTAAAATCCCCTACTACAATCGCTCTCGGAAATTTCTGTATAATTGTTTGAAAGGTCTCTAAAAAATTATCAACATTTGATCCGGGGCATCTATCTACTGTGGGCAAAAAGTAGTAAGACTTTTTAATATAAATTTCGTGCGGAAACTATTCATCGAAATAATTTTTTTCTATGTTGGTATGGCTGTCAGTGACATCTGTGCCAAATTTCACATAAAAATAATCATTAGTGCTTAGTATACGCTTGTCTTTCTGAAGTACAAAAACTGCATTCGACGATTTTTACACTGAGTGTAATTATTCAACAAAGAAGTTCCATTAAATTTTGTGTGCGGAATCAATTTTGTGGTGCCGAAACATTCAGAATGTTGCAAAAGGCCTTCTGTGATAATTGTATGTCGCGAGCAAGTGCTTTTGATTGGTACAAATTGTTCAAAGAGGGTCTAGAACGTGTTGACGACGAACCACGTCGGCCATCAACATCAACTGATGATCAACACGTTAATAAAATCAAGGAAATAGTGCTCGAGAATCGACGTTTAACAGTCAGAGACCTTACTGGCATCGTTGAAATATCGGAAGAATCAGTGAAAACCATTTTGAAAGATCATTTGGGCCAAAGAAAAGTAAAAGCACAATTGGTTCCAAAATCACTCAATTTTTTCGAAAAACAGCGTCGCGTTGACGTCTGTGAAATAATGCTTTCCGACTACCAGGATTATAACTGGCGATGAGTCTTGGATCTATGCTTACCGAATATCATGCCAAAGGTGAGCCGAAGCTTAAAAAAACACGTCAAAGCAAGTCAAAAATCAAGGTGATGTTGACAGTTTCATTCGATTTTCGAGGTGTAGTGCACTCCGAATTCCTTCCGACCGGCCAAAATGTCAACAAGGAATACTATTACAGTGTTATGCGTCATTTGCGCGAAGCTATTCGTAAAAAGAGACCGGAATTATGGGTCAACAACTCTTGGTTTTTGCACCACGATAATGCACATTCTCATACCGCATTGGTTTTACGTGATTTTTTTGCCAAAAATTACACCCATATCGTTCCGCAACCACCGTATTCGCCTGATTTAACTCCGTGTGACTTCTGGCTGATCAGCAAACTCAATCGACCGCTCCGAGGAAACCGTTTTCAGTCCATTGAAGACATTCAATGTGAATCGCTACGCGCATTGGAGGCTATTCCGGAAATTGACTTTAACAACTGTTTCGAGGATTGGAAAAAACGTTGACACAAGTGTATGGAGGCCGGGGGTGATTACTTTGAAGGGGACGAAATAGATTTGGAGAAACAAATAAAGAATTTTAAAATTATGAACAAAGTCTTACTATTTTTTGCCCACAGTATTATACTGATTAAATGAATAATTTGCTCAAGTAATTTTAAAACTAGAAAATCTCGTCTTTTTCAAAAATCAAAGATCATTTAATATTTTCTTTAACTACTATTATACGCATTATAACCATGAAAATTAATTAGACATACCTCATCAGATTGTATCCATGATTCAACTAGTACAATGATTTCGGTCCCATAATTACACAACGATAAGAAATTTTCCACCTCATGAATCTTCGACTCATACCCCTGATATTGGAATATACAATATTCACATAACCCGTTTCCAATTTTCTACGCACGTACTTAAATCCGAGTTCATAATTCACATTATCAACTAAATCCGCTATTTGAGAAATGCCATTTGTAAAAAATAATAGTGTTTGGAGTTTATGCTGAAAACAGATCTGCATAATTATGCATGCATCCAAATTATAATACACTAGTACCTATGAAATGAAGTAGATGACGCATGCATGACATGCATAATTATGGCCCTATTCCATGAGAAATAAATATTATCTCAGCAAAATTAAACGAGACAAAAATACAGATCGACTATTTGGGAGAAGGACTTATCCGATTATAGCTTTCTGAGCAAATGTTTGTTGTGTTGCCATAAATTTTTCAGAAAGAATATCAACTCGAGTATTTTTTATAGCAACCAAACGAAAAAAACAATCCCTACCCCTTTTTAAATTTATTTTATACAAATTTTTATAGCGTCAAGTGCGTGGGAAGAGATTAAAAACTTTTGTATTTGTAATTATTTTGTGGTTAGTTTTTTCAAAAGAGAAAAGTTTTCCTGCGGTAAACAACAAATATAAAACTGAAATTTAAAAAAAATGAAAAAATACGGTAGGTTTAGTTACAATAAGTTTAATTAGTTATTACGTTTTAACGAATTGTTCTTGTAAGTTAAGTTCATTTGCGACTTTAAAACACGACAGCTTTTACTATTTCATATTTATGATTTTGACTTGGGTAGCAAACAGTATGACAATGCTTTCGATCTAAAAATAAACAAAATTATAAATATAAAATACACGAGAGTAGAGGATTTTAAACAAACTTTTTGCGGTCATATATTATTCTGAGACATTAATTTACTCAAGCTGATTTAGAACTGGGTTTTCATCATCGTCCAGTCCAGATGATCATTTTGGAAATCGCTATTGCTGTCGCACACATCATCGTTCTTTTTCATTCCGTTTGGAATGTATTCACCTAATGCCACACTGGTTTTTAGCTCCATTCCCTGGGCATATGATAATCTATCAAAATAATTGTCGTCTATGGGATGGTTTACGGGTAGTTTTAGAATCAATTACGATTTGGGTGCGTTTATCACCCGCCACTGTATTTAGAGTATCGAGTTATTCAATGGAAAATTCATTGTGATCCAACTTTGGGACTTCATCCAACTTTCATGACAATTTGTTCGCAACTCTTCCACTTGTTCAATTTCGACATTTGCATCGTATGCGAAAGTCATACGCGGCAGTTCTATCTCTCGTGGCTCCTCCATAGCATCATTATGGATGATGATTTTGATAAAATCATCATCCATAAATCCATTGTCACTATCGCTGTCATCTACGATCCTGAAGAAAGATACCGTATCTAGTTTACCGTCTATCGTTCCTTTGTTACGGTTGAATTTTGTTGACGTCACTTTTTTGCTTAAGCCTTGGCCTTTGCTTTTGGATCCTGCACAACATTACTACCCTCAGTAATTCTCATTCTCATTTCCTTCACCGTCTTTTTTACCTCCGACAACTACCAGACATTCTAATCACTTCGTTGTGCACGATAGCGACCCGTTAACCATAAATTTTACTCGATATTTCCAATGAGACACCTACTACTTGGAAATTTTTGACATATTTACGATGGCCTGTAACCAAATTGGCCAAATTTGTACAACTAAATATTTATAAAATATTTTTGTTAAATTTGTCTAATTTATTATTTGTTTCGTAATTTGTTTGGGTTTTAAAATGTTTAAGAAATTTTTTCATGCTTTGAGCAATAAAAAATAAATTAATTTGAGGTTAATTTACGAACTTGTCAAAAAATAGCAGAACACTTTTTAGATATTTTCGTAAATTAACCAAAATAATTAAACAACATACACCCAATCCTGTTTTTACACGGTCTTTTTTTACACGATTTTGAAATAACACGATGGACAAAAATAAACTAAACCGTTTTTTATACGGTCGGTATTTTTTTACACGGTAAGAAAATAATAAAAAAATTTTACTTATTTTTTATGATTTTTTGTCCTTTGTTTTTGATATTTATGGGATTCCCATTCGATGTGCAATAATTCGTGTTTCGGCTGGTTTATTTTTCATTCTGTGTAGTTCTTTCGTCGAGTAAGGTGTTGTATTCAGTTTGAGAGTTAAAGTTTTAGTTTTTAAATGTGTTTGAACCGACAAATCGTTTTGATTAATGTTCCCTTTATCATTCGGTTTCAATTAATTAATTATTAAACTTGTGTGAATCCTGTCCAGTGCAGTAAGTTGCAATTTTATTTAAATTACATAATCTGTCATATATAAATAAATTATAAATTCAAATTAGATAATCTGTCGTATATGTACAATTGTAATTAAAAATATGGATGTTTTCTAGTAACAACCGTTAGGTAAAATGACAGATCAGCCTAAAGTGAATAAACGTAGAACAATTTCATTGGAAACCAAAATACAAATAAAGGGTGTTTTTTTAAGAGGTTGCCGATTTTTTTTTTGAATAAAACACATATAAAATTATGAAATGACCAAAATTTTTTTTTATTTGGTAGATAATTTTTTGGCATTTAACATTTAAACACAATTTCTGGCATATGGCTACCACGACTATTTTTCACAAATGTCATTCTGGAGGTCCAATTTTCCAGCACTTTTTCAAGCATTTGAGGGCGTATGTCAGCAATGACACGTTGAATATTGGTTTCCAAAGCGTCAATCGATTGAGGTTTATCCACATAAACCAATGACTTCACGTATCCCCACAAAAAGTAATCGAGTGGCGTCAAATCGCACGAACGCGGAGGCCAATTCACCGGACCATTTCTCGAAATAATGTTGTCGTTGAAAGTTTCTTTCAATAAGTCGATTGTTTCACGTGCTGTATGGCAAGTGGCACCATCTTGTTGAAACCACATTTCATTCATATCCATATCTTCAAGATTTGACAACAAAAACTCATTTAACATGGTTCTGTATCGATTTCCATTCACGGTAACGCGTCGTCCTTCCTCATTTTTAAAGAAATATGGACCGATGATCCCACCAGCCCATAAACCGCACCAAACAGTACATTTATCAGGATGCATTGGTAATTCTAGAACGGCGTGTGGATTATCTTTGCTCCAAATGCGACAATTTTGTTTGTTGACGTATCCATTTAACCAAAAATGCGCCTCATCACTGAAGAGAATTTTACGGTAAAAAAATGGATCTTCGTTCAATTGATTTAACGACCAATCACTGAATTCACGGCGCAAACGATGGTCGTGTGGCTTTAATTCTTGCACCAATTGAATTTTGTATGGCACCAAACCCAAATCTTTACGTAAAATTTTCCATAAAGTCGATGGACAAAGTCCAATTTGCTGAGCACGACGACGAATCGATAAATTGTCGTTTTCTTCGACACTGGCCTCAACGACAGCAATATTTTCTTCTGTACGAACTCTTCTCATTCTTGTCGGTGGCTTGGCATCCAAAAGAGTGAATGTAGACCGAAATTTGGTAATTACGTTCTTTATGGTGGTCTCTGACGGACGATTATGTGCACCATAAAATTCACGAAGTGCTCTATAAACATTTTTAATTGAACACTGATTTTGAAAATAAATTTCCACGATTTGAAAACGTTGTTCTGGAGTTAACCTATTCATAATGATTTGCCAAACAATACTGAGTAGAAATGCCACTTTGAGCTGTCAAAACAACTGTCATAAAATAAAACGACATCTATCGGAAAAACAAACCTCCTAAAAAAACACCCGTTATTAGACCGCCTAGCGAAAGGCGAGGGTTCGTCATCAGTTGGGAAAAGTTTTAATTTTAATGAGGCTACAATCAGAACGATTAAAAAAAATGAAAGTTCCATTCGACAATCGGTCATTTCAGGCTCTAAACTGAGCTCTAAGAAATCTTCGTATTCAAGAGATATAATATTGGAGCAAATGGAGAAAGCAGTGGTAACTTGGATTGAGGATAACACTAAAAAACGAATTCCGGTGGACGGTAACACAATCAAACTGAAAGCGTTAAGTATATGAACAAATTAAAAGATTAAGACCCGGAACATCTACACAATCCGCTAATGAGAAGAAAACTAAATTTGTTGCAAGCAACGGCTGGTTGCATTGTTTTTTAGAAAGACATGCATTGCATAACGTTAAAATTAAAGGCGAAATGGCCTCTGGCAATATGGAAGCTGCTAGAGAATATCCTGCAGAGCTGGCAAAAATAATTGAAGAGGGCAGATATAATTCAGATCAAGTATTTAACGCCGATGAAACGGGTCTGTTTTGGAAAAAGTTGCCAAGTAGAACGTATATCGCTAAAACCGAGAAAATTGCTAGCGGTTTTAAGGCATGTAAGGACCGAGTGACATTATTGCTTTGTGGTAATGCATCAGGAGATAAGATGTTAAAACCGTTGGTAATAAATAAGTCGCTTCGTCCAAGAGCAATGAAGGGTATTAAATTAAATACTTTACCAGTTCACTGGATGGCAAATAAAAAAGCCTGGGTCACTTCAGTAATTTTTACAGATTGGTTCCATAATTGTTTTGTTCCTGATGTCAGGCGCTACTTAAAGGATAAAGGTGTCCCGTTTAAAGTTCTTCTTTTAATAGACAACGCTCCCGGTCATCCAAACTTGCAACATCCCGATGTCAAAATAGTATTTTTGCCACCTAACACAACATCCCTTATCCAACCGTTGGATCAAGGTATCATCGCTACGTTTAAAACCTATTATATAAGGCGGTCGTTTCAATTCATATTAAACAAAATCGACAACGATCCTTACATGACGGTAATTGACGCCTGGAAGCAATATTCTATTTTGGATTGCATAAACCTATCCTTTTTGGCATTATCTGAAATCAAGTCATCCACCTTAAATGCCTGCTGGAAAGCTCTGTGGCCACAATGTGTGATAAATAATGTTTCTCAGCTCGGAACACCTATTAATGATGTCAATTCAGAAATATTAACGTTAGCTCAAACGATTGGTGGTGAGGGTTTTGATAATTTTAATGTTCAGGATATAACCGAAATGATTGAAGACAGAGGCCTTAATGAGGAAGAGCTGCTAGAGATAGCTCTGGAAGAAGCTGACTCAGAAGTTAGCAGCGATGAACAAGATCCACCGGCCTTAACATCTAGCTATATTCTAGAAGGTATCCAAATAGCAAACAAATTGGAAACTCATTTTTTATCAAGAGACCCTATTGATGACCGTGGAAGAAAATTTCAAGCAGATCTGAAATCTTGTATGGCCCGATACAAGGAATTATTCAAAGAACTTTCTTCGACAGGTTCTCAACGTTCTATTTCAGAATTTACTGTTAAAATTAGTCAACCGCAGTCCTCTGAAATTTTGCATGAAAGTGGGATAAATGAACAACCAATACTACAAATTTCGTCCGACGAAAGTAATATATCACAAACAACACAAAACAAAAAAATGCGATTGGTGTCGGAAAGCGAATCCGAATAAAACATTCATTATCAGTAGATTTTATAATTTTCCTGAATTTAAACCAAAGCTTTATTTTATTAAACAAAAGAAACTGAATTTTTATGGCTATATGTATATTATTTTACGATTCCAAGAATGTAATATTATTTATGTGTAATACAATTTACATGAATATGATAAATAAACATTTCATTTAATTTTCCTATTTTAAAATATTTTGTCTTTTTTTACACGTTTTTTTTTCGCACGACCAAGTCTGGAACGCATCTACCGTGTAAAAAAAGGATTAGGTGTATTTTGTTTTCATCACAAAAATGTTATCAATTTGTTTATTAATTTTTGGGATATAAAATAATTGTTAATTATACAAAATAAAGATTTTTAGTTATTTATTTAAATAATTTAAGGTTAGTTTTTGTTGATTTTTCTACCATAAAATAAAAATGTTGTGTCTCAGTCGCTCTAATGTAAATTTTAGTTCTTGTCTTTGTCAGATGTTCAGCAAAATTATTCTGTTTTCTCCATGGAATGGCACCATTATGCAAGTTGTGTTTATTTCTAAATTTTATGCACATCAGCAATGTTGACAACAAAGAAAAAAGCAGGAAAAATCGAAATCAGTTCTAGCTTGACGTGTTATTGTTTATTGGTTTGTGTATTTCCCGAAAGAAACAACAAAAAATTTAAAAAAATGGAGAAATTACCCGCAGATTCGCACGCAGCAATTCATGCATAAATTATGCACTTCTGTTTTCAGCATTAGTGATCAATAAATTTGTATGAAAATAATTCTATGTGCAGCGATAAATTAGTCTATTTGAGTTAATTAATTAAATTTTTAATTTAATCTAAATCGTTTGAACTTTTTATGTGAATAGTGTTACTCTGTGGTGCTTTTTTGATTTAAGTACCACCGATTGTTGGTAGTCCAGAGAAATTGGAATTGGTTAGCAGCACGAAATAATTGGAGTTTATTAGCGGAAAGATGACCTCGAATAAATATTTGTTTGATATTTTCAGTTTTGAATCCAATTTGATCCGAGAATACGATTTTATATACGAGTACTTTCTTATTTTTTATTATTTCTTGCTTGATAATGATGAATTTAAGCTTGACCAGGATAAAATTATTAGGCGTTTTGGGTGCTGTGCTGGTGGATGGTAACACGATTTCTCTTCCGATATATTGTGCGCTGGTTATACAGTCACTGGATACGTTGGCTTTGATTTTTTTAAGAATGTTTGCAGTTAAGGTAAGAGGATCATCCAATCTCTCCGGTATTCCAGAAATCACAATGTTGTTTAGAGTATCTTTTTCTTTCAGATCTTGAACTTCCATTTCCAGGCGATTAATAGTTTGATGGAGCTTTTCGTTGTTTTCCTGTGCAACCTGGACCCTGTTTTTCAGTTCTATATTTTCAGCTGATAAATTTACTATTTGGCCACGAAGCATCGAGAGTTGGCCAAGGAGAAATTTCTTGACATCCAGGATTAGGTGTTCAAGTCTTTGAAAGCTTTGTTGATTGAGTTCGACTGATAATTTCAAAGTATGTGATGTTTGTGGTGTTTGAGATGTTGGAGGCGTACCATCAACAGGAGCCTGCTTTTTTGAATTGGAGATGTTTTAGGGCTGACAGTTACTAGGGAGCTTGGTTGACAGCAGTTCCAGATGTGGGCGATCTTTTGAATTGTCTGTATGTTCTTACCAGAGAAGCCAACACTGCGTGAATGGAATGTATTATGGCATCTGGTTCACTTAATTTCTTCGTGAATATCACTAATTGCACTTTTGCAGGGCACACATTTAATTTGGTCAACCATTTATTGGACGTATCATGAATTTGCAGATAATATAGTTGCTCTCAACGCAAATGTAATGTAATGTTGTACGAATGCTAAGAGTAAGAGTATTTTAGGCAATATTTTCGGCAGTTTTTAAAACTCATGATACTGAGTTGAAAACCTCAACGTTAAAACAAATAAAAATTATAATAACTTTTTCTACTAATAGAATGTATATCATATCCGTGATTAATTACGAATGCAATTTTGAGAAAATGATTTATAAAACTTCACGCAGTGTTACATTACCTTGATGTAAACCAGACTTCGGCAAATTCGATCATCGTGTTTTGAACGATTCAACCAATAATTAATAGTGTGATAGATAGATGTCGAGCTGTATCCAGAAAAGTCCGTGTTACTCGGTAGTTGAACAAATGTTCCCATATACACTGGGCCCTTCTCAACAGGACGTAAGAAATAAACCAGGGCCGGTTGGAGTACAAAATTTCGAAATAAAGATATCTATGATAAGGGTGTCGTAGCTGGTTTTGAGTTGTACCAAGGTGTAACAACTGGTCCTGATAATTGTTCTTTAGGTTTAGGTCCAGCAGGTGTGACACGCAGGTAAACTTTTATTTAAATGATTATATTGTTCTATATTAGAAACGGTAATGTACAATCGAACAAAAATTACAAAGTTAATGTCGACCGGCATATGGTAATATTTGAAAGCCCGACTGTTATATAATATTGGAACCTAAGAATAGACGTGGTTAAGTTGGAAGACACAACATATGTAACCTCATAGTTACTACTATATTTGGCCGCAATTGAACAACAACCATTAACCTTCACTCTGTGAAGTGGGGTCAAAATGATCCCAGTAGTTTTAAAAATCGAAAAAACACACTTTCGTCATTTAATTACTCTAAACAATTGGGATAGGTTAAACTTATATATTTTACATTCAATTCAATGGAAAGTGGGTCAATACTAATTAAATATATGACAGTTAGGATAAGTTGAAATAAACCAAGCACATCTCTGTGCACTGGGGTCAGAATGACCCCAAATATTTTCTATATTTTGTGTAGAGAATAGAATACCGATTAAATTTTTCTTCCTAGTGTATAGAATGGAAATGTATTGTTATTTGCACAATTTCTCTCATAAATATCAAGAGACAGAGAAAATGCATTGCCATGTACATAATATGTACGCTCCTCATTTTTGTAATATTTTCAACAATATTTCTGCTTATTTATTGTGTAAATTTTGAGTGAACTAGTCGATACACTGAAAATAAAAGGATCATATTTTCTAATTTTTTAATTAATTTGTTTGTGCAATATTGTTATACTATTTTGTGTTATGGCAAGAAAAGACAGAGCAGTCAAGAACTGCTTGAACTTTTTGACAGTGTTATAACTCCAGAGACATCGGACGAAGAGGAGATTGCAAACGATAACATAGATATTGCGTTTTCGGATTGTGATGAGGATGGCCAAGTGGAGCAGATAATCACAAACGTATGTAATATTGATGATGAACAAGGTGAAAGTGAACCTACCATCGATGAACACCTTGAAGAAAATAGTGGCAAGTGGTATTATGCCCAAAACAAAAAATTTACAATAAAATGGAGTGCAAATCCTCCTAGTACAACAAGAACACGTAATTTTCTTATATATAGAGAGAAAGATGCCTTGACATCTCAAACATAACCTGAACACTCATCTACTAGCATTTCAAAAAGTTGTACCAGAAACGTTATTGAATACTATTGTAGCTGAAACAAAAAGAAAAGCACGGCAATATTATACTTCGATAAGCAATACAGCGAAGCAACAACGTCTTTGGTATAACACAAAATCCGAGGAAATTTATGCTCTCATCGGTATTCTAATTTATGCTGGCGTCCATAAAAACTGGGATGAGCGTTTGGACGAATTGTATCGTCTTCATAATCGTCCATTTTATAGAGCTGTAATGCCGTTAGAGACAGTACGCAGCAATTACTAATATTTCTGCAGTTCGATAATTTTCAAACCAGTTCAGAGCGGTTTAAAACGGACAAATTAGCAGCATTGCGTGATGTGAGGAACATGTTCTTGTGAAATATCTGAGCACCATACAAACCGTCATCCAATTTAGCAATAGATGAACAACTGGTTTTAACGAGAACAGTATATACCGTCCATGATGCCAAAAATGCTTACCCGTTGAATGCCGAGGTGTATGTAGGTAAACAACCAAATGAAACTCGTTCATATAATTATGCCCTAAATTTGGTCCATCGAATATCTGCGCCGTACCTAAACAAAGGCAGAACAATTACGATGGATAATTTTTACACAAGTAGTACTTTGGCCGAACAACTATTACAAAAAAGGACCAGTATAATTGGAACGATACGTCAAAATAAACCTGATCTTCCCAAAGAATTAACGAGCCAAGCGGAGCTGAAGAAAAAAGAAGTAAATTCATCAAAATTTTGCTTCGATAATCATCTAACTCTGGCCAGCTTTGTTCAAAACCAAATAAAAACATACTCCTTTTATCAATTTTACACAACGATTTTGGAATTGATGGCGATTCTCAAAAACCAAACATCATGTTGGACTATAATGCAACGAAGGGAGGGATTGATGCTCTTGATAAACTCGTCAGAACATACACCTGTAAAATGAAAACCAAAATATTGGCACTATTTTTTAATATGATCAACATCGCAGGTGTAGCAGCTTTCAATTTATATAAATGCGCTAACCCACAATTATATACGAAATCCGCGGCGCCTCCGAAAGAAAGACATTTCTTAAGCAATTGGCAATGGAATTGGCACATGCAAATATCTTGGAGCGGCTGTCCAACCCACGAGCGTTAAAACGTAATGTAAAAATTGCAATCAATCAAATAGGATACAAAGTGTTGAACATAAACCCAGTTTCAACAACCAAAGAAGCAGCAACGAAGCAGCGATGCTACTTGTGCCCGCGATCGGCTGACTGTTAATCAAGGTGCCATAGTTGCAATAAGCCTTGTTGTTCAACTCACGCGTCTGACTAAAATACATTTAATAAATTTATGTAATTATTAATTAATTTTTTTGTTTTTTTTTTTTAATTTATTTTTATTTGATATTTCTAACAGATTTTTGTTATTTTTTGAGTGAATTTTATTTTCCAATTAAAATATTAGTATAAAATAAACAAAAACGATTTTTTTTTTGATTTTCCTTACAAAATATATGAAAACAAAATTGTGGTCAGATTGACTCCTATACACAGGCAACGCAATGGTAACCTATACACAGAGTGAAGGTTAACCATTAGAACTAACTTGTCCAAATATGGCACATAACTATAATCACAACATGGGAAGGGTTCACTTAATCGACCAAATGGTTGAATACTACATGGCCTTTATCAAAACAATAAAACTAATAGTCAACGCAAGGGAAGAGTCCCGCCAATATTGTGTTGATTGTATAAAGTACCCAAAAATCGATTAATTTATTTATTGATTTTATAATATGAAGCAACTGTGATGTTAATTGCTATAGTGTTAAAATTACCAGGGGAGAAAGCAGTAGTGATGAAGACGACATGACAAACCCTAGTCCATCATGGGTTTGCACCGCCTTAGGTTGGTAAATACAACCTATAGTGTGTCAGCCGACTTATGAAACCGGCGATAATTTATTTCTTCTTATTATTGACCAATCAGCACTTAACAAGATACCAGTAAAATCTGCAGGGCATATTTTTTAGAAAACGTTTAGAAACTAAATTAAAATTCACCGGAATGCGATCTTTCCGGTGAATTTTAATTTAGTTAAAATGAGTACCAATTGAGTACCACCGTGAGTAATGCTATAATATACCAAACCTGTTTTTTTATTGGTTTTGGATTTCGATAAAAAGACGATGTAGTTATCCATAAAAATTGTTTTTATGATGAAAAATACAATTTTTGTGTCTGTGTGTTTGCTTCATGGTTTGCCACCCCGAGAATCCAGAATTTCGAAATCTTGGAATTTAAAAATAGATTCAGTACTTCGAGGATTTTAATTTTTAAAAACTTTTGCTTCATAATTGAATTGAATTTTACTATGTTCTTTTTAATTATAACGCTGAACGTAATATGAATGTTATGAAATTTATAAAATATTCGTTATCATCTTGCCGCACCGACCGTCAACTTGATAATCCATATTTTAATACATCATACTCTAAAAATAATAAGCAAACCAAAAAGTCATTGGTCATTCATCCAATATATTGCTTTATACCAATTTTAAAGCCTCTAACGAAAAAGAAAGTTGCATAACCGTAAAAAAGGTCAAATTTATATGCCAAACAGCGCACTATAAAACAAACATCATTTTGCTACTTTTAACGAATCAATCATGATTTTTTTTTAACCAAATCTTAAATCTCATTGAATTTAATTAAATAATTTTGAACACTACACGATTCTAATAAAAGTATTTGCGCGAGTTCCATCTGTGTACCAATAGACTACAAATTTAACCAACAGTAGAGAGACCTTCAAATCGCGATATTAAATTGACTTGATATTTTTAGGAATTTTTATAGTTCAAAATGTCATCGATCATTTTATACATAGGTGTTTAAACATTCATCGATTTGGATGCAAGATTTTGATATTTTGGAATGGCAAATTATTAAATATATATTATCGGTAATTGAGGATTGTTCTTAAATATTTAAGTAATTGGCTTAAATGAAAATTGTTATTTACTGTTTCAAATGAGAAGTGCAAGAGAAATCTCTAATTCCACCAGATATGTAATGCAATTTTTCACCAAATTTTCTCAATTAAATAAACATTGAACATGTTGAACAGATGTATATTTAGTTCAGCCTCCCTCATCTCAAGTTAATAAATCATCTCTCACTTGAGTCACACACTTGAATAAAATTCCAATCACTCATATAATTTTATGACGTATGTGGTAATTTAAAATGTAAAGAGCACAAAAATACCCACGCAAGGTAGGTCATTGAAAAATATTGTATTTGGTGGGAGAAATTTTCCATTTCACACTACAAACAGATCTCGTTTGTTTTTGGCCGCTAAGATGATGTTTAATATACGACCTCACCATTTAAACAATCATTATTTATTGCCGAGTATTGTTGTCGCGCCGCAATCCAACAAGTTAAAAAAGAAAATTTTGTTTGTCATTTTAATCGTTTAAACAAAACGAATCACATTTTGATTGTATCGCGCGAGGCGTTAATTATTAAACCGCCGCATCAATGAATTTATTATTTATTGGCTCCTGTCAAAATATTTATTGTGTTGTTCGGATGCGGCTTTGTCACAATGATGACAAATCCGTTTATGATCTATAATCTCAAGGATGGCAGGAAGCAATTGGATTAAAATATTAAATGAGATAAGCGCAAAATAAGCTGCACATGACCTTTCTGTAATGTGACACACAACAAGAGATGTGGTATAAAGACAAAATCATCATCTTTAATTTTATTGATATATTAGAAGATGGATGCAAATAGAAAATCAACCATAAAATTGTTGGTGGATTAAACGGCATTTGGAAGATTTATTGCCAGTTCTTCCCTTTTATGTGCATGCATTTAATAACTTGCTATAAATTATTGATTTATTTAGTTGTGTCAAACATTTAACTTCACTTAAATGATTTTCAAAGCAATCTTATAGGCAACTTATTCGTGGGTTTCCTGTACCACTTGCTGATGTATTGCTATGTAAACTATACAGGAAGACGTCCAGGTTCGGATTGTTGTCATTCTCCTTACACTCGAGTGAGCTATAATTCACTCAATAGTGCATTCGAAATAACGAAAATGTCTTCTACGTATCAAGTGCGCGTAACCTCAAAGCTGTGCTTGTCCAGGACCGGGTTATGAACTTAGTTTAGACCACGCCGTCGTACGAAGGCAGTTGTGCCAATACAAAACAAATCATTTTGAAAAACAGCGTGGAAGATAGCGTTGTGTGCCGTGCGATTTTATCCCCTTTACAGGTGTGTACAGGTGTGTACAGTGACAGTGAGCGTCCAGAGAAAACATACAAAGGTCAGGGGCATTTGAATCGGATTGATACCCTGAAAGAACTCGATGGTATTTTATAGTTGGATAAATGAGCAATATGATGAAAGGTGGTACGGCGGAGTTAGTAAGTAAAACTGACACAAATCTCTTCTTAAATTTCATATTTGAGAGTGCTTGCTTTTCATATACCTAATATGCAGATAGTAGGTAAGAGGAAGTAATGAAAAGTTTCTGAAACACATGGCTCATAACTCAGTAATTTATATTTCTAAATGCATGTGTTATTATATGTAATTTTATATTTGAATATACTTCCAAATATACTTCCGATTCGTAAAGTTTTATTTCCTGGAATAGAATGCTGGGGTAACTGCATATTCACGAAAAAACCATGGTGTACAGTTTCATTGATCTCACCTATTTTTTCTTAGCTTACATATAGCAAAATGGATATTCCACGTCTTAGCTTTCAAAAAAATTATTTTGGATCAAACCTCTTTAGCTAGATCTGATAGCGTCTCATTTAATTTCAATACCGAACACCTGCACGCGAGACACTTTTGTATTACGTCTTAAATATTGCTGAATTGAACATCGATGTCTTGATTTTAGTTATAAGCGATGCCCGTTTTACGTTAATCGTGACAATTCCTTCAGCACATTAATACTTGGCTTTTGCATAAACTCATCCATTGAATTTTCGAAATTATATGAAGTCCATGTGTAAGTATACATCGATAAACATTTGTGAAGTTTAGTTTACCGGCTCGTTCGCAGAGTTGGGCGAGGTAGATTACGTAATGTAATCTACACAGTTGCCGACACGTAATCTACAACGAAGATTACATAGCGATTTTCTGCATTCCTGACGTCGACAATGTAGACAACGTCAACAACCTAAGAAATGATATTACAATCTATATTTTCTCACTATTTTTTCTAGATTTTGTTAGTTAGTCTCACAAACTTACTGCTAACAGTACTGCTACTAACTTGTACTACTGTTACTAACTTGTAATCATCTTATTATCCAAGGGGCAAAATAAGTTTATATTGTGATATTGAAAGACGTAAATTATTAGCTGGTATAATTCATTCGAAATACATCAGCTAATTTACGCATGAATGAAATATTTGCCAAATCAGTAACCAAACATTGTTAGTTCAATTCAACTCCATATTTTTTTAATTCTAATTTTCAAACGAACATTTTTTATGTTACGAGGCTTGTTTAATAAAAATTTGTATTTAGTCTGAAAATAACGTTCACACTATGCATCCCACCGATTTTTTTTCAGTTTAAATTTTCGACTAACTAAATTGATGGTTAGCTCATTCCAGTTGTTTAACAATGACACAAAACATGAGGATTAATTAAAATGTTCTAAATAAATTAAGTTTAATAATTACCAAAATATTTTTATATGGAGATTGATAAATTTGAACTAATTTTGCAGTTTAGAACTGCATTTCAAACATAATTTGATTTCTGAATATTAGAATCATCTATCAATGACTAGCATGAACTAAACACAAATTTTGCCAAATTAAAAATTGAATGTTATTTTAAAAAAACAGGGTGGGCCATTTGTTAGTCCTTTATTCATTTGTAAATAAAACACACTTTTTGGGATGAAAAGTCAACATTTTTGATTGATAAGGAAAGGTGGTCCTATGCTATTTATGTATGAAAAACAATACCGTTCATATGTCCACCATGGCTTCGTCTACAGGCCTGCATTCGAACATCGAAATTGTCGATGACTTTTTCCAATAAAAGCGGTTCAATGACCTCAATTTCAACTCGAATGTTGTTTTTAACTTTTTGTGCTATAATGGTTGAAATTCATGTTTTAGCCCCACTGTTAACTTTTGTCACTTATAAAATTGGATTTGAATTGTTTTTGTAAAACACTTGTAAAAAGTTTTCCTTAGTGACAATATTTATTGAATTTATTATTAGGAAGATCGATTTCGAAAATGTATTTCTTTTTCAGTTGGTTTTTCACAACTAATCTTTACAACAAATACAATTAGTTGTAAAAAGGAACTGAAGAAGAAATACATTTTCGAAGTCGATCTTCCTAATAATAAAATCAATAAATAGTGTCACTCTAAGGAAAGTTTTTTACAAGTGTTTTACAAAAACAATTCGAATTCAGTTATTAACTTGTTGAATTGTTTGTGGATGATTAGCATACACCTTACTTTTCAAATAACCCAACAAAAATAATTAAGTGATGTTAAATCCGGGCTTCTTGGTGGCCAAGGAACTTCACAATTTCTTGAAATTATGCGATCAGCAAATTTTGTTAACAATAAATGGATTGTTGCACGACTTGCGTGGCATGTCGCTCCGTCTTGTTGAAACTAAATGTCGTTGACACGAAATTCATTAAATTTGGGCCACAAAATGCCAGTTAACATGTTGCGACAACGTTCCCCATTCACTGTAAGGGCATTTTCCAGTTCGTTTTCCAAGATAAACGGCCCAATGAACTAGTCCATAAACCACACCAAACAGTGACTCTTGGAGGATGAACTTCTGCTTCGAGAATAATACGAGGATTCTCCGCTCCTCAAAACCCAACATTTTGCTTATTGGCGTACATTAAGATCATCACTAAAGATGATTTTTGATGGAAAATCTTCATTTGGTTCAAGCATCCAATTAAAAAAAGGACGACGATTTAAATGGAACCTTCTATTTTTGAGTTAGTTGAATTTTGTATGAATGCAAATGAAGATTAACATGCAAAATGCGTCGTAATGTGGTTCGTGAAATGTTTAGCTGTTTCTCTGGATGGACATGTCGATACGGTTTACGATACGACCTTCCACTGAAGGTCCAGTTTCCATGGCCCCAGTTTCTTCAAAACGAACAATGTCGACGAAAACTCTCACGTGATTTACGAAATGTTGTTGTTTTTGAACGATTATTTTCATAATAAATTTGGAAAATCAAAATGCGTTGTTGTGTTGATAGCAGCTCCATGACGATAATTTGCTTATTTTTGACTTTTCATATGTCAAAGATTTTTTTAGAACAGATAGCATTAAGTACTAAAATTCATCGATTGAAAAAGGACCAACAGATGGCCCACTCTGTATCTTAGATGAAATTGCATAACACAACAAATCCATTGAAAAAGTTCGATAGTTTTCTTGTAATATCGTTATTCTCAACAGTTCTGTATAATAACGGAACTGTATAGAACAAGAACATTACAAGAAAACCATCTAACTTTGTTGCTGAATATTTTTTGTGGTACATAGAGGACGGTGTTATCTACCTTATGCCTTAAAAAGTCTTACTTACCTATTCGCGAACTCAAATAATTGAATTAAACAGCCACGGCCTATGACATAAAATCGAGGTCAGGCACACATAATTAAAACATCTAATACTGTGCTATTTTTTCGGCTAAATTACTGACTTGAGCCGTGTGCGTGACGCCGATTTTTTTCTAAATTTTCGACTAACTAAACTGATGGTTAGTTCCTAAAAATTATTGGTTCGTGACTCTAAGTTTCAGAAACCAAAACATGCTTAAGATTTGAACCTGCAAACCTAGTTCAAATTTATCAATAGCCGATTTGAAACAATTTATATAAATTGATAAATTTTACTTTATTAAGTAAATTTTAATTAAACATCAGACGTGATTTGCTTAGTGTTATCTTTCAACGGATTGTATGTATTACTCATCAATTTAGTTTGTCAGAAATTTGGAAAAAATAGTCTGCGTCAGGCGCAAAGTATAAACGAACTTCATATTAGTTCATACCACTTATCAATAGAAGGAGTAAAACACAATGCACTGGAATTTTATGCTAATTCGCTAATTTAATTTGAGTATCAACTAGAAATAACTAGTAACTAGTAACGGTTATTTACTTTAGTAAGTCATTTAGACTGTGAGTCTCACGCCAATTTTTTGTCTAGTTTTCCGGATAACAAAATTTAAGGTAGGTTCAAGGATCATTCCTTCCTTCAAGGATGGCGCAAATTAATCGTGTCAGGGGTTCAATTACAATTTGTTAACTTAATTAAAATTTATCAATTTCGACATCGGCTATTGCCAAATCTGAACTAGTTTAAAATTTAGATGTAAATATCTTGAATATTTTGGTTTAAAACAAATCGAGGCATTTATCTGTTATGAACTCACCTCCATATTAGTTTATTGAAAATTTAGACAAAAAATCGATGACGAGCACACATTATTAAAGAAAAAAACGGTGAGAGGTGCAGAGTATAAGTAACACATCGCCTGAAAAAATCCCGGTCTAACAAAGAAAACACAATTTTTGGGGGAAAAATACATTTTATTCATCAACATAATTTCCTACTAGAGCGCTACAATCAGTTCAACGCCTCTCTAACATTTCGATGCCTGTTTTGTAGAACGAACTAACTTTGTCTTCAATATGACTTGTGACATTGCGCGTTATCTTGGTGAAAGTGCATTTTTTTCACGGACAATGTCAGCTATCTCATGCAACTTCACTTTACGGTCTTCCAAAACAATTTCGTGAATTTATTTATGTTTTCTGGAGTCCCGCCGCATTTGGGCGTCCAGAGCGTGGTGCATCATCGGTGATTGTACGACCAAAGTCACTGCTTTGCTTGAACGGTATTTTTTCCCACCAAAAAATAATGTTTAATCAACACACAAAATTCTTTTTTCCATTGTTCTTAAATTAACAAAAGTAGCGTCACTAAAACAACTGTAACTTGTAAACTAATGGTCGGAATGTAATGCAATTTTGTGATACTTAACGTTTAAAGGTTTGTAGAATTTAAAAATTATATGGGTTTTAAATTTGTGGCACCATCTATGTGTCAGACTAGAAACTTTTCAGGCGATGTAATATGTAACTTGGAACTATGTTAACGCAAGTTAAATATGTTGAGCATTTAATCACTAATGGCGGAATTACAATTGGTTGTCAACGTTGTCTACGACTAGTTGACGTTTTCTACATTGTCGACAAGTTTTCAACGTTGTCGACAAGTTGTCTACGCAATAACGTAAAATTTAGTAGATGACGCGTAATCGCCCATCTCTGTATATGAACTGTAAAATTTTTTTAAATAAGGTTAGGAGTAAAGACATCGCTTCGCATTTATTAAAATATACTGTTTTGAATTAGTGAACCAGCTCCGATTTTCACTGCATCAACTAGTTCTGGCATATATATTTGATTAATATTGACCCGATTTTCATTGAATTGAGTGTAGAACGTAAAAGTTTGACCTATCTCAATGGTTTAGACTATTCAAATGGCAGAAAGTGCGTTTTTTGACTTTAAAAACGACTAGGGAAACCAACCAAACAGATACTCATACCAACATAGACCTAGGTTTAGAAAGAGGATGCAAAATAATTGTTTCTACATCATAATCGGACGACGAAGATTTATCTGAATGAGGTATTTCCGTAGCTCCTAATCTCACCTTTGTGAGGGTTGCTCTGTACATAATTTAAAAAAAACTTAATTAATTCGGGCACATAAAATGTTTTAAAAATTTAATTACCTTGGAATTTGTAGGCAATAAGCAATTGTTAAAACATATCGTGAACTGACGAGTGTGCCATGGCAGAACCAATTGAACAAAGAAGCGTCATCCTCATCGAGGTACCCGAAAATAGCGATATGAGGAAATTCTCTCGTTGAAATCTTTTGAATGCGACTGGTTGACGTTCCACATGTTGGTACAGCATCACCGAAAACATTTTTGCTATATTCTTGGCATTCTGTAAATTTGTTGTCATTGATTAGTTACAAATTATTACTATACGAAATCAACTTTACTTTGCAACCGCTTTGATGCATCTGATTCTACTGCACCACACAAAATACAAACCAAAATAAATTGGAATCCAAGTATGTAATAAGACCGAACCATATTTTATTAGTAACGTGCACTTTAAGGTGTATTTTCAAACTGAGATACAATTCACAGCACAGCAGATTCATATACGGCGGTGAGATAATTTTTAGTTTTTTTTTTTTGTCTGACTTATTCTTAGAAAAGTAAACACTTAGCGTTAATCAAACAGGTCGTTACGTGCGATATGTTAATTTCTTTCAAATTCTTATCTACAAATGTTTGAATCAAAATCGTCGTTAATCTGGTTTCCAAATTACCTTTGATATATCGAATTTGATAGTACAAGTTTTGTGATAAATGCTGAATAAATTAAATCATTTTACATGATTGAACGCGCAATGTTCCAGTTATTTGCAAGTTTGTGTTTATGGAAATCATAACTCCTGGATATCCGAATATTGCCAAACTGAGCTAACTAACGACAGATGCCACCGACGTGACAAAATTGTAATTTGCCAGCGTGTAGTTCTTAACACATTTGCCAATTTTTCTAACACATTTTTATTAATTTAAAACCTCCGAAAGTGTTCGTTCAATTATTAACAGATCTATTAAAATAACTAAAATTCCAGCGGTGTTTGATCAACGTTGGGAAATATGAACAAACTTATTTCCAAAGCAGTGAGTCAATTGCCGAACATTACACAAAATTCGGTAGAAATGGGCGCCAACTGGGAACAGTGTGAGATAATTAAAGTGTAACAACAAGGGTGGGATTCTAGGATCAGAATTATTAGCAGTGATGACCACTGTTATTGGTTACAAAAACCAGCACAAGAAAACTGAGCATACATCTATTTAAATTTCGCCGTTATTATCCAGAACAACCGAAAAAATACTGACAGATAGTCCAAATGCATACTAGAAAATTTTAAAACGACTCCGAAAATATTCTCATTGTTCATTGACTCGATAAAAATATGATATAAGAAAAGTTTAATTTTTCATCAGCGCTAAAGTGGATAATTAGGGAACTAAAGTGCTGTTAACAAAATTGTTGGTTACTTCAAAACATTCCAAACGGCAAAACACATCCTTATTTTCTAAAGTAAAGAGCAAAATGTAACTGTTCCTAGCGCCACAACGGTAATTTTGAGTATTAAAACGGTGGATTTGTGAAATAAATTACTGAAAAGGCGAAAGGCTACATGATTTTATCAGAATGTAAAAAACTTTTCTGGCATTAGTCATAATTTATAATTCAGAGTGCTACGGTGCTTCAGTTAAATAATGTATCTTCCTTCTTATATAGGGTGTCACAATAATCGGTTCAGATTTGACATATCGGTTATTTTGGCTCGGGCAACACTAATATCATTGTTTCTTCGACAGAAACTCATGTATATTATTTCTAGTTGACGAAATGAGTCGCATAACGCTTCAACAAAAGTTGGAAATTTACTTCCACAACAAAGACAATTAGTTCGAAATTGCAAAAAAATGTCGTACAAAATTTGGTCGAATCACGGAACTCACACCCAACGATATCAAGAAGTTTGTGCATAACGTGATACGAGCTACCAACTCGACAATCCAACGCGTACCCGTGCTCGCCGTGCTCGCCGTGTTCGTTCAGTCGAAAATATCGCCGCAGTGGCCGAAAATGTACTCCAACGGCCGAGAAAAACAACTCGTCAAATTAACATCAGCCGGCCTTTCATGCAACGAGTTGTGCGTAAAGATTTTGGTTTGTGGCCCTTTGAAGTTCAATTGGTTCAGCAATTGGAGTCCCGTGACCATCCGCTTCGATATCGATTCGCTGCGACAAACTCGAAATTGATGACGGTTTTGCTCAAAAAATCATCTTTTCGGACGAGGCGCATTTCCATCTCGGTGGGTTCGTAAACAAACAAAATTGTCGAATTTAGGAATCGGAAAATCCACAAGGATATGTGGAGAGGCCAATGCATCCATTGCGTGTTACTTTTTGGTGCGGCTTGTGGCGTGGCGGCATTATTGGGTTGAATTTCTTCTAAGATGAGGCCGGCGCGACCTTACGGTAAACGGAATCAACTAGCGCCACCTGTTAACATCTTTTTGTGGCCATATTCTGAATATATTGGTTTCGACGACCAAAAATTCGACGCCAAGTACGTCAAGGTCAGCCGCGGCTCCCATTTGAATGAAATCATTTTTCATAAATAACCAGGAGGATTGTACTTTCAAACAAAACAAAAAACAAATGAAAAAATTATGGGGTTTTGTTAGTTCCAATAAAATGGATTTTAGTTGAACTGAGGGATTCAGTATTTTCAACTGTTATTGACAATGATTGGGACCAAAATCGCTTTGTATGATCTTTGTATGATCTAATTTCTCACCACTGCTAAGATCGTTGGTTTTATTTTTGAATGACAACATTATTTTGTTTCGCAACTTAATGAAGTTGTTCCCGGTCATCGACAAAAACTTTCATCAATTCGTCATCCACAACCTATTCAAGCTTAGTATCCTCAGCTGTACGCATTTTTACACCAAATAATAGTTCGAACGGTAACATTACAATAGCTTGTTGTACCGAATTGTTTAGGTAGCGTTGAAGACCATCTGTTTTTTGTACCCTCCTTCTAAGTTATTAGAACATAATTTTGCTAAAACTGGAATTATAATTCTAAATATTTGTTTCACTCGACCGTTTTCCTATGTCTGCTATCAGCCTCTTGGTAATTGCAAAAATCGTTTTTGGGCCGCTTGTCGCTGGATTTTGTAAAGTAAATTTGGAAAAGCTATTCATCACACAAAATACGTACCAATACAACTTTAGAGTAGGCGACAAACATCCCAAGTGATCAACATGGTATGTTACATTCATACACCGAACGCAGTTTTTAATGCAAACCTTAATATTTTGGACGAGTTTCGTGATATGGAATTGCCGCTTAATCAGTTGCTGTGTTTTACGAACGGTAAAATGCCCTTGGTGGTGGTATATTTTTATAATTTCGAGTTCCAGTGTTTTCGGCACAACTAGCAGATCATTCATTATTAAGAAAATAATCATGATACTTACCGATTTTCAGCAAATCAAAAATCGGTCGCAACTCAACATCTTCCTTCTGAGCTGACCTAACTCGATGTAATATATCATCAACAAATGGTAGAATGGACGATGTTCCAATTGAAAATTACACTCTTGTAATGCGAGCGCCCATGCTGCAATTCTCTCCCATCGTACTCCATCGAGGAGTTAAAACCGTAATTTTAAAAGAGCGGCTATAATCGCAAGTATTGTTGAATAATAAAATACTAGTTTCATTTTGTGATCGTCATTAGATGTCTGCATCAACGACTGGTCAAATATTTTTTTAATTTATAAAACGCATCTTTCCGCAGAATATCACTAAGTAGTCTTGCCAACAATTGACAACCTTCCAAAATATTCAGATAGCCCTAAAAAACGTTAAACTTTTTTCATCGAATATGGTTCTCTTCGATGGTTCGAATTGATATCGGCGTCAAATTTATTTTTACCTCCTCCATTTCCAAATGTGACAAACGTCTTGGTCCGAACGCGATTGGTTTTTGACCGATCGTTTCTCTGATTTATAGTTAATTATTGCTTTTCAAATCGCATCTGCTGCCGCTGCTGGATCGTTCACGTGCCCCAACTCAATCGGAATATCTCCACCTTCTATCACCAGTGAACATGTTGTCTACTTAAAATGAAATTGACAGGTAAAACCTCATCCTGAACCACATGATTCTTTATTTGGTATTTATCACCATCAATTATTAAAATTGCCACAAACCACCAGCCAGAACTTTAGCTTAAACTCAGCGAACCAGGAAATGCACTGGAATCACCACCCAATCTTGCTACTCCAGTGATTAAAAATTCTCTATGTAACATAAAATTGATGTCACTAACTGTGTCTACTAACGAATAGAACTCTTTTCCATTTAAAGAGGGATTGTTAATTGTTTTAGTGATTGGTTCAATTGCCCTCCTAGAACTGTAGACGATTTCTTAGCCGGCTCCATTTTTTTGTCGCTCCATTTTGCCTTGATTTCTACAGTACATTCCACTCCTTCAGTTTTTTGAAAAATCTTCGAATTCTCTTTGATTTTTCGTAGTGTCTTAACTTCATCTTAAAATCCTCGATTGTATTTGCGCCATACAGTACCGCTTTATTTGGTTCAAAATTAAGAATACCGTCTATGCAATGCTGTATTATCACCGCTTCCTCCACATTCCCACTTTTACCAAGCTCTCTCTCATCACAAGAAAATAATTTGTACATGTTTCCGTGGGCTGCTTTTTTTTCTGCCACCTTTTTGTGAATCTAACTAGCACTGTTTTTGTTCTCCGGAAACTCTAATTTTAACAACTGAATTCGTTTTTTTCCACGTGTGGACGCTCTCCGTCACCGTCAAAAAAATTTTCCCGTAACAGTTAGTAATTGCTTGGCTTATATAACTTTCTGATAATTTGTAAACCCCGCACAAACAGCCGTTTCGTCGATAATCTTAATTCACTTACTAAGTAACTAGTCTTCGTCTCCGCTAAACTATGTAAACGGTTCCACAACGTTTCGAAACGTAAAATTGATCCGCTTTTTGTGCTCTTTATCACCTCGTTTTCTCTTTTAAGAAGTTCACTCTCGTTGTCCTTGAGTTCTAACTCTTTCTTCCGGATTAATTTTAAGTACACTCCCTGTAATTTAGTATGACCGTTTCCTATCAATGTACTACTCCGTGAATGTTCTTTTGTCTTAATTTCAGAGTCACTGCTGATGCCTCATTATCAATTGCATGTCCGAATATCTCGAACATTTTTGGGCTGAATAAATCGTCACTGGGACTATTTTGTATGTTTTCTCGTTTATTTTTCCGCGACATAACGTTTATGTAATTTAGACACACATTCAGTTCTTTGCTTTGCTTATACAAAAGGTAAACCGGTTTCAACGCCTTCAAATAATTTTTAATATACGCTACACTGATTGAACGGTTTGGAATAATCCAGATCGATGCAATCTAATGTAAATACCCCGCTAATAGGTTGTTTACAACGTGCTTTACGCAATTTTCTTAGATGGGACCCAGCAAATATAGTTAAGTCTAATTTATACCTCACTTACACCTTTGTGAGGAATGCCACTTAGTTCATGCTCTACAAAGTTCCACCTAGGTTTTTAGTATTTTAATTTACACCACACGATTCATGACGGTATATATATATATATATATATATTTATATATATATATTTATATATATATATATATATATATATATATATATATATATATATATAAAATATATATATATATATATATATATATATATATATATATATATATATATATATATATATATATATATATATATATATATATAAATTAAATTCAGGACCGTAGGTTGAACTAGACAAATATTTTTCAGACTATGGCTGCTTTATTCAACTACCAACTTATACGAGTATCTAACATTTACATATATATTTCAATTTTGATTTATATATAAAAAATATTCAAGTGTAATATTTTACTCGGTGAGACTCGGTGCAACGGGTACAAATTATTCAGATACATCAAAAACATCTGATTACGATATAGAATTAATAGTATTGCACCCGCTTTATAAAGCATCGTCCTACTATAACGACATTGCACTGATAAAATTATCACACGATGTGGCATTTTTCGACAGTGTTCGCCCAATTTGTTTACCTGGTAGTGATGTCACATCAAATAAGTTATACCAAGTAAATTATGAAGCGGTTGAAGATCTTAGTAGTACCTTTAAACCACTTACTAAATATGAGCACTCTTTAGTAACTAATGCACAGTGTAACGAAAAGTACAGTATCGCTCATAGTCGGAAAATCCGTAATGGTATCACGGATGAAATGATATGCAGTACGAAACCATTAAATTTATCCGCTGGGTATACCACTATTGGAGAATCGGGAGCTCCGTGTTACATCGATCATCCTCAACTCGCATGTTCACACATTCAATCGGGAATTTTAACGTTTGGATATCCGGTTTTTGCGGAATGGCCAGATGTTGGTACTAAGCTTTACACTTTTGCAGGCTGGATTGGGAGTGTTATTTGGGCCGATGCGGAATATTTTTAACAGCAAATACAAATATATCAATTTCATTTAGTTTTAATAGGTAAATATAGGTTATCACAACTATCAATGTCGGTTATGGGCACCAGCACAGATACATGTTCAAACAAAGTTTGAACTGCACCCACATTCAGTTTTAAATTGACATCACTAATAATTGTAAATTCTTGTAAATCAATACAAATTACGAGTGAAATAAAAAATAATTAAAACCGGTCTTACGACAAAATTAATGCTTAATATAAAATAAGTTTCACATCATTTCAATAATTATAAATTTATTCCCATGTTACTAAAAATCTTCACCATCAGCCCAAATGATACTTTGAATCCAATCGGCGAAACTGAAAACTTTTGTGGCACCATCTGGCAGTTTCGCTTCGGCATCAGAGCTAAATGATAAAATACCCAATTGGATGTGCGAGCAAGTTACGTTAGTATGATCAATAAACCAAGGAGCTCCCGGATCGCCGCGACCGGTATATTCAGCAGACAAATTTTCTGGTCTAGAACTGCACATCAATTGATCGGTGATGCCATCTGGAATTCTTCGACTGCCGAATTTATTAAAACGTTCATTACAATCCGAATTGGATACAAATGCACGTTGATATTTTGTTAATTGGTTTGATTTCAAATTAATATCTCTGGAACCTTCATAGCTCACTTGATATAACATTTCGGTCCTGATATCGCTCTCTGGCAAACAAATTGGTCGAATATTTTCCGAGAATTCGACTTGCCGAGATAATTTTATTAATCCAAGATGATTATAGAACGAACTTGATTTATAAAGAGGATGTAAAATAATTGTTTCTACATCATAATCGGACGACGAAGACTTATCTGAATAAGGTATTCCCGTAGCTCCTAATTTCACCTTTGTGAGAGTTGATCTGTACATAAGTCAAAAAGCATAATTAATTGGTGCACATAAAATATTTTAAAAATTTAATTACCTTGGATATTGTAGGCATTGAGCAATTGTTAAAACATATCGTGAACTGACGAGTGTGCCATGGCAGAACCAATTGAACAAAGAAGCGTCATCCTCATCGAGGTACCCGAAAATAGCGATATGAGGAAATTCTCTCGTTGAAATCTTTTGAATGCTACTGGTTGACGTTCCACATGTTGGTACAGCATCACCGAAAACATTTTTGCTATATTCTTGGCATTCTGTAAATTTGTTGTCATTGATTAGTTACAAATTATTACTATACGAAATCAACTTTACTTTGCAACCGCTTTGATGCATCTGATTCTACTGCACCACACAAAATACAAACCAAAATAAATTGGAATCCAAGTATGTAATAAGACCGAACCATATTTTATTAGTAACGTGCACTTTAAGGTGTATTTTCAAACTGAGATACAATTCACAGCACAGCAGATTCATATACGGCGGTGAGATAATTTTTAGTTTTTTTTTTTTGTCTGACTTATCCTTAGAAAAGTAAACACTTAGCGTTAATCAAACAGGTCGTTACGTGCGATATGTTAATTTCTTTCAAATTCTTATCTACAAATGTTTGAATCAAAATCGTCGTTAATCTGGTTTCTAAATTACCTTTGATATATCGAATTTGATAGTACAAGTTTTGTGATAAATGCTGAATAAATTAAATCATTTTAGATGATTGAACGCGCAATGTTCCAGTTATTTGCAAGTTTGTGTTTATGGAAATCATAACTCCTGGATATCCGAATATTGCCAAACTGAGCTAACTAACGACAGATGCCACCGACGTGACAAAATTGTAATTTGCCAGCGTGTAGTTCTTAACACATTTGCCAATTTTTCTAACACATTTTTATTAATTTAAAACCTCCGAAAGTGTTCGTTCAATTATTAACAGATCTATTAAAATAACTAAAATTCCAGCGGTGTTTGATCAACGTTGGGAAATATGAACAAACTTATTTCCAAAGCAGTGAGTCAATTGCCGAACATTACACAAAATTCGGTAGAAATGGGCGCCAACTGGCGAAATTTGAAATTTATTTTCTCATTTTTTCGGCTCCTGGACTAGCACTAATCTTTCCCTTGGACCCTAATTAGCACAAATTGGGCTTAATCGGTAAGCAAAGTTTAATTTAGCAATTCGAAAGATTCCCTGCTGCAGTTACCCACTCCACTAAACAGGATACTTTTGAAGGTTGCAACATTAAGTTGTATTTAATATTGTTTGACTATCAACTCAACATAATGAGCATCGAGGTCTGCTGTGAAGTATTCCATCACTAGTTTACATATATGTATGTAAAAATCAAATTAACCTTATACGGCCTTGTGTTAGACACTCAAATAAAAAACGGAAGTACTTATATACATACACAAACAAACTTGAATAATAAATCTAATGTTCAAATTTGGATTAACGACTAAACATTTGAAAATAATTACCACCGTGAAGTTCAACGCAAGATATTAATCTGATTTGATCGCCTTTCCTATAATTAAAAATTGTACTCCCGCTTTACAAATACAAAAGTTTCAGACCGATCAAACACGATCTTATAAAATATGTAAAACTAACAAGAAGTCGAACTTTCAAAATAATAAAAATGAACACCATCATCATCAATCGGTTTGATTAGTTCATTACACTCAATTAACTTTTTTTTTATGTATATCTTAAATTATTTACGCAAGATTTTATTTTACAACATAAACATGTTTAATTCTAAAATGTCTTCATGATCTCTTAATAAATATGAAGTGTAACTATTGATCGATTACATGTGGTTGATTATGGTGCGCGCGAGCGCATTTTCCTTGTTATTTATGTTCTGTTACTTGCCGTTCGTTCGCTCCGCGTAATGGTAACTTAGTTTCAATTTATCGTTACAAAAGTAACAAAACGATATACATTTTTATAGTAACCTTGAACTTTTAAAAATAATTATAAATAATTTTTTTTCTCATCATCTTGTTCTTCTTACTATTTATTATTCGTCTTAACAATCGTCTATATAGTTGTATTATGCTGTAATAGTTAATAAGTATTTTTAAATCTGTTATAATGTATGGTTTTTGTATGGAAAAGGAAAGTTATATTTGCTGTGTGGTTGTATAAAGTTATGGTATAAGTCTTGATTACTATTACCTCTTTCTGCCAAAGATAACCGACTGGCACACTACGGAGCGCGATACGACCTAAAATAAAGGTAATTTTAGATTTTGAACTCTGTACAGCAATAAAATTGCATTATTTATGCATCGTCGATAATTGTTAGGTGAACGCTTCTTTAACGAATAACTACAGTTGAAAATGAAAGTTTTTTGTTTTTGCATAATTATAAAAGGCTTCGTTGAATGAAACAAGTCTGCATTGTAATCGCGAAATCAAAACTAATTAATGAGTAATATATTTTAAGTATCTGCGGGAAGACAATTAGCTGCATATCGTCTTCCAAATACCAATGCGAACATTAAATAAATTAATCGGGAAAACGAAACCACATATTGCATTTAATTTTTATTGCTTGTAAAATTGAATACGCCTTTGAACAGATTAATCGGTTTTTATAGCTGATGATTTTCTTCCATTCAAAGTTTTGTGAGAACGAGAAAATTACATTTTTTAGACAGGAACTATTTTAAACCTTTGAGGACGGAGCTTCAAATTTCAAGATCTTTTAAATTTTGAAGACATTTCTTTTGTGTCAGATAATTGGTTTATAGGGTGGATTCATTTTAGTACCACTAGGAACAGAAGGGTAGAAATCAAAATAAAAAAATATTTCAATATGGCTTTCAATTAAAATTAATAACATAAAATCATGAGAGACAATAAAATAAAATAATTTAGTATTCAAATAAACCAATAAAACTATGAATCAATTCAAAATATTTTCATTTTGTGTGTAATATTGCAAAACAGTTATGTTCTGCAATTAGACACAAACCAACTTTGCATGTATTGCACATTCAACGTGTTCTTCGTTTCTCCAAAAACAAATTCACTGATGGCAACGTCTGGAAGCTGAACGATTTGTGGTACGTAATTGTAATATATCGCGCCACGCAACACGTTCAAAAAAACTACGTATTGATGGTGGTAATTTTGTTAATAATCCATTTTATCAAGTATACAAAATATATTTGATCAACATAAAAATGCTGACCACTTACGTTAGCAATCTTATCTTATCTAAATGATAGGATGGATTTATGATTTTTACACTATCCCCAATTTTCAAATTAATCTGCTTGTATTGCTCATTACTAAATTTTGTTTGTTCCGCATTCGCTTGTTCAATGTATTTCCTTGCTCTCGCATGAGCTAATTGCAACCTGTATTTAATTTCGTTTGCGTAGTTTTCTATGTTATATAAAGGATCTACTCATGAGCATAATGAGCTAGGAAGATTAACTTTCCTCCCATATACTAATTCATAAGGCGTATAGATTGGTAACCATTTATACCATTCTTCCATTTCACTACCTAAATATATGCTGAAGAATACATTCATATCTCTATGGTTATGTTCTATAGCTCCTACAGTTTCGTGATGATACGGCGTCGATATACGCCGTTCAATTTTTAATGTGTCAGATAACTCATCTACTATTTTGTTTACGTATTCAGTACCTCGATCTGATATTAATTGCTTCATGGCTCCATATATTAAAATAAAATTTTCAAATATTGCCCTAGCTATTGTTTTAACATCTTTATTTGATACTGGAACAATCACACCGTATTTGGTTAGTTGACACTGCATTGTGACAGCATAATTAAAACTATGTTCTGTTCTGCACAATGGTCCAACAGTGTCTATTTGTACTACGTCAAATGCATTTTGAGGTGTTTCTGTATGAACTAAAGGGGTTTTAGTGTTTTTATGCGGATTATCTAATATATATAAAAAAAATATATAAAAAATATAAAAAATATCTAATAAATATATAATTTTTTATATGGTTCAACACATCCTTTCGCATATTTTTCCACTTATATGAACTTCTAATTTTGCTTAACGTTCTTTTGATACCTGAATGACCTCCCATTAGGGGTTCGTCATAAAATTTTGATATAATATGTTACTTTTTTCCTGCTCACATGATATGTGTATGAGTGGTTTACTTAGAATAATACATAAATCTTTTAATTTTTGCAATCCTATTTCTTCAAATTTCCGTACGGTGTCACTATTTTCAAACAATATTTCCTCGAGGTTTATTTTTACTTCACTGATTTTCAATTGTTTAGCTATTTTTTCCAACTCGGCTAGTACTTGCTGTAGAGCCAGTATGCCTTCTGAATTGTAAGCTTCAAATTCAGTGGTGGCCAAATTTTTACTTTTTTTCATGAGCGTTGCTCTTAGGCGACGTCCTATTTTGGCGAATTTCACAAATGGAATTCGTGACAAATCTGCGTTACATAACGCTTCATAAACTTTAGGACGCACAATTTCCACGCAAGTGTTAGATATTGTAGTAGCGCTACTTAATTTATTTTTACTTGCTCTGGTTTCTACACGTAACACTATTGTGGTAACATCTTCAAACAACGAGAGAGAGAGCGTACACCCCGACGTTATCCTTACCTTTAACGTATTGTATGTCATAGTCGTATTCATCTAAGTCTAGACGCATTCTAGTGAGTTTTGAAGATGGATTTCTGAGAGAATATAAATAAACAAGTGGTTTATGGTCAGTTCTAATGATAAATTAATGTCCATATAAATAAGGTCGAAAATAATTTATGGCCCAATGTATCGCCGTTAGCTCTTTCTCGATAGTGGATTTTTTACTTTCTCCCGTAGTAAATCCTTTTGACGCATATAGGCAATAGGTAGATCTATACCATCATATCAGTGCTCAAAATAAAAGGAATCTCAAAGTTAGGGTATTGTAGTACAGGAGGGTTAATCATAGAATATTTTAATTTTTCAAATGCTTCTTTGCAGTCACTTGTCCATACAAATGATTGATTTTTTCTGGTCAATTTAGTTAAACAGTTTGTGATTTTTAACAAAACGTCTATAATAATTGCAAAAAGCTACGAAGCGGTTTACTTCGTTTGCTTGGGATTGGTTATTCTTTGATGATTTGGTATTTCGTATCATCGACTTGAATCCCTTTGTTGGTACTTTTGTGTCCAAGGTAGGTAACTTCCTGCTTAAAAAATACGCATTTTGCTGGGTTTAATTTCAGATTTCTTTTTCTAGCAGTTATAAAAACATTTTCTAAATTTTCTAAATGATGATTGTCAGAACATCCAATAACAATAATATCGTCCATGTAAAGAAAAGCGGTATCGGGTGGTAATCCCGAAAATGCCATTTGCATCTTTCGCGCAAACGAATTTGGTGCTACTGTAAGCCCAAAAGGTACCCTGGCCAATCTATAACTACCCAGATTAGAACTAAATGAAGTATGATCTCTAGATGAACTATTTAATTCTATTTGGTGAAATCCAGAATGCAAATCTAAGACTGAAAACCATTTCGCTCTACCTAGTTGATCTAAAATATCATCTATTCTAGGTATAGGGAATACGTCACTAATTAATTGTTTGTTCAATTGACGGAAATCTACCACCAAACGCCACCTTTTCTCATTAAAGCCGGGTGCTGATTTCTTTGGTACTAGTATAATTGGGGAGTTATAATTAGAATAACTCTCCTCAATTATTCCATCATTTTTAAGCTTCTCAACTTACCTTTGGATCTCTGCTTTCTGTGCATCTTATATACACTGGAGTTGGGTCATTATGTTTCAACTCCTGCTTGTAGAAATTATTTACCGTCAATGCAGCGTTGTTTGCCGGATCATGAAAAACATCCGCATATTCCGTTACTAATTTCATCTGCTTATTTTTTATATTATCCGGAACATGGGAAGCGTTTGTACTAATCAGTTTATTTAATTCACTACTATAGTGGTGTTGCTGGTATTCCTTTCAATATTAAATTCACTTAATGGTTTATGTTTTAGATTTATTTTACTTAAATTTACTGATTCCGTATTGATATTTAATAAGCGATCTACTGGGAAATCTTTATTTATTATTGCACCGGCAACAAAAATTCCGTTTGCTATTTCTTCGTTAAAAACTACAGAGTCTTCTGTTAATACTAAATTTGGTATAACCCTGTATACTTCAGAACGAGGTGGGACTAAGATCGTACCATGATCCATATGATTATTTATTGGTATATTTGTAATATTGTTCTGATTGTTTAATGATATTGTAAAATTGTCTTGATTTATTACTGCAGAAAATTTTCTAAAGAAGTCGATCCATAATAGTCCGTCCGTCGAAATAAGAAAATCGTCTGATACTACATGGAAAGTTTTGTCAAATTCGGAATAGTTGTGATACAATGTTACCCTAGCGGTTCCAAGAGTATTCTCTGACCCTTTTGTGATTCCTGTTATTTTTATTAACCCTGTTTCCCTGTGTGAAAATGTGATTCTTGAACTGTCTTGAACCGAAACTTGAATGCCCAATTGAGTTCGGGTGTCTCGCTCGTTCTTTTGCGTGACTATCAACCTGGGCCGTTTCGCAGTCAAACGGGACCTGTCCACTACAACTGATGGCTGGATGATAATTAAGGGTCAACACCACGAGACGCGCAATCTGTTGCAAGATTATGCTTGGTGTCGACATAGTTCCAATCGGTAGGTTGAGTCTAATCCAAAGATTTGCGAAACCTAGTTGGCCACAATTAGCGAATAGACGACCTGTCGAGCCAACCAAGTACTACGTCGGATTACTGATGGCTGGCAGTACGCTGGCACAAGGCTCTAGGCGTGGTATGCTGAGCGTTTTCAGTCGTGTAACCTTGTCATTTGATACTAGGCATTGTGATTTTGGCAAATCCATCTGCTAACGGTGCTCGAGCATACATCGCCGCCGCATATGCTTTTTCAGAGAGTTTGCTGAACCCGTGAACTTAAAGATGATTGTGAGTTTTCGAATGATGTATCCACCATTCGATTCTGAGAGCCACTAATGATTTTAAACTAAGTCGATAGGTAGGCCTACATTGAGCGATTGATTTTTGGAACCAAATCTTGTAATATTATTTTCGAGATAATTGTGTAAGGAAATACCCAGCCGAGCGAATCGAATAAAATTGATGCCTGCAAGAGTTTTGTTCGTTTGGTTGGGGCACGAGGATCCGATGATAGTTTAGCTCAAGTTGTTCCTGATGTTTGCGGAATTCGTTTGGTATCTCATTGAAAAGCTGCTGACCGTTCGCAGAACACTATTGTACTCCAAAGCCGCCACATATCTGATTAGTTGCACCATTTGCCTTTACCTCGATTAACTCCGCGATGTTGTCTGAGCTGGTCATTAGCTCGTCGACGTAAGAGTATTTGGATGCGACTTTAACTGCAATTGGGTATTTCTCTAGTTCGTCTTGTGCTAGCTGAAGGATAGTGCGAATTGCGAGATATGTAGCGCATCCGTATACGTGACGGTACACAAACAATGGTATCGAACTAGCCCGCCGATCGAAGGTCGCCATATGATCCGCTGATGATTTCTGTGCTTGGGCGCCATCAAGGTCGTCGAACGTTAATTATCGAGATGAATGAACATCCTTAATTTCCTAAAATGATCTGAGCGTGTTGTCGATGGTGTCATAGTCCTCGAATCGGTATAACCGCTGTTGCAACTAACCTTCTCACACTTCCCGAAGACGTCGGCTCCGAGTATATATATTGTTGGGAAGATTATAATGAAGATCAGCAAGTAACAATTGCTTTAAATGTGACCATTGATAGGTATCAATTGGTTTGGATGGCAGCGTGCCTGTGATCTTTTCGACGACAAGGGCTATAATCCATATGGGGAAAGTTGAATCGATTCAGAAGCGTCATACGATTTCAGAAAATTAACGCGACGTGGACTCGTTGGCACAGATTCCACTGATTTTGACTGCGGCTGTTCTTCTCACTATAATCCTAACGATTTGCTGTACTTTTCGATATGAAACTGACCTGTGATCCTGAATCAAACAAAGCTCGAATAACGAAGTTTTGGTTTGAGTGAAATACGATGATGAGTGCTGTTGCTAGCAGTTAGTTCATCCGTGAATAGCGATGCGACATGATTCGTAGTGACCGGAGTTTGTGATGATATGACAGATGATGATTCTTTGAGATGATGAGACAGATGATGAGTCTTTTGTTGCAAACCTGTTAGAGCGTTGAATTGATCGCACTGGAACACGTTGTGATTTCCAGCTCAAACTCGTCGTGTGACGGATTCAGTTGTGATTTAGTCATGTAAATCATTCCCAGTAATTGCTATGTGTTCCAGAAATCAATGGGATTTTGCTATTGTTTCTGGATCCAACATGTCTGTGATGATGTTCATTAAGATGATATCCCATGTGGTGACCGGTACTCCTAAAAATTTCAGTAGTGATTCGATATGTGTGCAGGCATTGTTCTGAACATTCAAAGTTAGCTGCCGGTGATGAACTGACGTTGATTGTTTCGATCTGATAGAATGCGTCATGCATCCACGAAATTGTCGTTGGTGATGCTCACAGATTTGAGCAACGATGACGCATCTCTAGTCAAGATCGCCTTCAGGTAGTGTAGCTTCTGTGAATTTGTCAGCTATGGTTGTAAAGGAGGTCGACGAAAAAATTCTCAAATTCTTTACAAATTATGTAGTCTCCGCCAAAGTCTGGAACCATGATTCGAATGGCTAATAGCTGTCTCTGTATGGTTTTCAAATTTAAAACTGCAACGAAGTAATAGTCGTCCACTTGAATGTGGTTACCATACTCTTCCTTGAGTTCCACTTCACCGTACATGGCCTCGACCTGGTCCTGTACACCACAGAATTCATTATACCAGCACATCACGTGAACTATCTGAGTCTGTAAAAATTCGTTGCTAGTTCCTGGTGTGTCGATTGAGAGCACTTTCCTCTTCCCCTCTGCTCGTTTGAGGTCCCGCAAAAGCAACGCTTCTTTGACGCGAGTTGTTATTGCACCACCGAATTATCTTGCTTATTCCGGAATATCATCGTTTCACGAATTCCACTTATAGTCACATGCACTAACCGAAATGTTATATTTTTTTAATTTTGAAAGTTGTTGCAGCACGACACAAACAATCCGGCTTTTCCACGAAATTGGTGGAGCAAAAATGCGAAGCATGAATAAAATATAAGTAAACGAAAGACGATTTTTCTAAAGAAAATTTTACATTGTCACAACGAATCAGTTAATTAAATTGATTAAACTTGTCATAATATAAATCATTTTATTTATTGAATATATATGTATATATATATATATATATATATATATATATATATATATATATATATATATATATATATATATATATATATATATATAAACATATATATATATATATATATATATATATATATATATATATATATATATATATATATATATATATATATATATAATTATATATATATATATATATATATATATATATATATATATATATATATATATATATATATATATATATGTATATATTTATTTATATATAATAGTTATATAAATATATACATAGAAATACTTGCTTCTAGGACGTGGGAAGGTCTTGAAAATTAAAACACTTTATTTTTGTCAAACATGTTTTTAAGAAAAATTTGATTTATTAAATTCGTAAACTTTACTTATTAAAAGAAAAAATATATGGTTGTAAAGGAGGTCGACGAAAAAATTCTCAAATTCTTTACAAATTATGTAGTCTCCGCCAAAGTCTGGAACCATGATTCGAATGGCTAATAGCTGTCTCTGTATGGTTTTCAAATTTAAAACTGCAACGAAGTAATAGTCGTCCACTCGAGTGTGGTTACCATATACTCTTCCTTGAGTTCCACTTCACCGTACATGGCCTCGACCTGGTCCTGTACACCACAGAATTCATTATACCAGCACATCACGTGAACTATCTGAGTCTGTATAAATTCGTTGCTAGTTCCTGGTGTGTCGATTGAGAGCACTTTCCTCTTCCCTTATTTGACGCGAGTTGTTATTGCACCACCGAATTATCTTGCTTATTCCGGAATATCATCGTTTCACGAATTCCACTTATAGTCACATGCACTAACCGAAATGTTATATTTTTTTAATTTTGAAAGTTGTTGCAGCACGGCACAAACAATCCGGCTTTTCCACAAAATTGGTGGAGCAAAAATGCGAAGCATGAATAAAATACAAGTAAACGAAAGACGATTTTAATTGCGATTAAATATAAAAAGAATATTTATTGACTGTTTATCCGTGCCGTGTTGCTCGATTGAAGGTTGAATTAAGAGGAAAGTTTTCCACATGAATGGGATGATTTTGACAGCTGCAAAAGTGGTGTCTGATTGAAAACCTTGTTGCCCGACTTTGATTGTGGGGTGCCCACCGATAGGTGTCACCTCCAACTGGTGTCACCTACTACAATTGATCGGCTGTCGAGGACACAGCACAGCCCCATCGGTACAATAGTTGAGTTTGTTAGAACCAGCTCAAGTAACCCAGTCAACACACTTGTGTTCCATTTCTGTCATCCGCAGTACTACAGTGGCCATTTACGATAACCGGCCACTTATTTGCGTAAACAAATAAAGGCAATTGCTTTAGGATTGATCATGCTACCGCTTTAACATTGAATATCGAAAGTCTGGTACAGGATCAAGGTAGGAGAATATTGTTATCAACGTTGTATAACCAAACTTCAAGATCTACAGCAGAATCATCCAACAATAACAACAATCCAGAGGTGATTATGACACCCCTTTCTTTGAAACTTACTCCACTATTGTACCAGGATCCCAAAGTTTTAGTTCACGTTATTGAATCATTATTTTACATCATTAAAATCAACATGGTATTCGATCAGGGTCATTTTAGAATAATGTTGGGTGATTCAGAACAAACGCAAATCCATAGATTTTTTCAGGGTTCCGAAGGAAAACCAATTAACATATCGACTACAAGAGACCATGTTAAATTCTCATGTTAAGCTGTTATCAAACAGTCAGCACAATAACCAATATGAGTCCACTGTCTTGTTGTAAATTATCGAAATAAATCGTCGGCTTGATGAGATGGTACGTAGAAGATCCCAAAATATGGTATTTTAGTAGACATTCCGATTTAGCGAAAAGGACAGATTAATTGCTAATTTATTTTCATCAGTTTCTTACGGACAATTCCAAGATTCGTAAACCAACTTGCTCTCGATTAAGTGAATTTAAAACAAAAAACTAACCCATCCTTTGCACGCAGAGCGATTTGTGAAGGAAAAATATCTTATTGTCGCCTGAAAATTGTTGACCCAACATCTAAAACTAATTTTTTAATTTACACTGGAGCAGACATTTCTGTAATACCTACCAATAATAATGAAAGAACGAATATAGCTTTTCGCAGTTAATCACTCAACAGTTCGAACTATCGGTTCCCGACGAACTGAACTAGATTTCGACCTACGAAGTTGATTCACATGAACATTAATTTTAGCAGATATAATTCCAACATTGAGAGTATTCAACACAGGCACTATAGATGTCGGAGGGTAGCCTTTTTTAAATGAATTTAAAGAACGATGTTCAAGGTGGTGCAGCTGCTAAACATATCGTAACTCATCATATTGCATGTAACTCGAGGTCATCCATTTGCATGTAAAACTAGACGTTCCATGGAGAAATTAGCCACAGCAAAAAAAAGAGTGCGGCTACATGGTCATACAGGGGCATTCCCGACCATCAAAAAATCCTTGGTCAATTCCATCTATAGTAGCGACGAATTGTGAATGAATACCATTCAACGATTATCGTGCCGTTAATCGTGCAGCTACCGGTATACCTCCCGGATCAGCCACCGTGTTTCCAACAATCGACTTCGTGCGTGTGTACCACCAGATTCCAATTGAAGAGGCGGATGTTTCAAAATTCGGTAAACTTAAGTAGACTTCAACAATCACAAACGGATTGTAAGTTTAAAACGAATGTGATCAAATTTAATCGGATTAACTATTCCAGGCATCCAAGTTGGTTATTTTGCAACCAATAAAGCTCGAACTCTATATTTTTGGTTCTGTACAGAAATAGGGAACATTTTGTCGTTATTCTTCTATCAAACGTAATCTATAAATCATAAATCACATATGATCAATATTGTCCATATAACATACCATTGACATGGGAAGACTTTCTAAAATCTATATGAACTTAGCATTGAACTTAATTTAATTAAATAATCGATTCTCATCGTAAACCTTAATTAGCTTGCATTATTATTTAAGTAAATTAAATTATTTACATTGTGTAAATAATACAGTTGTAACAGTTATGTTACTTAATCGGCATATAAAAACTCCCAATCCCATAATTCATTAAATTCATTCATACAACAATAATTAAGTTCACAACAAAAGCAACATTTTTTTTAAAGTGCATTAAAGAGACTCAGACTATGTTTTGTGTATATGTCATTAGCATATGTGCATGTACTTTACTTATACATTTTACCCATGACGAATCAATATGCACATACGCGCACACTATGCGGTAACATAATCGGACTGACTAAGGTTGTTTCACTTGTGCATTAAACAAATGATATTTGCGCGATTGTCTCGCGGCGCTATTGTGATCAACACAAAAGATCTTAAAATCCCAGAATCGCGAAATATCGTATACCAACACTGTGCTATGTGCGCGCGATATTGATCGATTTCATATACAAAATTCATTGTACCCATGTACACGAGTAGTTAAAGTATCAAGTACCAACCATGACTTAGATCATATAAAACATTTTCATTTTGTTTTTATAAATTTGATAGGTAAAATGCTTTTTTCGGATTGGTCATTCATCATCACAAAAGCTGGTTTAATTGTTTACTATGGTGGGTGCGGTGTAACGTGTATTTATTTATATTGCTGGTAGATACGATGTTATTTATTTAATCAACATTTGGGCGAATAAAAAATACTATAAAAGCTTTTTCAAATTATGCATAGCAGGCGAAATAATTTTTTTGAAATTTCACCATATAGATGTACGAATTATAGCAGAACATTAACACCTTCGCAGATAGGTTTTTTTGTGAGACATAAGCAGATAGATGCATCACTGTGGTTCAACACTAGTTGACGTATTGTACAACAGGTTGACATCCGAGCAATGAAGAATACGGTGTAAAATCCTTGCAATAGTAAATTTGACGCACTTTTAACCTTTGAGTCAATGCGAGCAGCGAACAACTTCTCATAAACACGACATACCCGAAGTGTTGTGCGTCTACGCGTATTTCCGAATTGTCTACATGTTGGTGTCGAAAATAGCAAAGACATCCGTACCAAGTCGTCATCTTTTACTTTTCCAGTTTAAATTAGGGTTTTCCTTTATTTTGGTAGCATTCAATCTTCATGAAACAAATAAGTGAGATTGCAAATCTAGGTCAATCGATGTCTTCATTGGTACAACCACAAGCGATTTACGAGGCTAAATTCGGCTATAGTTGCTAGGTGTTTTTTTAATGTATAACAATATCCAGTTTGGTCAGGTTAGCTCAAGATTATATTTGTTCCAGAGATTCACCAATTGATTAACAATCAACGTTTGCGTTTCATGGTCTTTATTCGTTGGAGTTATCTTTCTTGCAAACAACAACAACTTCATCATAAACGTCAAACAACCATTGCTATGATTATTTTACAAGGTTGGGTGATCGCTTGGGAACAGTATATAAAAAAGTGAATGATGAAGTGGAATGAACCTCCCCCTTCCCCCGCCCTGTTTGCCTTACTCAAAAGCTTGCATGGCTTCGCTAGGCTGGTTAGGATTCAATGAGCCAATCATTCATTGATCCGTACTTGAAATGATTACAGAAACCGATACTATAGGATAAATAATGCAATCCGACAAATATCTAATACTCGGCTACCGTACACGGACACTAATCGGAAATTAAAACATCAAAACTCTAACAGAAACCTGTAGGCCCAGTGCAGTGAGATACAACAGTGGTGAAATAAACACAAACGAAATTACTTAATGTATTCTTTGGGCGTGATGAATAAGGCATAGGCAGTCATACTAACAAGGTGCAGAATAATTGTAGCACTGTAACATGGTTTCATTCAAAAATAGAAACACAGTCTTTAATATTCAGTGATACGATAAAAGAAAGGACATAGCTGAAACAACGAAAGAGATGAGTTCTATGAATAACAACAAGTCACAATAGCAAGGACACGCAAGAAAATGATCAAAATAATTCAAGAAGGAGATTTCAATGCAAAAATTGGAACACATAAAACCGACCTGATAATCCATTATCGATTACTGCGTTACAAATCATAACGATAATTCATTGAAGGCAGTAAATTTCTACACAAAAATATAGTCATTTGACAACACCTGAAGTGTAGAATAACGAACCAAATAAATTACGTAATGACCAACAAGAAATTTCTCATGTCCTTGTAAGACGTCAGGGTGCCTAGTAGTGAAAACATTTACAGTGAGCACCAACTGGTAAAATACCATAATTAAAAATTAAACCTGTCGTTGTAAAACACATCAAGACAAATCCAGCCAGCCATAAGTATAAAGCAATAGTGGAAACAAATCTAAGAACCTATGTCGAAACACACTCGGGTCGGGTACCAAGAATTCAGACGCAAACAAGCTGGCTCTAGTCCAGGGCGAGGTTACAACAATGTTACAGAAAAGCATCTTCATTGAGCAGTCTAATGAATGGAATTCACTACTGCACCTATTTTAGATCCAGCAAAAGAAGTTGACCTTAAAATAAATATCAGGAAAAGCAGACATGGAAACGAACGATGCTAGCAGAAGCGAAGCAACTCGGCTAGTCGTGGGTGGAAATCAAAGCCGAAAGCCCAACAGAGTTTGGTGGTACAGCCCAGTAGACTCTCTATGCTCCTAAATGGGAGATAAAGGAAAAAATATTAAAATATTAAAATATCAAGTGAGCCTTTGACATTTCGGTCATATAGGGTTAGGGAAAAAGTTCCTATCCTTTTTTGGATGACACCGAAACAAAGAAGTTTCATATTTCAAAAGAAATTTACTAAACCAAATATGTGCCATTTTGATCGATGATCTTTTGCCATTTTTCTGCCATGGTCCCATCACTATAGAACTTCTGTATTTCAGATGCGAAAAATCGAGACACCTCATTTTCGCAGGCCTCTTTTGAATTTAATGTTGGTTTTACATTAAATTCAAAAGAGGCCTGAGAAAATGAGGTGTCTCGATTTTTCGCTTCTAAACTACAGAAGTTCTACAGTGATGGAATCATGGCAGAAAAATGGCAAAAGATTATCGATCAAAATGGCACATATTTGGTTTAATATAGTTCATTTGAAATATGAAACTTCTTTGTTCCAATGTCACCCAAATAAGGGCACGAACTTTTTCCCCGGAAAAAGACCGGAACAAATGGTAATCCGATGGTGCGAAGTCAGGACTATATGGTGGGTGCATTAGCACTTTTCAGCTAAGCTCTCTCCGTTTCTGCCGGGTCATAAATGATGTGTGTGTAACTGAACTGTTGTAACTGAATTGCTTGCCTGAAACGCGTTATTTGCTGACAGTGAAGATTAGAATCAATTGTTTGACCCGGTGGCGGCACCACATATTGCACGATTCCTTTCCAATCCCACCAAACACACAGCAATACCTTTCTTGGCGCCTTCCTCAATTTTCTGCATGCGATATCTTCGACTTTTCCAGTGGCTGGTTGAGCAGAGGGAGGTATATCTTTGACATCCATATTTCCAGAACGAAAGCGCTTGAACCATTTCATATTGCTGCTGATTTTGATAAAGCATCTTCTCAATAAACAACATACAATTTTTCGCAAGCTTGAGCCGCGTTATTACCTTTGTCGTAATAAAATTGTAAAATATATCGATTTTTTCATTATTCATCTCCATGTTTAAAATGTTGTAACTTTTTATTTACTTTACCGATTTTAATGGTTTGTATGTCAAAGTACAAGTTAAAATGTCACCTTTCAAACTGCTCGATCCGAGCAACGGTTACTGAGATATATGAATGTAAAGCCATCTACCGGGAAAAAGGCCACGAACTTTTTCCCCTACCTGTTATTTTGACATTTATTAAGATTTTGAACCAGAGGAACTTGTACTCGTTTGAACATTATTTGCCTCAAAATTTTTGTATGCTTTACCATTATTACGTGGTAATGATGTTGAACATTGTAAAGGGTCTTTCAATAGGGACGCTCGAAATTTTTTAGGTTGCTGCTATAAGCCATGTTGTTATCAGATCTGTTGTGAATTGTTCAGTAGTTTATGGTCAAGGCAAGGTGCTATGGAAGGTTATAGCGTGGTCTAGTCAACAGGAATTGTATTCTTTATCGGCCAACATAACTTTCACGAGCATGCGGCAAGTGCCTGCATCTCCCTCCCACCATTTAATCCTGCTAACATAGGCCTTATTTACAACCGAGTTTTTATCGTGTAAACGATTTAATAAAGTTTTTCGCACATTTAACGATTTCGCACTCATTACGATATAAAGACTTTTTGTCAAATTTTTCAAATTAAGAGTAATTTTGAGCTAAACGTAGGTGCTAAATGATAAATGGCGAATTAAAATTCAGGTTAGCAAATGAAATATCATTCATTAAAGCTTAATTCAGTTAAATGTATTTTAATTTGAAACAAACAATTCGACGTAAAATTTAATTAATTAATATTTAAATATATGAAACTTATTAATACTGGTTGGAATGTCGATCGTAAGTATACGACACGTATGTGAATTTATCCCACGATTCTATCCCAGAAGTTAGGCCAGCCCAGGATTTATTAAAAATCACGTTAAATCCAAAAATAAAATTCGTTATATTTAAATTAAGAGAATTTTATATTAATCGAACATGTGAATTAAAATTACATTAGACGCGATAACGGTAATTGGCGCGTTAAAAGTATAAATTTGTCGGATTAAGGCTATGGTTTTCACATCGTCACACTTTCGGTTTATTTTTAGAAAAGTTAGAAGAAAATCATTCCGTGGCAACTTTGCGAAATTGGGCCCTGGGCCAGATAAATCGTTTATATCCATACAACTCGGATTTGAACAAAAATTAAATTTAAATTTCGCACGTTAAAAGTATAAACTTGTCGGTTTAAGGCTATGTTGTTATGAGATCGTCATACTCGTGCCTTACTAACCACTACTCAAGGCCCAATTTCGCAAAGTTGTCAAGAAACGATTATTTTCTAACTTTTCTAAAAGTAAGGCAGGAGTATGACGATCTCAAAACCACATAGCCTTAATCCCACAAGTTTATACTTGTAACGTGCGAAATTTAAATTTAATTTTTGTTCAAATCCGAGTTGTATGGATATAAACGATATATCTGGCCCATGGCCCAATTTCAACATCAACCGTAATCGTTTCATTAAAATAATTACCATACCATGCTGTGCAAAATATAGATAGGACCCACTCTACAAGATGATCCTATCACTATTGTAATTCGTTTTAGGCAGCACCCTATCATTTGCTCCGCAGATGTCGAAAAAAAAAATGTATGATAGTGACTTTCAGAGAATAGTCTGGAGAAACAATCCTACTGAAGAAATTAAAACTTACCGACTCAACACAGTCACATATGAAATGTCGTGTGCACCATTTCTAGCTGTCCGGATACTTCAAAATATAGCTGATGATAACAAACAAAATCATCAATCAACATCAACAAAATCAATTGTGGCAATTGCCACAATCATAAAACGGGGTTTTTATATCGATGATCCACTTTCTGGATGTGAAAACCCTAATATCGCCACCATCTTGTTTGAAGAACTATATCACGGCATGGAGGGAGCTGGCTTTTGTCTAAAGAAATCGTAATCAAACTCATCAGATTTTTTGTCGAGAATTCCTGACGATCTTAAGGAACCTACCATGTTAACCTTTGACGACGATAAAGAGATGTGAGAGATGTTTTTTCATTCGTAATCAACATATCTTCAAGCACGACGTATACCAAGCGACATTTACTCTCTCAGATTTCCAAAATTGTCGATCCTTTGCAACTACGAAATCGATTACATGCATTTTGTGATGCGTCTGAGCTGGCGTATGCAGCCTTATCTACGTATTGAAGATGCTGCATTCGATATTAAAACATCACTCATCATTGCCAAAATTCGCGTGGCACCAATCAAACAAATCTCGATTCCACTACTCTAGCTATGTGGAGCCTTTATTCTGATGAAGCTAATCAAATTCTCTTCTAAAATTTTCCGAGATCACCAGGTTCAAGTATTTGCTTGGACTGACTCAAAAAATTGTATTGGATTGGTTATCAGATCATCCGCGAAGATGGAACACGTTTATTGGTAATTGCACGTCTCAAATCATGGAGGTAGTGCCTAGAAGTCAGTGACACATGTACCATCTAAGGAAAAACCTGCTGACATTGCATGACTAGGGATTATTAGTTCAGAACTACTTTAAGAATTCGATCAATGGTGGTCCGGCCCCAAGGGTTGATGAGTCGAGATAAAATCTGAGACACGCGGAGTGATCCGAGCGGTTGCTCAGATCTGAGATCTGAGTAACAAGAACCTCCTGCCTATTTCTAATAATAAAGGTGGGTTCCTGACCTATATAATACTAATAATGAGGTTAGTTTTTAGAAAAAGTTCAAAAAATACCTCACCCCTGACATTGATGTTCGAGCTGTCCAGATGGTAAGGTGCACGTTCGCGTGACACCCTAAGATAACTCCGACCTTCCTCCTTTCTGCATCGCAAACAAGTGCCCCCAGTATATCTGGCGGCCGTGGCTTCTCCCGGTCCTTGTATGCGGCTGCAAGCCAGAATCTCCTACCCTATGCAGACCGCGGTAATGTCTCCTTTGCAGTACTGTGGAAGTAGAAAAACATTTATATTATTCTTCATCAGTATACATGACCTGCTCTTATCCGTCCCACAAGCATAAAGTAGGGTATAACCCTTCGCTCGCAGGCCACAGATCTTGTTGTTTTTTATACAAGTTTCTTGGAGATGTAGCGCAGCCGAAGCGGCCTTGGTGTGGTGTAAATTTATCTGTTCAAACCTGATTGTTAACAGTATTCACTTGCCTACTTATGACAACCTTACTATTTCGGTTAGTTGAACCCACCTGATTCGGCGGAACAGACCTTTCGTCTCACTCCCACCGTGGTTCGTAAACCTAAAGAGGTTGACCCTGAGCTTGGCTCCTGGCCATACCTCGCTCAACTCCTCGATCGCCTTTCTGTGCAATAAAGTCGATCTCTGATCAGCGCACGCAGTCAGCTTCAGTCGTCGCTGATACCAATCTTTAGAAAGACGAGATTAAGTGCATTAAAAAACAACCTTCATCTTTCCATGTGATGTTCTCGTCCACGACGACTAGCACCACCTCCCCTACTTCACAATTTCGCTAAAAAGCTTATGCCTCTTTGGCGACTGTTCCACATGAAGTTTGGCCCATTTTATCTCGGCATTCAAACCTTCTTTTCGTTGGATCTCTGCCTGACTTTAGCCAGTCTGTCCAAGACTCGGAAGGACGAACGCCAAGACCTCTTTCTCCGAATCGACAGAGCAGAGACTTTCTCCTTCTTGATACTACCGCCAGTTCCTGGCTTGCAAGCCTCGGAACCAGTCCCAGCATCACTGACGGCTGGAATCACAGACCCCTTATCTTTACCACTTTTTTGAAAAGTGCTGACCACTTCTTTACATTTTTTATTTTTAGATTCCATTAGGTCCCCACTAGTATCGGAGAGAATGATGGTCCACCCGTGCAGTGATCCGTGTACACGGTTAAGGCTATATACAACTGGAGCTCGCCGGGTATCCAGGGGGCTCCGTTCATGACTAAGCAATTATTTTTAGATACGTCCCCAGCACGGCTGATCATCGGCACGGTTCGCATGCCAAATTGATCCGACAAATCTGCCACCATTTAGCGTGGCCCGCCCCACACCTAGGTTACTCATTTCACCCATTCTTGTTTACAAGAATGAGAACCTGAAGGCGGCGGCGATAGTGAGGCCCGCTTGACTGTAATTCAAAACAACTTGATCTTAGAATCAACAAAAGCAAAACAACATTGTTATCAACAAAAGGATGTCCCCTACGGTGAATCTCGGAACCAAACAACTCAACTTTAACAACGTGGACATTTTTAAATATTTCGAGTCATTTATAACACCTACGATTGTTATCAAGCCAGACATCAATGCTATCAAAGTCCTTAGGTCACATGTTACAATGTCACATTTTCGATATTTTGTAGAACTTTATATTTCCTTTTTATATAAACAGAAATGGACGATTCTTCCATTTTTGAGTTAATTCTTTCTACATCCTACCAGCACAAATGGGAACAAGGCCTCTTTCGTTCAATTATCAAAAATATCACAAGTTTTCAATTTTCGAACACCAGACTGGTAAATGTTATGAAATGTGAAAAAAGTATCGAAGTAGTATCGAAGTGTCGAAAGTGTGATGTTATGACATATCAGCTCTGTGCTAATTTACGATTGTGAAGGTTGGACCTCGACCACCAATGTATGCAGATTGCTTTCTAATTTCGTACGAAAGGTCATTCAATCTATTATGGTCTCGTTAATTTTAAGAACAATGATCACCGGATTCGAATTAATGATAAAATTAAGCGTCTTATTTCACATTGCGATAGTCTGTCGAAATTAGAGGGAGCGTGAGATGATCCAGGTTTGTTAGAGGATGTACTGTAAACAATGCTGCGGATAACAACAGTCTGTTTCAGCGGTCTGTTTCAGTCAATTCCGAATATGAGTGTTATCTCGCGGTTAAACGATTTTAGTGATGCACTTTGCTGAATATCGTTCGTTGGTTGGATAGATAAGAAAATTACTAAAAGACGAGACATTGTCATTGCATTTCTACTGGCTTTGTGCAATAATAAGTTGATTAGAGTATATAAATTTACTCCTAAGTGGAAGTCACTATTACTTAAAAATTTAACAATTAAGTTTGTGCCAGACAATGTCTGTCAAATTGTTACCAAAGAAATTTACTGCAATTTCCCAGAGACATGTGAACCGCAAATTATTGTAAACAAATAAATATTTTTCAAAATGTGGTTACCGAAACCGAAAGTAAAAACTTCTCACACGTTCGTAATCTATAATTCAAGACAATATACGTGCCAGAAAAGCGGAATGGGGCAACAAGAATAAAATACTGTAATTATTTTAATTAATAAATATTAACATTTATTGAGCAACGTACAAAAAAACATTCTTATAATAATACTTATTTGTATTTTTTCAAATTATTTACAATAAATAAAAATTATGACATTAATTAATTAATTAATTATAAGATGTAAACGTAATTAAAATTAAAATTAAAAAAAAACTCGGTTGGGTCGGACATAATTTAGTGAAATACGATCAAATTAATAATTGTAGCCGGACTGAGGATTGAAACCTCCGTTCCCTGATGGTCGTTGTTGAGGCGCACTTGGTCCACTTGGATACGCGGCATTACCAGCATTACCTTGGGCTGCGGCATTTGACTGAAGCGACTTTAGAATGGCTTCTGGAATTGGTGGTGGAGTTGGTAAATGATCACCAATTGGTTGGAAACCATTTTCATCAGCGATATATTGGACTTGGATTAGTTGACCGTCTGGGCCGGTGTACGAGTACGATCCCTTAACTGATTGGATTTCGTTTTCAGATCCTTTATTTTTAACCTCACCTTGTTCTTCGGCCTTAATTCCATTGCTCGTTTCGTAGCTGAATCGGTAACTACCATCACCATTATTTTCATTTTCGTACGATAAGATTTGCGCATTAGCATCTCCACTTGCTTGAGCATTGGCTCCGGCATATGCATTAGCACCAGCTGATGGGCGTTGTGGTTGTTGTCCATATGCTGATGGACCTGATGGTGCACCTCCACCGAAGCCGCCTAATCCTCCATTACCGCCTGGTCTAGCGCCACCTGGACGTCCACCACCACCGCCCCCACCAAAACCGGGCGCAGCTAATCCTGGACCACCTCCAGCTTGATTGGCACCTGGTGGTGGGAGGTAATTATTTTCGAGACGAGCGCATGACGCCACAACAAATAGAGATGCTACTAATACGAACTGCAATAAAAAAAAATATTATAGAATTTATAAGTAATCAGCGTCTGGCAGATGACATGTTAAACGTGTGTAAAATATATTATGCAACCACCTACGTCTGTATAATTATCGAGCTAATTAAAAATAATCATGCCAATTTCAATTTAAATGAATTTTGTTCCATTGTGCGGCTGCAAAATAATGTATACATTTTTTTCTAAGAAGACGATGATCACGGATCAATAATCGCTGCCCCAATCGTAATGTAAATTTAATGAGAAACTAATGATAGATCGAGTAACATATTTATGATTGGGGTTAATGTATCCAATTTTGGACTGTGCAGTGATGTGCAGTTTAACACTAAATTCCCAGGCGATCGCCTGTCTGTACATATGTTGTCATCAAAACATCTTCTTTCTCGCTAATTATCGATCGAATGATCGCATAAATAATTGATAACGAGTACATTTATGGAATTTTTTAATTTACAAAGTAAAAAAAACTAATATTTTTTATTAGAATGTTTTGCAACCCGAATAAGCGCACTTGACAGGCGGCGAAAGTAGAAAAAACGAAATCTATGAATGAACTCGCACATCTTCAGTTCAGTTGTTATATAACCGTGCATTTATAGATTGAGGGCTTGTGTGTATCGATACACGAAGATCACGAAATATTTTAATTTCGAGTTGTTCTACATCGTTCAACTTTGGCTTATTACATATTTGGAGCCCATATATGCGATATTATATTGTAATTTGTGCGATTTGTAAATCTTTGCAGATTATGCAAGTGCGGCAAAGTAATTTGGCGTTTAACTGCGATTTGATCGAGACACACAATTTTTTCACTTTTCTTGTATTACACCAACACTTACCACTTTCATGATTATTCCGTTTGTTTATATGAGATGAGTACACACAAAATTCACTAAATAATTAATTTAATAATTTAAATAAAAATTTGCTTTTTATTTTTTAATGTCTTCGATTGAAATTTAAAACTAAGAATGATGATTACCCTTAATAAATCAAGAGGTATATATACCTCGGCTGACAATATGAGATTCTTATAATTTAACAACAATCACTTATGCATACTAACATACTGACAAACAAAAAATAGAAAAAGACAAATCAAATCATGTGCATTAGAAAAAAATTAAGCTATTTGAACACAATTGAAAATTACAACAATTTACTATTTTCTTTCGCTTACATACAAAAACATCTTTTTTCATTTGTCTTTCCTTATGGGTGAGATGAGACGATTTGGTTTTGGATTGGAGTTAGTTTCGCGGTTCAATGGTGGGGACATAATATACTCCGTATTCAACATTCTAATAGTTGGTCGTATTGCGGTGATCGTTTAATTTTTCATTTGTTTTTTCACCTACAAGAGCATAGAATTCCAACTTTATTAAAACTTGGTAATATAATTAACTGATTTTGGGGGGTAACTAAAACACCTTGAAGATGTGTTTAGAAAACTGATTTAGTGTATTATTGATTTATGACTTACAACTTTGGAAGTCAGTTCGTATTTTATTGCGCTATTGTGAAGATGAGTTACAATAATAATATCGATAATATTGAGTGTGATTGATGTGTTTTAAATTAGTTTTATGAGTGGTTCTGTTCACATTTTAAATGAAAACAGTAACACAGAGTAGTTCTGTGTTTTCGGTTAAATATTAATTAAGAATAAGGAGCACTTATGCGACGCGGGGCTACAAATATATTACATGGATAATATGTTTGGACACAAATTTTGCGCTTATATGATCTAAAGTTCCATCCAGATTTGCCATCGGACAACAATTATTTGCCTCAACTTGGCGTAATTGCTTAACCTTTTACATATTTACAAAGTGCAAGCTGTTATAGTTGATCGCTAAAAAGTCATTTTTGGATAACCGTGATCTTCCGTAGTTTCTTTTTAAATTAGTATTTTCAATGATCTATCAACTTTTGATACAATTCGAATGAGAGATAATCGAGGTTACTAAATAATAAATTTTAACTCTGTTTATCTCGAAACCGAGTTGATTGATTTTTAATTAATTAGTTTTGCGACATAAATCATTTTGAGATTAAGTATACTGTGTGAAATGCTTTTTAACGGATATACTTTTAAAATATGTCTGCTCTTTCGAACTACGGAATAATTATATCAAAAATTTACGTTTACATTTTATGATGCGTGCTTTGAAAAAAAGCAATTTACTTTGTCGATTGATATGGATGGCTCGACTAGTCACACTTAATAAGCTCTTATGGATATGTCTGTTAATTATGAATGTGAAGTTAGCCCGAAAAACCAGCCCGAAAAACAACTTTTCATTTTTGGAGTGTTTCTTTGCTAATTTCAATAGCATCCCGAAAAATATCATAATTGTATGAAAAACGCATATCTAATCCCGAAATAACTTTTTCATCTATGTATCTACGAAATTCGTATTAATTATTACGAGAAAGATAGAATTATCCCGAAGGGTTACTAAATTGACAATGCGATATTATACAAAAAACAATTGTAATATTTAAAAAAAATTGTGTAAGATTGTAAATCATGGCGGAAAATCGTATTAGTTGCATATAGCGATTACATATCAGCCCGTTTACTGACACATTTTACATGAAAAATCGGTTAAATTAAAGATGTAATTGCTAGAATCCTGGAGATAACCCCCTCGAGAATATTTGCACAAAAGTTAGATCCATTCATCTAAGATATAACACGAATAGCTCAAGTCTGAACATTGAATATAAAGGTAATTATCTAGGGGGATTTTTCCTGGATACCAGTAATTAAATGTTGAATTTAACCGATATTCCAAATTGTAAATTTAACCCATTTTAGACATGAAACCTGTGCTGAGGTTGTGCTTTAGATCAGACCCTTATGTTCACCGTTCAGATGTGAGCTATTGGCGTTATATCTGAAATGGATGGACCTAACTTTTAAACAAATAGCCTCGATGGGATATCTCCTGGATTCCGGCAATTTAATTTTCAATTTAACCGATTTTTCAAATTGTAAATTTAACCCGGTTTTGACATGAAACCTATGCTGAGATTGTGCTTTAGATCAGACCTTTATGTTCACCGTTCAGATTTAAACTATTGGTGTTATATCTGAGATGGACGGACCTAACTTTTGGCAAAATATTCTCGAGGGGGATATCTCCTGGATTCCGGCAATTACATTTTTAATTTAAAAGATTTTTTCAAATTGTAAATTTAGCCCGGTTTTGACATGAAACCGATACTGAGATTGTGCTTTAGAGCCTAACCTAAGGACCTAACTTTTGAGCAAATATTCTCGAGGGTGATATCTCCTGGACTCCGGCAATTAAATTTTTAATTTAACCGATTTTTCAAATTGTAAATTTAACTCATTTTCTGACATGAAACCTATGCTGAGATTGTGCTTTAGTTCAGAACTTTATGTTCACCGTTCAGATTTAAACTATTGGTGTTATATCTGAGATGGATGGACCTAACTTTTGAGCAAATATTTTTGAGGATGATATCTCCTGGACTCCGGCAATTAAATTTTTAATTTAACCGATTTTTCAAATTGTAAATTTAACTCATTTTCTGACATGAAACCTATGCTGAGATTGAGCTTTACATCAGACCTTCATATTAACTGTTCAGACGTGAGCTATTGGCGTTATATCTGAGATGGATGGACCTAACTTTTGAGCAAATATTCTCGAGGGTGATATCTTCTGGATTCCGGCAATTAAATTTTCAATTTAACCGATTTTTCAAATTGTAAATTTAACCCGGTTTTGACATGAAACCTATGCTGAGATTGTGCTTTAGATCAGACCTTTATGTTCACCGTTCAGATTTAAACTATTGGTGTTATATCTAAGATGGACGGACCTAACTTTTGGCAAAATATTCTCGAGGGGGATATCTCCTGGATTCCGGTAATTACATTTTTAATTTAAAAGATTATTTCAAATTGTAAATTTAGCCCGGTTTTGACATGAAACCTATACTGAGATTGTGCTTTAGAGCCTAACCCAAGGACCTAACTTTTGAGCAAATATTCTCGAGGGTGATATCTCCTGGACTCCGGCAATTAAATTTTTAATTTAACCGATTTTTCAAATTGTAAATTTAACTCATTTTCTGACATGAAACCTATGCTGAGATTGAGCTTTACATCAGACCTTCATATTAACTGTTCAGACGTGAGCTTCGAGATTTTGCAACATGGACACTAATCTGGCTATGCCTATTGCCCCGCACTCACCTGGCTTGAGGTGGGTCTGATTAGGTTAAAGGAGTGAAATTTTGAGTTTGCCCATGTTTTTTGATATAATCATTCGTCATTCGTAAACTTTGCCAGATATGGACACCAATCCAAATCAACGGATAGTGGCTGATATTGATTGCCATAACTTGTTTGTCAGTTTGAATTATTAATGTAAATTATTATCAACATTCAATAGGTCAGCAAAAATAACCGCGCTGTAATATTAAATTAGCATTAAATGTCAACAGTAAATTTTCTGCGAAGCTACCAGTTGGCTGTCACCGATAATCAGCCCATGTATAACACGCAGGAATATTCAGAATGTGTATACAGTCTGCCGTAAATAATATTTATTATAGCAACGGGCCACCGTGAACGTGTCATCCTTATAACCCCATCAGACTTACCCCTAACCTATAATAAAAATTTACCTATAGTCATGAGCTATCGAATCGGCATAGTAGGATTGGTGTCCATGTGCCAAAATCTGGAATTATGAACAATTTAATCGTCAGAATAAGGAAAAATAAAAATTTCACCCCTGTAACCCCATCAGACTTACTCCTAACCTATAATCGAAATCTACCTAGGGTCTTGGGCTATCGAATCGGCCTAGTCAGATTGATGTCCATGTCGCAAAATCGCGAATGATGGACGACTTTACTTGAAAATCATTAAACTTCTTTATCGACATTTTTCGGCTGCATGAAACAGATATGGCATTTGACACCTATAACCCCATCAGGCTTACCCCTAATCTATAATCAAAATCTACATATGATCATGGGCTATCGAATCTGCCTAGTCAGATTGGTGTCCATGTGCCAAAATCTGGAATGATGAAGGATTTTATCGTCAGAATAAATAAAAAATAAAAAATTTACCCCTATAACCCCATCAGACTTACCACTAACCTTTAATCAAAATCTACCTATGGTAATGGGCTATCAAATCAGCATAGTCAGATTGGTGTCCAAGTGTCAAAATCTGGAATGATGAACGATTTTATCGTCAGAATAAAGGACAAATAAAAATTTCACCCCTGCAACCGCATCAGACTTACCCCTAACCTATAATCAAAATCTACCTTTGGCCTTGGCTATCGAATCGGCATAGTCATATTGGTATCTATTTGGTTAAATCTAATCGTTCACTTAAATGAGACTTTTCCAATCTTTCGGCTGAAGTAGTCAAGATACTCTTTGTATTATCGATTTTTTCATTTCCGGCTGGCAACTTTCGGCTTTTTTTCTATATATGTCTGTTATTTACATTTTTCTGTATTGGCGGGATTTTTCAATTGAATATTGAAGTTAAACACAATCTGCATTAACGACATATTACGGCATTGCAACTTGGGGTGGAAATATCAAAACTGCATTACCACCTTTCGGCTGGGTTATCAAATGCACTATCTGCATTACCATCTTTCGGCCGGAAACTTTCGGCTAACTTTAACAGTATAACTCTTGCAACGAACTCAAGCGAAAATACTCCGATGTATCGCTAATGCTCCGTGGTATATCCGAAGTACTAACATACACGACGACCTTGGTATTAAAACCATTAAAGAAACAATCAAGTCATCTCAACGAATAGGCCCGGGATATACTAAAACAGCCAGATTTAAACGACTGAGAAGAGCAGATCCACCCGGACTATTGAACCTGTAAAATCATTAAATGTGTAGATTACACTTATAAGTAGGATCTAAATTAAATTTTGAACACTAATATTAAGTAATAACTTTGGTTAAAAATTAAAAAATGTAATTAGCTTACGATTTGTACACTTCTTGTTAGTTTCTTAAAAGATTCAAGAATAAAGCCATTGGCAATTTTAAAAAAAGATGGAGGTCACCATCTTGTATCGACATCAGAAGCGATCGCTCACGACATTTTTGGTTCCTGAGAACCATTAATTAAAATAAATAATTCATACATAAACTGAATGGATCTATTGCGCCAATCTCAACATAAGGCTTGTCTTCTTATCATTTTATCATAGATATTTCAAGAATAAACACTTTAGATTAAGTATTATCTTGGCCTGTGTAATTTCAAAATTTTCTGGGATGAATTTAAAAATCCTCGGATGGAATACAACTAGTATTACCTGATGAACATTTTTGATTTTTCTTGGATGAAATATCTTCACACACTTCAACATGTCCCATGTCCATATATATTTCAATATTAAACAAAACAATCAAATATTTTTTTTGAATCAGGTCAGATCCACGCATATGATAAATACCTTGTTTGCATTTCAACCCATAACCTCAAGCACATTCTCGTACGTATGCAATAGATAATAATTCTGTGCGTTTTAGGAACGCGCTATTGGTATTAAACATTAAGTATTTATGCTTTAAGGCAAACACAACATAAAAGTTCAACCTATTAGATTACGCATTTATCATCTCGAAATTCCTCTATATACCAGGTTACAAAATTATAGTTTAAATATTGCATGCAAATTTCAAATTAAATCGCGCGCAAATAAAAAATGAAACACGAAACATGCAAGAACAGAATTAGCATAATCGCGGTTCATTGGTTTTCAATTTCATTTTCAATCTGTAATTCAATTATTAAATGCTTTATTTTTTTTTTTTTTTTTTTTGGGATGGAACTGATCACGATCTTATCGACAGTTTGAATTTTTACACGGTTAACCGCACACCATTTCGTATCTGGATGTCTAAAGATGTAACGCAATGTGCGATAATATGTTGTAACCGGACACGTTTACGATCACACCTTGTAATAACATTTGTAGATGACATTTTTTTTTATTGTAGAGAATTTTCCTAATTCACATTTTCTCAAACCTATTTAGTTTCAGTTCATCTCGTTTAAAACAAAGAAATACTTATAAACAGTATCTTAATCGGAACTCTTAGCATTTAAACTTTATAAAGATGAAAATTACGAAATCGATTTTCTTATAGTTTTGTTCTTTTCTTATGGAAATACGACTTTATGTTATGTACTCGTAACTATCTATAATGTAAGGCATTCTTTTGCTTGTATATCACATTACACGATGACGATGATCATGCATATTATGGGTTGAAACGATCATGATTGCGGGAATGATGACGAATTTTGTTTGAGAAAAGAAATGCAAAAAAAGTTTCGTTTGTTTAGTTTTCAATTTTTTTTTTCCTTTGTTGGTAAAAAGCACAATAGTAACAAGTTCATCAATGATCTTATGTAAACCACAAAACCATGATCATTATACGATGACGCGATGATATTTACGAGAAGAAAAAATCGACGTGAAATAATCTCATCGGTTTATTTGTTGTGTAAATTTGATTGACTTTAAATTATGTAGAGTATGGCACAAGAAGAAGACGACGACGAAGACGGCATTCTTATACCGATCGAATATAATATGTAACAAGTAATAAATTAACCTTTAATTGATTTATTTCTAGGATTTGAATGAAAGTGAATGTATGTTACTGGGTAAAGGTAAAGTAAATAGTATTCAAACGAATTACGACTCTTTCAAGTTTTAATACGAAATGACTTTTATGGAGTAGCCATCTTTTGTAATTCAAAGTTGTAACGTAATTGAGATTGAAGAATTTTTTTACTTAAATACGCGATTCGATATTTTAATGATCTTTAGAATTTAGACAACTATTTGAAGGTTAATAATTTTCCTGCGTAAATTATTGGGAAACAGTGTATCGATAAACGTGACTTCTACACAAGAAACTAAGCTTGCTATATACCTTTTTATGAGAGTTGGAGTACCAGAACACGACTATTAGTATATACACTTGCAAAAGTTATTAAGCACCTGAGACAAAATGCTGAAGAATGGAGGAAATTTCTACTTCTATCGCTTTCATTGAATTGGTTGACAAAAAAATGTCCCAGACGAGTGGAAAATAGCCATAACTTGTCCACTTCATAGACAGGATTGGAGTGAAGTTTATACCAAAATAACAAAATATACACTGAGGCCTTTAAGTATTTATAATTGAAAAAAAACACTCAAAAAATGACTTTTCATTATAATATTTAAAAACTTTTAATAGACAATTATTTCTTAACAAAAGAAAATTTTGAGTGAAAAGTTTTGAGTGAATTTAATAAAAAGAAATATTTAAATCAAAACGAACTACGAATCGCACAGAGGTGATCGAAATGGTTCTGAACTACTATTATATGTAAGAACACAAATCTTATTTATCCAGATGCTCGGAAATCTCTGAAATTTTAGTTATTCAACAGAGAACATCATTGAGCATAATACGAAGATTCTTAAACATTTGGAACAATTTAACTCGGCCCCTACGTATCGCACAGAGATGATCGAAGTGGTTCTGTACTAATATTTAAGGTGAGAAATAAATCTTATTTATCCACATGCTCGGAAATCTCTGAGATTTTTGTTATTCGAGACAGCTGTAAAAATCTAGCCGTATTTGGTTTACCACTGGTGAGCTCCAAATATTCACTGAGAATTAAACTAACTGTTGTTATGCGTTTATAATTCAATTCTATTTATTAGCTCGATAAACCGGGCTTTTTATACATGAAAATTGCTTTCGCTCAAAATCAACAATATTTATATACAACAAAAACACACAATACAATATGCAAACAATTAAAAACTGTTGAATTTGCTACAATATACAATATTCCACCCCGTGTCGATACTGTGTCATCAACCGCTTGGAATATTGTATTATTGCGCATGTTGACATTGATTCAACATATTCCCGGGCTTTACTGATGTCACACATCTGTTAAATTATGCTTTCGTTGGCTTTCGCTAGAGGAGATGGCAGACGGTGGTTTGCAATGCATCTTCCTCTTAATTTGTTTGCAACCCAGATGACTCCTATTACTACGGCACTCCAAAACAAAATGTTGATCATTGCGTAATGGTGGATATGATGAGCACTCTGATGACGGAAGGTAATCTGTTCATCATTTTTCAATGATTCAAGCTGATTATCCAATCCGGTTGTTTCTGGCGTGGTTAATAAATTCAATTGATCCACCTCGTTCGCTTTATTTTAGACAACAGCACTGAATTCCCGTAGGTTGTTAGCCCTATGCATTAAATGAGTTGCGTGCTGAGCCAATTTATTGATATTGTGTTTAGCTGTTCCTACAGCAATTATTTGAACGTCAGAGTTCCTGAGCACGCAGCCGGATTCGATTTCCACTATACCGGAACCTACGATGGTGTAATCGTAGAAGTTTGATCCAATGATTACTAGCTTTTGTTGACCTAGTGCCGCATACGGTGTCCAATTCGTTCTTTCGTTGTAATATCGCTACCTCACATGACGTTTGATTTGAAGGAGTGTTGATAATTTGTGATTATCAAAAATCGCATAAGAGATGTACAGGCTTAAATACCTGACATTTATGTACGTCTTCTCTGGTTAATAATGTGAAGTGTTCAGTGGAGCTAATGATTTGTGACTGAGTGTAGTATAGTCCCACACGAACGACAGTGGTAAAGTGATTTCAATTATCACATTTTTTTTAGTTACTTGGCTGCGGATTTGCATGCTTTCATACACATGGTGGAGGTCGTGAATGTCGTGTCCTAGTAGAGTAAGTATGGATAGATGCAGGACGTCTTGATGAGCATGCGATAAATCATGTTGAGTAATCCTTGTTGCGTGTTCTGGAGGCTCTTTAGAACTAGCACCATTTCAAAAATGTTCATTAGCGTTGATCGCACTCTGTCTTTATACGTTCCATATTCTTTTAATTGCAACATTTCCTGCCGCAAACGATGTTGGTCTTTAATTAAGTTGTTTAAAGAGGCCGTGGTGAGGTTAGTATTATGTTTTACCAAATTGATGGTGTTATCCAATAGTTGTTTGATTTTTGATGAGAGTCAAGAGATAATTTTCGTCAATGTTAATTTGTTCAAAATAGGATTCATATTTGTCAGCTACTCGCTGGGTGAGTACTCCAAATAAGTCCCCTAGTACAAGGCCCACTGAGTCACCGAGGCCTCGCTTCATTCGTTTACGATCCTTATTACTTTCAAATAATAGCTCGTTGTCTGCTATCAAATAATTATATTGAAATAAGAGTTGCTGAAGAATGATGTCGCATTTTAAACCGGATAGCTCGTTACAAACTGATTGTAACTCCGTGTGGGCTCTTTTAAAGTTGTCAGTTTCCTCCCAGTAGGAAGATAAATTGTATTGAACAACTAATGTCCATTTTTTCGCCACAATCTCCAAATTGCCCAATTCCTCGAAATGTATCCCAATGGAATGATTGAACGGTCTTATTCCGATGTTGGTGCTCACGAAACCAAATAGGCAGCACACTGAAAGGATGGCTAGTGCCATGTGGTTTATTTTTCCCGTCGTTTTGGTTCGACGGTGAGGTTGTTGCCTGGATACTGGCTTGTTGTTTTGAGTTGTAATTGCACCGGCCTTCCCGGTGGTTGTTTCCTTGAGCGATGCAATGGCCTTCGAAGGTAATATCTCACTTGGATCGTCGCTAATAGGGAGTTTGCACAGCTTTGTTATTGGTGTAGGTCGCGTCCTTACACTTTACTGTTACTATTCGTACCACGTCGTCTTTTCCGGCGTGAGTGTCTGTGATCTGTCTCAATTTCCATCGGGTTGGGGGTAGTTGATCATCCTTCACCAATACTAGATCGTTTATTGCCAAATTTGACTGGGAGGTTTTCCTCTTGCTCCGTTGTTGAAGTTGGTGAATGTATTCAGAAGACCATCGCTTACAAAAGTCTAGCGCCATTTTTTCGACCATGTGCCATCTCGTTCTTAATCCTATGTTGCTGGTTGTCGCTTCCGGCATCTCCTTAAGAACATCTCCAATGAGAAAGTGTCTTGGTGTTAGCGCTGTTGTATCCGTTGTGTCGTTGGTTAGTGCAAACAGCGGCCGAGAATGTTAAAGTTGAATCTCCTATTACTCTCTTAAGATGAAATTTCACGGATTTTATTCCTGCTTTCCATATTCCGCCAAAATGTGGGGTATGAGGTGGTATGAAGTGCCATGTCGTTTCATCACTGGCTAACATAGCTGCTACGTCGTCCGGTAATGTGGTCATAGCTGACCTGTACGTCTTCTTCATTAAGGAATTTGCACCCACAAAATAGGTTCCGTTGTCAGAGATTATATCAGTACAAAGCCCTCGTCTAGAAACGAATCTTTTGTAGGCCGCTATGAAAGCCTCTGTTGTTAGGCTGCTCACTATCTTAATGTATATGGCCATGGTTGTCATGCATACGAATAGAGCCATGTATCCTTTATAGGATTTGTTACCCCGACTCTTGGTGGTTCTTAGCTGGATGGGTCCTGCATAGTCGATTCCCGTTTTTAAAACGGTCTTCACGGCCTCACTCTTGCTGATGGTAGCTACCCATTAGTTGTTTCATGTGTTTTTGTTTGTAGCGAAAGCAGGTTATGCATTTTTGTATCACTTGTTTTACAGCTCGTCTCCCATCGATTATCTAATATTTCTGTCTCAGCATTACAAGGGTAAGCTGTGTGCCACCATGTAATTTGTTTTGGTGTGTTTCCTCAGTTTTGTAATTATGTTGTTTTTGCTTAGAATTACAGGCTGTTTGCTGGCGGTTGTCAGATTGGAGTTTTGGAGACGTCCCATCACACGGAGTAAGCCATCGCCGTCTAGAAAGAGGTTTAATAAACCTAGCTTACAGTCTTTTTCTAGCCTTCTGTCCTTGTTCATGCGGGCGATTCCTGGTCCGAAATCTTGCTCTTGTTTTATTTTTATAATTGTTGTTTCTGCTGCTTTAAGTTCATTACCGGTTAGCCAACCCTTGTTACGATTTTCTTGTTTGCAGTTATTTATGAATCGTAGATAGTTGGATTGATTTTGCTGTATGTAGACAGTCTGCTAAATAACTCTGCAAGTATGTGCGGCCTTTTTATTACCGTCGCCAGCACTCTCTTTTCCTCCAGCTCTGCTTGTAAATCTGATGGTGGATTCGGAACAGGTTCTTCAGTATTCCACTGCGGTGGCATAGTTATTGTAGGAAGCTTGGTCCATGCCACCATTAGTTGTTGTCAATGAGCTGCTTGGATGTTGTGCCACGCGAGGCGGCGTCCGCGGGATTTTCCTGAGACTTCACGTGATGCCAAGTTGCTGCTGATAATGTCTTCTTAATCGTCGAGATTCTATTTGCCACAAACGTTTCGAAGCGGCTTGGGTCTCCTTTAATCCACCAGAGTGTTATTGTTGAATCTGACCTAGCGTATGTATTAACGTTTTCAAGTTTCATGGTATCTTGAACGTGTTCCATTAATTTTGCCAATAATAAGGCTGCATTTAACTCGAGGCGAGGGATTGATAGCTTCGTTTTGATTGGTGGAACACTTTGGACATTAATAGCTGAGCTGCTGGTTTACCGTTGTCATCCACTGCCCTTCATTATACCACTGCAGCATCGTCGGCCATAGCACTGCTGGTGTAATTTATCTAACGATGAATTTTAATCGTGCCTACCTGTGACAGATCACTTTGAAGCTTAGCCATCTTGCATTTGGCTATTACATTTGCCGGTTGTTGTTTTGTATGGACTTTTATTATTATTATTTATATTTCAATTCCGTTACGGTAAGCAAACTTTCACTTCAAATTTGACTCTTTCGCGTCTTCGAAGACGTACAGTTGTAGGTCTGTTTTTCGTACACCTTAATATAGATGTTTTATTGTTTTAAAATTCTGATTTATCGAAAATCTGGAAACGGTGAATTATTTAGGTTTACTTATATAATTAAGAGAAAGCCTCCTGATATACCACATTGTCGGTTACTGTGACTCCATCAGCAGTACTTCCTTGTTTTGGTCATTCAATAATTTTAATTTTTAGAGCTGTAGATTGTATGGCCATAGGCAAAAATAGGTCCAGGAAGATAAATGCCGATTTTGTTAAATGTTTCTCCTTGTGAATTGTTTATTGTGATTGCGTATGCAAGAAGTACAGGAAATTGATGTCTTATTAATTTGAAATGTAATGCTGGAACATTCGATGTATCTAAAGATATTCTTGGAATGAAATGTGTAGTACCCTTTTCTGTGAAAGTTAAAATTTCAACTTTTATTACGTTTACGTACATATTACAATGCAGCGCTTTTTTAATTTTAAAATATGTAGAGGAAGATCAGAAGGATTTAACGAATTCAAAAATTCTGTTGGGAAATTCAATTGTAAATTACTGTCATCGGTACCATCATCATTTTTAATATTTTACCGTTCTTTACGTTTAATACTGTGTCATTTATATGACGATCATCATTTTTTGGATCTTCTGTAGTAAAGTTATTGCCAAATTTATCGGTAACGATATCGTCTGATCGAAGCCACGTGCAAAACGATGGAGCAGTAATTGCTCTCATATTTTGATCGAGCTAAATATTTGACATAGTGGTGACTTTTTTATTGCAGCATTTACAACGCTGACAAGTTTCCACTAAAGGTAAATTATTTTTCATTTAGTCACAATTCATCAATCAAACATTAATTGATGTTAATAACTTCCATTTTTATAACTGAGGACATTTAACGCAGTCAAGGTATAAAGACAGTGCAAAGGCAGCACGGAAATTCATACCATGTGGCAGAAGATTTGCCGCAATTCCAGTCCAAGCTATACATAATGTTGTTTTATAAATTGTGCTGAGTTTTTGTATTAATGCTCGGTATAAAATTGTCTTTCCGCTACCTCCAGGGCCATCTAAGTAGAAATATTTCTGTGAATTTATACCTTGAATAGAGGACCAAGTATTTGAAGCAGCCGAACGTTGTGCTTCGTTTAGATTATCCCAAAGATATGGTTCACTGTTAGGAATACAAAGGGGTGCTGTAATAAGGTTGGCATATATTTCTGAATTCGGAACTGGTAATACAGTAAAAAGATCAAACCCAACATCTTCACATAAATCTCGCAGCGAAGTAATGTAGTTCGTTAACGCAGCACCTTCCCCTACACGAGAATAAATGAAATCTTCCATCATATAATCTTTATAGCTATTGAATAATTGTAGTGGGTTTGAAGGATTGCAGTGACAAATAATTGTCACTAAGATAGGTAATGATTTTGGAATCATAAAATTCGAAGTTTCAGAACGACAAAAATGCCATTCTGCAGAATCGTTAATCAAACTTTTAGCTCGTGCAGCTTCTCTGTAAGTTGAATATACTACATTTTCAAAACTTTTTAAGCTTTTGAAGGAAACAGCTTCTCTTTCTTGAACCGAAAGTAATCGGAGGTGATACCGCTCAGTATATTTTGGTGAAACTGCTATTATTCTTCCTATAGCCCTATTGTCGTGATATGAATTTGGGGATCGTTTTTCCCATTTTTTATTTTTAAATATGTAGTTTATCGGTTTGTCTTGATAAAAATGATTATGTGCAGCTGGATCATTCAAGTTTAATTCAAAAAATGATGTTAAAGTTGTCACTGCAATAAATTCACGTCGCAAATCATTTTCAATACTATTCTCGTTAAAAATTATTGACTGCCCATCTTTCAAGTGCACATATAGCATAACAATATTATGAGACTGCTCATGAATTGGAAGTTGTTGAGGTTGCCAGGCTGCTTCTTGTGCACTAATGTAGCAACAATTAAGATATTGCGAAATTTCATCGAAATCAACAACAGCTGTGGGATCATTATTAGAATCAACTTGTACACCAATTCTGGCACAATCATGTCCTTTGGTAATATATTTGTGAATATAATACTGTGGGCAAAAAATAGTAAGACTTTGTTCATAATTTTAAAATTCTTTATTTATTTCTCAAAATCTTTTTCGTCCCCCTCAAAGTAATCCCCCCCCCCGCCCTCAATACACTTGTGCCAACGTTTTTTCCAATCCTCGAAACAGTTGTTAAAGTCAATTTCCGGAATAGCCTCCAACACGCGTAGCGATTCACGTTTAATGTCTTCAATTGAATCAAAACGTTCTCCCCGGAGCGGTCGTTTGAGTTTGCTGAACAGCCAGAAGTCACTCGGAGCTAAATCAGGCGAATACGGTGGTTGCGGGACGATATGGGTGGAATTGTTGGCGAAAAAATCACGTAAAACCAATGCAGTATAAGAAAGTGCATTATCGTGGTGCAAAAACCAAGAGTTGTCGACTCATAATTCCGGCCTCTTTTTACGAATAGCTTCGCACAAACGACGCATTACACTCAAATAGTACTCCCTATTGACAGTTTAGCCGGTCGGAAGGTATTCGGAGTGCACCACACCTCGGTAATCGAAGAAAACTGTCAACATCACCTTGATTTTTGACTTGCTTTGACGTGGTTTTTTCGGCTTCGGCTAACCTTTGGCACGATATTCGGCCGATTGATCGTCTGTTTCCGGGTCGTAAGCATAGATCCAAGACTCATCGCCAGTTATAATACTTTCATGACATCCTGGTAGTCGGAAAGCATTGTTTCACAGACGTCAACGCGACGCTGTTTTTCCAAAAAATTGAGTGATTTTAGTCCAAATGATCTTTCAAAATTGTTTTCACTGATCCTTTCGATATTTCAACGATGCCAGTAAGGTCTCTGACTATTAATCTTCGATTATCGAGCAACAATTCCTTGATTTTATTAACGCGTTGATTATCAGTTGATGTTAATGGCCGTCCTAGACGTGGTTCGTCGTCAACACGTTCTCGACCCTCTTTGAACAATTTGTACCAATCAAAAACACTTGCTCGCGACATACAATTATCACCGAAGGCCGTTTGCAACATTCAGAACGTTTCGGCACCACAAAATTAATTCCGCACACAAAATTTAATGGAACTTCTTTGTTGAATAATTTCACTCATTGTAAAAATCGCCTAATGAACTTTTTGTACTTCAAAAAGACAAGCGTATACTAAACACTAATGATTATTTTGATGTGACATTTGGCACAGATGTCACTGACAGTCATACCAACATAGAAAAAAAAATATTTGGACGAATGGTTTTCCGCGCGAAATTTTTATTAAAAGAGTCTTACTACTTTTTGCCCATTTTATTTTTATAATTTTATTTCGTATAACACGTCGTTACTCACTCTTGGTTTTTTCGACTCTGATGGTTTTTCATTTGTACTAAATCAGAGGTACATTATTTTTATTATTTTCATTATTGGCAACATAATTTTTTTTTATATAAAAGTACTAAAATATAAAAGTACTAAAATTAGGACTTTTTTATAACAGATTACAAATATGGTAAAAAATGAAAAAAAATACAAGAAACTAAAGAACTATTCCATTTTGAGTGCTACAGTATCCACCTCAGAACGACTCCATCGTCCCGATGATAGTTCTGAACTAAATCCCAGTTGAGTTAAATAACTTTGGAAATTTTGTTGAGGGCCAAATTGAGGGCCATTATCTGAAATAATGCGTCTTGGTAATCCATATCTTAAACAAATTTGCCGTTGCGATGCGTAGTGGAATTATTTCTGTCCACTTAGTTGAAACGTCTTCGATAATAAATATCCATTTATAATTATTTTGTGTGACAGGAAGTGGTCCGAAAAGATCAATGGCGATTACTTCGAATCGCTGTTGCATACTCGGCATCTTTAGCACTCCGCTTGGTTTTAAGTTAGAGAATTTATATTTTTCACACTCTTGAATTTTTTCAATAGTTTTCTCTAATCCTTAATGACCGGCAGTTGGATCACTAAGGTATTTGCTAACATTATCATTCCGGAACCTTCTGGTATAACCATAGTTGTGCTTCTTCATTGTTTTGGTCCGGTATGTAACGGTAAAGTACTCCATGTGTCATAATATATCCCCTACCTGGAATCTGGATGCTCCTTTTGTTCAAAACATTCAACAATTTGTAGAATTTCTGGATCTTCTGGGAAATCGATTTGAAACGAATGTAACATACAAATAGGTTTTACAATTAGTGGTCTTGATAAGGTATCATCATCCAATTTTACCTTTCCCGGAGCATATTCAATTTTTATGTCAAGCCCTTGGATCAAGAGTACCCAGCCAACAAGTCGACCCGTTGGTGATTTTAGAGTTAATAACCATTTAAGGACTTGATGATCGGTGCCTATTGTAATTTTTGCACCATTAACATACCCACAAAATTTGTTAAGTGTCCTTGGCGTATTCAATCGGATATTCCTCTTTATTTAATCCTTGCAGTAAAACTGCTCCGATAGCATATTTGCTTGCGTCGGTACTTATAGTATATGGTTTGGTCGGATCCACCTGCGGTAGAATTGGTGCCGTAACCAATGCAGATTTTAATCTATTGAACTTTGCACGATGAATCTTTGTCCATTCAAATGATACATCCTTCCTTGTTAAATAAGAAAAAAGCTATAAAATTTTTGAAAATCGTGATACGAACTTTCGGTACCAGGTACAGGTTTGTAAAAAAGATTTCACGTCCTTCACATTTCTGGGGTCTTTTTGTTGGGCAGCAGACGAAACCTTCTCTGGATTAATTCGAATACCACTTTGATCGATAATATGGCCTAAAAAGGTTATTCTATTCCGATAAAATGAACATTTTTCTCGATTAATTCGCAAATTAAATTGTTTTAGTCTATCAAATACCAACCCTAAATCAATCAAATGTTGTTCAAATGATTCCGATAAAATAACAATGTCGTCCAAATAAGCGAACATTGTCACATCCTGTACACGTGATTTTAACCGGTCGGCCAATCTCTGAACCGTGGCAGGAACATTCTTGTCGCAGTCATCTATGTGAACCAGAACTTGCCAATACCAATGGGGTATTTATCAAAAACGGTTATAATTCAACTTTCTATAATCCACGCATGGAGCCGTTTGGTTTCTTTACCATCACTACAGGCGCTGCCCACGGTGACTCGCACTCCTATATTACATTGTCATTGCGCATTTTGTCGATTTCACGGCGAAGATTTTCTCGTTATTCTAGGGACATTTTATAAGCGGCACTCGCTATCTGGGTATGATTACCTGTATCTATCGCATGAATTGCCGCAGTTGTCGGGTCTCCCCCTAGCGCGTAAATAGGAATGATCGTGTAGTGCTGCCAAAACTGGAGAGAGTAATGACTGGTAAAATAATAACCGGTAGGAGTGTATACTTTGCTTCTGACTACTAAGGTTTTGGTTGTAAAATTAACAAATACAAAATATTCTGCAAAAGATCGTGTTAGATACCTTGCTTGATTTTCGTCAATAAAATTGTCTGAAATTATTAATTGATGACCCTAATCGATAACTCCTACCTCCTTTAAGATGATCGTAATGCTGCACCAACACTTGTAACACAATTCAATGAAAATTTATTACAACTTAATTACAACATGTCGGCATAGTTCAACTTACGAAAAACTACCCCTAAGGGGTGCAATTATTCAAAAACCATATTTTTCGTTAAACCATATGCTTTGGCATTTCAGTTAATATTTGTTGTATCGTACTGGGGGTGGTACTATAATTTTGTAGAAATTAATTACAATATATTGGTATATAGCTCGACACCCAAAAACCACCCCTAAGAGATTGCAATTCTTTTAAAACCATATTTTTCGTCACACCACGCATTTCTGTGAATTTTTGTTGTATCGTGCTGGGGGTGGTACTTTAAATTGTTTACAAAATAATTACAATAAAACGGCATAACTAAACTCCTAGCAAACTACCCCAAATGAGAGCAACCGTTTAGAATCAATGAACCGGACCGAATAGTTAAATTCCTAAAATCTGTCTCTAAAGGGTGAAGCTCTTTAAAACAATATTTCTTAAGAAATAGATTCCCCTGAATTTATTACAACACCACACACGCACAAAAATCGATCCTAATATATCGAATTAACCTCCTGTGCAAGAAATAGATACCCTTGAGTTTCCTATTTCTTGCACAATGTAATTCGATACAGTGAAATCGATTTTTTGGGTTTGGGCTGTTGTATACAATTCCGAGGTACCTGATACTTGCACAGGAATGAAGTTTGATACATTATGATGAATTTTGTGGGCGTTGGCTGTTGTAAGAAATTCAGGATGACCTAATTCTTTCACAGGAAGGAAGCTCGATGTATTTTCTTAAATTTTTGTGAGTGTGAGCTATTGTTATAAATTCGGGGTACGTAGTTATTGGACTGGAAGCTAATCCGATGCATTATGATTGATTTTTGAGAATATGTGCTTTTGTATTATTTGCATGCGTATCCGTTTCTGGTACTCAATTAACGGTTTCATTTTAATTTTAAGTAGGTTGTTCAATTTATAGCAAGTCCATAACCTATACAACAAAATATTGTTTTAAAGAGCTTCAAACTTTAGGGGCATTTTTTGAGAATTGAACTACTCCAATATATTGTACATATATTCGGAATCCGCGCCGTAGCGGCAGGAAAATGGCTCGTGAGGCGAACATTTTGCTCGAATGGATGCAGCACATATTGAAAGATCATCTTGGACTAAACGCCTTGAAATTCCATAAAACGCATGGTCTCACCGATGCTCAAAAAAAAGTTAGAGTGGACAGAGCAAAGGAGATGTACGCGATTGAAAGTGGCGATTTGCCGAATTTGATTTTCTCCGATGAGTCACCGTTCATTATTGAGCAATATGTGAACAAGCAAAACAACCGGATTTACTTGCCCGGCCGTTCTACTGAAAATTTGGACCATCGGATTGCCACTCGAAATAACGCGTCGTCGATGGTGATGGCTTGGGCCGCCGCAACGGCCGAAAGCTGTTCACCGCTCGTTTTATTTGGACCGTGGCATCAAGATAAATGCTCCAATTTATCGAGATCATGTGTTAGAGGGAGCGTTGAAGTCTTGGACAAAAAAACATTTCGGCCGCAAAGCCTGGACATCGCAACAGGAGGACTCGGCGCCGAGTCATAAAGCGCGCGTCAATCAAGATTGGCTGAGAAACAACGTTCCGTGGTTCATTTCAACTGCCTAATGGCCACCAAATTCACCGGATGCAAATCCGCTAGATTTTTCGGTTTCGGGTATTTTAAAGAGTAAGATTGGGACCAAAAATACCAAAGTGTCGATCATCTCAAGCAAGCGCTTCGCCGGGAATGGATCAAACTACCGCAGAGCCACTTTCGTGCTCCATGTAATAGCTTTGTCTAATGAAGTGAAATGCTTAGACTGAGGAGTAGTTTTTTGGTGTTGAGCTACACCAATATGTTGTAACTAATTTAAAAAAAAAGTACAGTACCAACCCCAGTACAATACAACAAATATTAACTGACATGGTTAACGGAAAATATTAAATCACCTGAAAAGTTCTCGGTCTGACACATAGATGGTGCCACAAATTTAAGACCCATTTGATTTTTAAATTCTACAAACCTTCAAACGAAATGTATCGAAATTGCATTACATTTCGACGATTACATAACAAGTTACAGTTTTTTTAGTGACGTTACTTTTGTTAATTTCAAAGCCATGGAAATAAAGTTGGTTTAACAGTGGCTTTACGGAAAAGTGTTATCCGGACTCTGCTGAATTTAAACATGGTCGTATAACCAACGATGATATGACTCTAGAAAACCTTAAATATGTCCAAGAAATTGTTTTAAAAGACCGTAAAGAGCAGTTGTGTGAGATAGCTGACATTGTAAAGATATCAATGGAACGTGTTGATCATATATTGCATAAACATTTTCCCATCAAAAAAATTGTGCTTTCACCAATACAATGCACCATGTCACAAGTCGATTGCATCAATGACAAAATTCCAAGAATTGCACATTGGATTGCTTCCGCATCCACCGTATTCGCTGGATTCTGCCCCCCAGCGATTATTCGTTGTTAGCAGACATAAGAAAACGCTTTAGGGAAAGATATTTGGCTCCAATGAAGAAGTGATTGCCGAAACTGAAGCTATTTTGAAGACAAAGATAAGTCGTTCTACGAAAACGGCATCGAAAAATTACAAAGGCTTCGGCCTGATTGTAACGGACATTCCTTGTAAACCCGTGTTATTGTTTTTGAAGAATTGCACTAACACTACTAAATACTAACAAAAACACGAAACGTGTGGCGTAGCTTTGTCTAATGCTAGCCCACACACGAATGGCAGCATAACGGGGCCTGTTACAAATTTTCTAATTGTGTAACAAATTTTTAATTAATTTGTAAAATATTCCAGTACCATTTTCATTGAATTGTGCTAAAAAGGCTGGTGCAACATTACACACTCGAGAAACAATTTGATATTCGTCGCAAATAATTACGTATTTGATTCCAGCACAAAAGTTCATCGTTTTTAGAAGTAGGTTTTGCATCATAACAAAAGCGCTGTAGTCTGCATCAAAATATGTAACCAATGACATTTAATTCAAATTGATGCAACGTAAGACTAATTTTGAACTTGTGTCGTAAAGTGAGTTGAGTGTAAGATTATAATTTGCTTTGAAATAATATCGAACAATTTTTTTTTTGTTTCAAGCAAATTTGTAGATTTTCCCCCCAATCCAAATCTACATATTTTAATATCAATACAATCTGTTGCATTATATTTTATACTTTACCAGATTTTAAAATCTCTAATAAAAAATTCAGATGTCTCATCAAACTGCACTGCTAACCATACTACAAAATCTACGAAAAATACTTTGACTTTATATGCAAAGTATCAACACAATATCTTAGCGAATTATTTTAAATTCGCCAAACAATAGTTAACCTTGGGTTATATTGAAATTTCCTTTCGATGTAATTATTGCATTAAATATTGCATTAGACGCAACTGCATCGCAAATAGATTAGGTGCATGCTGCGTATCTAAATGTGATACACGATTCCTTCGTATAAGCCAAGATGCACAGGATACATCGAAAAATGTCACAAAATTTTTGAGTGTGTAGGGTCATAATTTAAAGCTTCTTTAGTATTTTTTCCATAAAAAAACAGTACATTAAATTATTAATAGTCAATGTTACTGTAATTATTAAATCGACCTGCAATCATTTAAGGCGGGTTTTTGGTAACGTAGAATTATGAAGAATGTTTTTTGTTGGTGGAGATTAGTTTTTCTTCTTATTGGAAAGAGTTTGTTTGTATAATAATATCTTACCATTAATGCTAGCTGGTAAATTATACAACCTAAACCAAGCTGTTACGTACGAATTTTGTTTTAATGGTGAAAAACTAACATGATAATATTTGTTTAGCCAGCGCTTAGAGAGAACAGGAAGTCAGGAATGATACCGTGTTAAACACTACATTTTTACTTTTCCTGGATCAATGTGTTTAGCAATTTTTTGTTAAGACTTTCAAAAACTTTAAGTGGCTTTTCCATTTCGCTGATGATGGAATTCGATGAAACTTTCAGCTCGGTTGTACAAATTATCTAATAAAAACCCCGATGCCAATCCTATGATTCAACTTACATAATTCGAACTTACTGTGACTTTAGTGGATATTTTGAAGGTTAAATCTGCATTTTATACCTACACATATATTATTTAGAGTTTCTCACACAAAAATACCGTATTTACTTATTTTAGTTCTTCTTCATGTAATTTGCTCTTGTGACAGTCACAAAATGTTGAAGATCGTGATTCCATTTAAATATCGCAACAATAAAATTCTTGATCTCTTTTATCGATCTCTTTATATTATTAGTATAGGTGACATGTTAAGTTATAACGTTTCAAGAAGTAACGAGTTGCGAAAATAATTCTTACCCTGTAATTAATAAATTGAAAATCGATTAGCTCACCGCATTAGTAAAGCGTCACGTTTGTCCAAAGCAAATTTTAATCCTGTATCGTGGCGAATCTAGCTGTGTGAATCTATAAGTTTTCCGTCACATCTTTAGAATATCGAGGTCAAGGTAACCGGAATAAAACTCTGATCGAAACGTGATTATCATCTGTTTATGTTTAGTTATTCAGTTTTTGTTTTATTGAATTATTTATTATTTAATCACATTATAGATAGGTAAGTTATTACTGTTTTTCGATTTGTCCAAGTTTACGGATAACACAAAAATGATTGTAGAAGATATGGAGAGTTGAGCTTAATGAAGATTTTTATCGTCTACAGTGCCAGCTATATTCCGACGAAGTAATATTGGTGATCGTTTTGGCGATTTTCCACCGTGCATGTTGTTCGAGTGGCTTTGACCTGTTTCGTTTTCGGGCGATGGAGAAGAACCTCCACCACTGGCTGAGTTTCGACGTGATGGTGACAATCTAACATTGGTATCAAGATGTCGGAATCTAAATACGTACGTAATAAATTAATTATTTTGTATCACCTTTAATTTATAATAACAATACACTACTTACCTAATTGGTACATTACTCTTTTGGCCTTCATCATTATTCGCATTGGCGAAGAATAGGGCCAGCGGCCAACTAATCCACGACTTTGAACTTAAATTAACAGAAAAAAAAATCAGTATCAAATTTTATATTGTAAATAATATTTGTTTATTTTACCTAGACGATGCTTTAATCTCGGGTAGTCCATCACCAATGGGCGACAAAATTTCAAGTGATTTTGGTGTCCCTGCTAGACTAATGGCCGGATTATAAATTTTAGGATCACTAACCATTCGTACGAAAAATGATCGCTTTTGTGCAAGTGAAATTTCACGCCGCCGATCCACTATATCGGTGAATTCATCGGCTTGTTCCTTTTCGATGAGCTCGGCTGCAAAATCAGCAATCACATCCCATGCATAGTCGATATCCATTTCCGTAGCGTTTTGAGCCACGGCGCAAAATCTGATTGTGTATTTATTGTTGACGGACGAAGGTACCATATGCAATTTCGCCGAAGCATTGATGGTGCTTAATAATTTTTCGTTTAGTTTATCGGTTCCCTTGAGACGGAAGCATACCAGACCTAATACAACCTCGTTACAAACTTCAAATCGTTTGTCTTTTAAGACCAATGCCTCAAAACGTTTTGCTAGCCCAATGTGATGTCGGATATATTTTTGTAATCCCGAAATACCATACGATCGTAACACGAACCATAATTTCAACGATCTAAATCTTCGACTAAGTGGAACACCCCAATGTCTGTAGTCGATTGCGGTTTCAGCGTATCCATGTTTAAGATATAACGGATCAACGACTAGTGCTGATGTTAAGCGAATACGATCACGTACCCATAGTGTTGAGCAATCAAAATTTGTAAGCAGCCATTTGTTCGGGTTTGTGTTGAACGAATCCGCATATTCGATACCTTTTAATAAATATTTAAGTTCTGGGCAGATAAAAGAATTTCCGGCGTAAGCCGCATCAACATGTATCCAAACGCCTACATATTTTTGTAGCGCCATTCCAATTCCTTCCAAATCATCAAACGAACACGAACCGGTAGTACCAAGCGTAAGCGAAACAAAAAATGGAATTAATCCTTGTTGTTCATCTTCCTCCATTGCTTTTATTAAAGTATCAGATTTTAAACAGCAATTTTCATCCGGTTCAAGAATGCGAAGCTTTACAAATGATATCATAGCGGCTTTTTCGACACAGCTGTGTGCCTCTTTCGAGCAGTATGCCATAAGTTTGGAGAGTAAATGTCCTTCCTCGATAAATGGATGTTGTTGTTTAAGCCTTTTAATCGCTTGTGCTCGTGCCGCTAGCAGCGAAACTAAAATACATTCAGATGCTGACGTCTGTATAACGCCACCACCTTTACTTCCCTTTTTCATAGCAAGAAAATCATCCGGTAAACCAATTGCTTTACCCAACCAATCAAGAACAATAGTTTCGAGTTCCGTGCAGGCTGGACTAGCGGCCCATGAAAACCCAATACAACCAATTCCATCACTCAACATATCACCCAATATCGACGGATATGAATTTCCAGAGGGGAAATATGCATGAAATCTTGGATGTTGCCAATGTGTTACGCCCGGCATAATTTTCGTCTCAACATCGCTCATAATGGCATCCCAATCTTCAGGATTCGTGGGTGCTTCGTCGGGCATCAGGTGCCGCAAGTAGCCCGGTTCCACGGACGGTGTAACACGTCGATTTTTTAACGTTTCCATATATTCACAAATATAGTCAACCATTTCCTTGCCACGCTGCCGAAATTCTTCAACATCCATTATGTGATGTATTATGTCGTCTGTCATAAAATAAATTGGAAAGAGATGTAATTAATACTTGAACTGTCGAATTCATTTTTTTTCCATTCATAATCACTTATCGCAATTTAAATTAAATTAAATATTGATTATAATTTATATATTTCTAATTAAAACCACAATCAGTCACATACACACTCGCATACAAATATAATATTTTCACCACCATAAAAAAACTTCCATCATCTTATCATAAATAAAACATAACAACAGACAATAAAAGAAAATAATTTTCGCATTCCATAAACAAAATGAAAAATTCTTTTCACCATTATTCCAATTCGTCTTCGGGAAATATTTTTTCTCAAGAATTTATCACACTCATTCATAAAAATTAGATGAAAATTGATTTTCATTTTCTGTCAACCGGATTCGATCCTCTCAATTTTTCCAATTGATAAGATATGTAGGTATATAGGAAAAAAGGGTTCGATTAAGTTTAATTTAAAATGTCATTTACATTTTCATTTAATTTGATTAGTTAAATAATTGCGGAATGATTTTAAGTAAAACTTGTTGGGTTTTAAACCGTCAACTATTCAAAGTGGAAATGAAAAAACCAAACAACACATAAATATGACAGGGCTGGTTTTTATGAGAAGATCATTGATGCTTCATTGTTCAATTCAGGATTGTCAAATAATAATCAAGAACAAATATTACAAATTAAACCTAATTGGTAACAGTTAATATAAAGCCGAGTGACAATTACATTTCCACATGAAAGCATGATGTACACCATGCCCCAAATAAGCATAGCGAAAAGTAACATACATATAGGCCAATTGAAAAATTACCAAAAATGCTAACTAAAGCTAAACATTTCTGAAAATATTATAGCACTTGACTTCGAACATATTTTTCTTAGTTTAGAAGTAGTTTCTTAGTTCCGTAGGCCAATATGAATGAATGTGGGAACCAATTGGTAATGTCGCACAAATTTTCTTGTTTGCCCGTGTTCATAATGAATGAATGTCCAACGGACTTAAGCGTATAGTACATGTAAAAAACGTTATCTACATTTTTATGTAAATCACGTAAATTACATAAAAATGTGTGTAATTTACATAAAATATGTAAAAACGTGAAAACGCTGAAAAATAACCGAAAATATTGTATAAATGTAACAAACGTTTGTTTATAAGGGTTATACGCATCATAAATATCAATCAAACAGTTCATTTAGACGGTCAATCAGAATTATTTTAGACTTTTATTTATCTACTATCACAAGAAGCAATTCATTTATGTATCTACACTGCCATCTGTGTTTGTCTTACACAAGCTCTAAAAAACGATTACTGACATTTTTAGGTTTAGTTTAGCTACATATGAGAAAGATACTAATTTTTATAGTGTAATACGTGCCATCTATTATCAAATTGTAATATTTTCCATGGTTTCTTCGTAAATGTCAAACAGTAAGTTAATTTTTTTCCACCACCAAAAAATCTATACAGTGATCAGTTTAATATACCGAATGATGTTTATTACATGCCGAAATTATCAGAACCACCATTAAACTTAAAGTTGGAGGAGGAAATTTAATTCAACATTCAACTCCAATAGTAAATCGGCCTAAAAATATTTGCCAATAGGCGCAGTTGTTGTGTATGTGGTTGTTGTTGAACGACCGGCGATTTATTTACTAATCTTTCACTATGACCAAGGAATCGCTTTGAATTTGGTCTTGGGCATTATTGGCTCGTTTTGAATTTGGTCTTGGAACTTCTTATAGAGGGCATTCTTGCCCAGCCGTAAACAACATATCAATCTCCCTAACATAGTAGTCCCTTCTTGTGCGAATAAGTAGAAAAACTGACTAAAAAATTAGATGCGGATAAATAGGTGCTCGATACGTTATTTTCAACAGCCTGTATATTGTCCAAGATGAAGTATTCCTAAAAAGGAGCTTGTGTGAATAAACGCATCTTCACCATATGTAAACTCTGGATGACCCTCTGGAATCTTTTCTGACGAATCAGACTATAAAGAACACATCTCCACCACCAGGCGAAATTCTTTCTAACTTTCGTGGCTTTTTCTTCTTTTGAATGTGTTTTAGCAGCGGTAATAGAGGATGAGGTTGAGTGAATGCTAATAGCCCATGCGAATATTTCATTATTTGTGGACAATGGAATGCTCTCAATTCCATGGGTTTCAAGGGTGTTGGAATAAACGAGGATCGCTTTTCAACTACCGGAATTGGATGTTGAATTAAATTTTTTCCTCCAAGTTTGAGTCTCATGGTTGTTTCTGATTTCGGCAGATAATAAAAATTATATGAGACACTTTTATTTTTGGTGGTGGCCCAGTATTTGGTTGGATCTGTTAAATAACAATCACAAATACCGGAATTAAATTTGTACCAAAAAAACTAACTAACTTTAGATGACAATTACGAACAGCCCTTGTACATATTGTTCAGGATGACATATTTCCGAAAAGGAGCTTTTGTGAATAAAAACTACAAATTTAATTTTGTTCGCCAGTAAATTACGGTTCAAAATATTATTCGATTTGGATTATATGGATGCTCATCCAGAATTTTAATTGTATTATCATTTTGGCTGTGCTTCTATGGCGACTATTGCTCAAAATAAAATAATCTGGATTCTATCAAATTTAAAATACAGATATTGCCAATGCTAATATGTATTTACGGTTTGTTTTGATCAAAATGATGTTATGAAACAACACAACAAAGCGTATAACCTCAAACTGTTGACATATTCATTTTTTTGTTTTATTTTCAACGATACACAGTCAATTTTTATAATAATTAAATAGTTATTAAATTATATAACAGATCGCGCGCTTGTCACGAAAAGTCATTATTTACTTTACATAATGTAAAAAATAATTTTTGTAATTTACATGTAAATTAAATGTAAATAATCATGTAAATTACATCGTGTAATTTACGCGCCGAACAGTGAATAGTACTTCCAACATTTTGCTTCGATATTATTTAATTTATTTTAATAATCAATACTGCACCAATTCTCGACATTGTCTCCTCTAAAATCTGTTGTCGATTCTATTGTTGACACCAACATGTATATAATACCAAAACACGCGTAGACGCACAACACTGCTTTTATGGTGCAAGTTGTTCGGTGTTATGGGAATGCGTGGTATCAGAACAATTTCTCCGGGAAAAATTGCGGCCTCCGCTAAGTGCCTTACGAGCTCGACGACACGCAAACGTCATTGCACAATCTCGGTGTGTCCAGAAAACGAATCAGTAAAACCGGCACACTAACTTTCAGCTGGAGTTCAGCTCTAAAGAGTAAAAACTTGGCGAAATAACTGGCGCCGTCATAGAACGTGATGACTGTGTCATTTGATGTAAACTGATGTATGAGTGAGTATTTCACCCATAGCATTTTTTATTTATTTTTCAAACTGACTCGTTTTTGGTTCTTTTTCACAATCAATTTTCGTCATGAATGTTTTGTTGTAAGTTCATAAAAAGTTTTCAATAAGCACGTCGTCCGAACTTACAACATGACAAAATTGGTTGGTAAAATGAACTACATACACCCAATTCGTCTGTCTCCATTCGACCTAAGTAAAGGCTTAAAAAAGGTAATTTAATGGTTGATTTTATTCCTCCTATAATAATTTATTACACCAGACCGCCACTAGATATGGGGTGAAATGTTACTTTGTGGACTTTGTAAAGGACAGGTCAACTTTATTTACTTGTGTAATAAATATTTTAATAAGGTTGACCTGCCTATCATAATTTCCAAAGAGTAACATTTGACCCATTATCTGGTGGCGGTATGTTGTAATAAATTACTAAATGTGGTAAAATCGACTTATAAATTACAAATTGAAGCCTTTACCCCGTGAAGAAAATTCCATCTAACCTTACTCAAATATAACCGGACAAGTGGTGCAGTGGTTAAAGCTTGGGCACTTGGACCGGGAGGTGCTTGGTTCGAATCCCATCAGAGGCTAGATGCGAATCAAATTTTCATCATCGATTACGATCGGTGATGCTAATAAATACAACTAAGACCCTCTGATGGAGTGCAGAATTCCATGTCACGCGCCGACCCACCTTCCATGTCAATGTACAGGTTGACATGGAGCTTGCAATGTGCAGGTGGTATACTGTAGTTGTGTGAGTAGGTGAAGTAGGTGGGTTAATGATGTGGAGTGAATGAGAGGTATCACAATGGGCCTAAAAATTGGCCTAAGTGTGCAGTAAGAAACCACTGAAACCTACTCAAATATAATTTATTGCACACCTAGGCATGGTTGACCTGTCCACCACAATATCCAAAAAGTAACATTTGACTGAATAACTGATGCCGGTCTGGTGTAATAATTTATTAAAGTTGGTACCAAATCGACCTTTAAATTACTTTTTTAAGCGTTTACAGTTTGGAGCCAATTCCGAATACCCTGAAAAATAATAATTTATTAAACACCTGGATAAGGTTAACTTGGCCACCACAATATCCAAGGAGTAACAGTTGACTCATTATCTGGTGGCGGTCTGGTGTAATAAATTATTAAATTTTGCAAAATCAAATTAAAAATTTCCCGTTCAGAGCCACTTTCATCTAACCTTACACAAAAATAATTTATTACACAAATGAATAAAGTTGACCAGGCCTTCAAAAGGTCCACGGAGTAAAATTTTTCTCAAAATCTTGTGGCGGTCTGGTGTAATAAATTATTAAAATTTGGTAAAATCGAACTTTAAATAACATATTTGAATCCTCTACTGGTTCGAGCCAATTCCGTCTAACCTTAAACAAAATTAATTTGTTACACACCTGGATAAGGTTGACCTACTCTCGACAAGACTTCTAGAGCAACATTTTCCGCAAAATCTGGTAGCAGTCTTGTGTTATAAAATTATTAAAGTTGGGTAAATTGACGTTTTTAAAATAAATAATTGTTTTGGGGTGAAATTTACCCTTAGGCAAGTTATAGGGGTGGTATTGAACTAAGTTATTCAATGTTATTAATTTGTAATAAATTCTGGTCCAAGAATCATCCCGATATCATAGCTACATCAGAAGTTACAATTTTGGCGGTGCAGGTTTACGATAACCGACCACTCGTTTCTCGAAAACGATAACTGTAATAAAATCGGGATTTGTTGTAATAAATGTGTAGCAAATTATGGTACAGGTTTCATTGAGGCGGGCTAATTTGGTCGGTGCAGGTTTAGAGCACTTTATATTACTCAGTTTATGCCAATATTGGCCATGGATTTCTTTTAATCTTACCACTATACCTATAAAAATAACTCGCTTGCAATTTGGAAAGCTTCTAACCGATGAGTGGAGTGACTCATCGACCAATAAACAGCGACTTCCTTGAGACAACAACTAACACAACTCAATATGGATAGTTTTACAACTTTACCCATATACCTAACATATATTTTTACATTCCAGCAGGAGGGACATAAATTCGCTCGAAACTTATGAATCTTACAATTTCACTTCTTTTGACAACCATTTAAAATGTTACACCAAAAATTAAAGACGGCAATTCGAAAGTCAGCCCCCGAACGTACGATGAAACCGGTTCTGCAAATTCTTAACGCGTCATTATCAACAGACAAAACAGTGCGCACATCGTATGCAATCACCTGCAGTAAATGTGACATCGAGAACTGAAAGTCAAATTAAAGTGTAATAGTATAATATACCTAATGAATGTGCCATATCGTACATTCTAAAGGAAGTCTAAACAGTTCTGCTGATAACAGAACATTTTAAAACAAATATATAAAAGCGTTTTTATGGCTCATAATTATTGTTTTAATTTAAGTAAATTGCAAAAGTAGGAAAATACTGATACAGTAATGTACGTGTTTTTGTTCAAAAAGACGGAATTTAAAAACCATTTAACGCCAATTTACTTCTCGGTTTATTAAATATTTTTTAAGAATTAGTGGACAAGCTCTGAGATACCGTAGGCGCACTTATCTGCAAAACCATTAGTTGGTTGATCGAAACTAAAAATCAACCAACATCAAAAATAAGTTAATGAAAATCCTCTCTAAAAAGCCAAACAATATCTGACAAATTAATTTCAAAGCCAATTAGCAGCCTTTCAATCATGTAATCAAATCTTTGTTGGCCCTCGTAACTACCTAATCCATCGAAAACAATGCGAAAACAACCAGTAAAGGTTCCAACTAAATTAAAGCTCAAAGCAGCATCCAGCTAGACCCAGTATCATCAGTCATTATTCACAAAATAACCGGCTAAAATGAATGACCTGATCAACAAGGCATAATTAACGAAAAATAGATAAAATATCATGCATATATGTACCACAAAACGAACCCGGTGGCATAATCCTTCAAAAAATTATTGAGGAAATGTACCAGCGATTAAACAATAAGTTAAAAAGACATCGTCATCTATAAGGAGTACATTCCCCCAGAGACAGACAAGTCTATTAAAAATTACAACTAATCAACCAAAATACTAACCGATCAAAGCAGCAACAGGATGCTCGACCACTTGCTACGAAGACATGGTTTTAAAATGATGGGATTACGTGTATATACATAGGGAAACATCAAAGGTCAAAAATATTTTTGATGGAAAACATGCACCGTGCTATGAATCAAATAATTAATAGGTGCGAAGATTTTTGTGTCGAGGCCTAGACGATGAATATCAAAGGCTAGGGTACATCGCAAGGGGAGATTATGAAACATTAAAAGAAGAGTATGCAACTAAAATGACTACTGCGATAGAAGAAATGCCACCTACCAATGGTATAACATCAGAGGTAACACATTGCATAGTAATTTCTCAACCATATTGAATAGGTGATAGACTAAAGTAAAAAGCTCTCAAGATACACATAAAATGAATTATCTGAAAAATCATATTAGTGCTGCAGCAGCCAATCTGATATGTCACTTGAAATCTACCGCGGATAATTATAACTCGGTCTGGAGTATATTTAATAATAGATACAACAACAAACGGTTAGTTGGTATTTTTGATTAAAATTAGAAAAATTATGGATTCCATGGTGAAACATCAACAATTGAAAACATTTTTCAAAACTCTTTCATTAACGATTTATTACCAAATTTCAGGATACTTGACAAGTTCCGAAAACAATAAACCGTTTTGAAAATAAATTAGAATAAAAAAAATTTAACTGTTTTAATTTGTTTAAGCCTATTGTATTTCAATATTTACTCGAGAAGACGTGGACTATTACTCTCTTTTTCTATTTTCATAACTTGGAAAAATATAAGAAAAAATGTTTTACTAATTAAATAAAAAATTAACGAATTATGTGTAAAAGTTTGTATGTACTGATCGATCGATTATTTCTAATCCTCATACTAAAATTACAAACTCCCTAAAGCCGCTTAGCATCGGCCCAGTTTGCACAAGCATGACCGGGGCAATTGTAAATTTTTTGTTGTTTTTAGTTCCTATACTAAAACAATAAACTCGGCAAAGCTTTCACTTATTGGGTTATTTTGCGAGAGAATGACAGAATATCACAAAAAAAAATTTTAAAATCCAAAAATTGCGATATTGTACCTGTATTGTTACCTATTTATTTTTGGATATTAATTGGTGTCTTTATATAATTTATTCTTTGCAATGAGTTCTGGGGCCGAAAAACTTCCAACTCTTTCGCGGTTCACTTTTCAGCTTGGATTCGAAACCGGTATCTCCCGATCATAACGCCAAAGCTTAATCCGTTTGGTCGGTAAATTTGTGATTATCCAGGTTTCGGTTACCCGCCATTGGATACAAAAAGATCTTCATATTATAGTCCATTTACCCCAGCGGTATATGTGGACTACTTCTCTTTCAAGGTGCTAGAAGCAATAATGAAACAGATTAATTTATTGCGTTCGAACTGGATGAATTTGGTCTACAAAATACTTCATTCCAACACAAGTGCAAATCTGGTAAGAAATAGTTGTGATATAGACTAGCCCCAGCATACTTTGGCATGACCGATTCCGACAATATGTTGAGCACTTGAAGATGTGTAGTAACAAATGGGAATTATCGATATTCATCTCTTTTGCATTTGTAATGGATGGTTCGTTCCATGTTTCCTTTCGTTTTGGTTTTCATAAATTTAAAACGTTGTGCAGCACTTTTCGTATGTTTTTGTAGTTCATAATTTTGGGCCATGAGCGTCAATGAGTTTATTTGTATTGTTTTCTGTGTTTAATATTGTCATTTATTGACAATATTGTCAATATTGTCACAACAAAGATTTTTTTTTGTGAAGATCGATGGAAAATTTTTGGCTTGGAGTGTGGCATAATTTCACGTAGTTTATAAATGTTCTTGCACGTTAATACAAATATCTGCAGAAATAGGACTAGAGTACGCTAACCACCAAATTGACATTTTTCGGATTTTGATGGTTTCTTTGGTTCCAAACTATTCTCTTTCATTTGCGTGTATTTACGTTTTAATCAGACTACTAGTTTTTGAGGAAATTGGTTTTGTGTTTCCCGCTATCCTCCATTTTCAACACATTTTAGCGACCAAATTACGCTAAATCCTATTTAGCGCTAAGTGCATTATAATTGAGTTTTTCAAGCGAACTCCAATTTGCATTCTTTTTCAGAAAAACGATATATCCAATTCATGCGCTAAGTCGCATCGATAAAATTAATTAAGGAAATAAGCATTCACTTGAAATTTAAGAGTCATCATAAAACACGTGTTTAATTATTCTCGAGTTTTATGTTTTTAAGTAAAAATGGATGATTGTACAAACCAATCCAAAATCGTGATAAAAGTAGTTCACCTGTACCAGAATTTGATTTTCATGATATCAGGTAAGTGTCAGAAAATTAATAATTAAAATTTACCAAACTAAACTTTATTTACGGTTACTTTAGAGCGTTTCACTATAACTTGAAAATCTATTGAATGAGCTACAACAAAATGATAGTTCAATGAATACCTCATGCACCATAATTCCACCAACACCTGAAAATAATAAAAATTCGGTGAGCCCTACAGAGAAACTTTCGTATTTTTCGTCCCTGAATACCTTCCACCTGATCATGAAATAATGATTGACATCTTGCGTAATCGTAAGAAATTTGTAAGATTTAATGTTTGTATTTATGACTAAATCGGCTATATTATTATCTTGGATGTATCAGGCTGCTCTAAAATACTGACCAGTAAAAGACTTAGGTGTCCTGAAGTAAACGACGAGAAATGAAAATGGATTGTGGAGAAACTTGTGCATATGGCTGCCATGAAGAATTCAATTTGTAAGAGAGAAAAATCGTATGTGATAATTTCTGGCAATTAAGTTCAAAATCCGAAGGCGAATTTTTCGGAAAGCTAGTGTTTAAGGTTCCAATAGAGCGATCAAGAACCACTAATAAGAACTCACGCAGAAAGAATACGTTCATCTATACCGTTTTTCCGTAAATTAAAGAGAGTCTGCCAATTATTTTTTACCAGTACATTGGATATAAATAAAATGCGAATTCATTACTATTTCGCTCACTTAATAGATCCAAATACCACTACGTCGAAGTCCGCAGCTAAAGACAGACACAAGAAGAACAAACTGCCACAAAATAAACTGGATGAAGTTGCAGATCATATCAGTGGATTTGCAACAATGGATTCTCATTATTGTCGTTCTTCATCTACTAAAAAGTATGTGGAACCACATCTTAGTATAAGGAAAATGTACGAATTATATTGCAACGAAATCGACGGCCCTGTTAAGTTTTGGTCATACAAGCACATATTTGAGACGAAATTTTATTTGGCTTTCTTTGTTCCGAAAAAGGGCTTGTGCAACAAATGTGAAGAACATAAGATAAAGGTGAACAACGGTGAAATATTGAGTGAAGCAGAACAAAATGATTTTCCGATACATATGCAAAACAAGTTGGCCGCAAAAGCGGAAAAAGATGTCGACAGAACAAATTGTGAGCCAAATACTCGAATCCTTGTCATTGATTTGCAACATGTTTATACATTACCCAAAGTAAATATCAACTGTTTCTCGTTTCGCTGGATACTGTCAGGATAATAGAAGCGATTGCTTTTGTGAAAAATTTATTATTTCGACAAACGGAAAGAAATATTATTTCGACGGATTCATGCGTTTCGCAGAATCGCATCGCTTCATGAAATTCATAAAGGAAAATCTTCATGTGAGGTTAATTGAGCAGAAATTTTCAGAACCGGGCACTATGTTGCAAGAAGCTGATGCTGTTCATAGTACGTTGGAAAAGTACTTGAGAAATATGGAAATCTTTATTAAACTGCGTCTAGTTACCAACAGTAGAAAAATATTTGTTAAATGCATAGGCAATGTGAACTAAACCTTAAATGGAATAATTCTTCTGGGGTTATGGTCTGAGTAGCTATTTCATATACAATGGTGGGATTGAGTTAAGTTTAAAAATCAAAATATGACGGCAAATTCATATTTGTTTAGTTTGGATTCGGAATCTCAAAAGTTCCAACATTTGTTCGTACCACGTTCCGCACACGGCAAGGATTGAATGATGCTGGATTTCCAAGAAGAACGACGATTTACTTAAATGGGCCCCATAGTCCGCTGATTTAAATATTATGGAAAACGTTTAGGGAGGGCTTAGCTGATTAAACATAATGGCGGCATCACTCCGTATTAAAATAAATAAAAAAAATGTATTGCTATAAATAAATAAACTTTAAAATAAAAAAAAATATATTTTCCTAAAAATATTTGGATGTAGTTTTTTATCTCAAAACGAACGTCTCGTAACGACCTTTTGAACTATAAACAATATCTAAAAATTTCCAAAAATACTCATTCTAAATTTGTTCAATTTATTAAAGACTAAAATTCGAAACGAAATACGAAATACAGTTTTCATGACTTTACTGCTTAGAGATTAAGTTTTCAATTTTCAGAGTTTAATAAAAAAAATTTCGGAATTTCATATTTTTTGTTGTTTCGAAATTTTCAATATCAAGCTTTCAATGAATCCCTCAAAAATATTCTAATCAAATTATTATTGAGGTGTAAACAACTTTTATCTGCACCGAAATGAAGCAGCAACTGACGAAATTTTGACATTCTGTGCATTATTGCCAAGTCAATTGTTTTAGTCGTGTGTTAATACATTCGTTTAATGTTCCTTAAAGCCATGATGCAAATTTTCGAGTTGTAGAGGAAAACTATTAGGAAAATTTTATTTTACTTTTAAGGAAAACGATGACTTTGAAGCCTAAAAGCCTATATGGTTAGGCTTAGACAAACTATACCAGCTAACCATACCGCTGATTTCATCCTTAAGAACGAGTTACGTAACTTTTAGTGATCAAAAACTGATTTCTAGTACACATCGCTTTTGATAAGTTGAGTAGCACAGGCTTAATCGATTGTATAGTCGGATTTCCAGTTTTACCAATAAAGACCGGAATTTTAAGTTTTCACTATAGAAATCAACTGTGGTGTATTCGAGGTCGATGTATATACTCGTCGTAAAAGAAAATCAAGTCTTGGCTCCAACTTATTCATTTCTCCATTTTTTGTAATAATAGAACTGAATTGAAGACACAACAAGTACAACGCGTATATCGTCAATACAAATGGCTATACAGGTCAAAATTGTGCAATAAACCCAAGTTATTTCGAAAGGTAAATTTTATGGAATATGTTTTCCCAATCATGCTATTCAACCCAGATAAACTATTTGAAAAAATACTAAAAAATTTCAATTGTGGCTCAAATTTTTGACATTTTGGATTAAATTTTAATAATAGTTTCTCAAACTAACTATAGATTGCACTAAAAGCGACAACTGTTTTATTATTTTTCCACAGATTTATTTAGCACTGATGTTAGCTTTATCTTGCCTAATTTATTGAAATTGAGATAAATGGTAATGGACGATGCATTCCATTTACTTCGGCTGGATTAAACCAAACCGAAATTATTTAAAAAAATCATCAATCACCAAAGTGTTGATAATATTTAACCCTTAACTACATATTTAGTTTTATTACCGGAAGATTTTTAGTTGGCCTATATTTGACCTTTTAAATTAGTATTGCAATAACATACGAATTAGTTCAGTTAATTTTTTTTTTGTCATATAATAGAATCTCAAAATTACGGACGCCAACACATTTTCAGCGCCACAACGGCTCTCATAATAATTTCTCTAATTCCTCTAATAATTTTCTATTTTTTCGTCAGACAACAGTTTTTTTAGATACAGATGCAATGGCGACACCTTGATAAATGAAGATCATGTAAGAGATACTTTTGATACTTTTGCTTTTCGATTTCAATTTCTGCTTTTCGATTGTTTTGATAGAATTGGGGGCTTTTTTAGATTGCAATTAAATGTATGGTTTAACAACATTCAAAGCTAGTATGAGTCATGTTCGTTTTATTCAATTGTTAAAATTTATAATATATGCATGATGATATATCTTTTCGATTCCAAGGAAGGAAACGAGATGAGCTCGTTGCGACTGTTGATGTTTTAGTATCCATTAACCAAAATTTGAAAAAATATTTAATGCCTTGCGAATAAATTACGAAAGAACAACACCAAGTACCGCATTTAAGGGACGAATGTGTTTCAAACCATATATTCCCGCTATTCAGGAAATTGAAAAGCGCAAAGAGCATTACTGAATATTGGCGAGAAAAAACGGTTGAATAACTTTGTGGTCTTCGTATTTTTAGGTCACTCGAAAGGTATAGTGTGGCAATTTTTTTACGTCGATGCTACTAGCACTAAAATTAAAAAATAGTGGCCTTACGTGACCAACTGGCGCATTGCGTAAAAATAAACAATATATTTCAAATTACTTTCTGCCAAATAGAACACGCTCTCAACATTTTTCAATATTTGGGTTAAATAAATTTTTAATCTTAGGATCATAGACAGCACGACAAATCAGTTATTTTGCTTTCGGCCATGCACCACAAATGAAGTAGTTATTCAGCATTAAGCTGATAAAAAATCCTACTTTATATTAGACTATCACTTAAAAAAATGGTGGTTTGTGGACTGGTTGCATGTATCACGTTGGCCAAAACATATCCCAATTGGGAAATAAAAAATAGAGGTAAATGAAATTATTTTCTTCATCAAATTAGCGTAAGTTTGGTCAAAGAGCAGACGAGCTACCGCGTGGCACGGTACAATCAGATCAGCAAAAATATTTTACAATTTCAATCACAGACTGGGAATTCATCCTCATCGTCGAGAACAGAAACAGCTCTGAAAAAAGCTAAACGTGCACAATGCTTTCTTCAAACATGTACAAGTTATTTACAATACATTTAACTGAATTTAGTAATTTTTATTTAAATACGAGTAAAACTAAATTTTTTATTTACCTGTTTAAATTTTGTAATATGTTTAAAGATGTAACTTAATTCAATTGTTACAAGAATGGTATGTTGAATTTTCTATACCTTGAGTGACACAAAAATAAGCACAAGCCACTTTACTTGTAAAGTTCTCCATTTTAAATTCGTTTCTAAACTGTTTAAATTAAGTCGTAGCTCGGGCTTGAAGGCATAGGTTTTCAATTTTTTATAAAATGGCAAATTGCTTAAATTTGTGTTCAATGTAACACATTATTGCGATTTAAATAAGGAGTTTAAATGGAGGAGTGAACATGTTGTAGCCAACACCCTAATTTCTTCATTTATTCGAAAAATTGGACCCACCGAATTTTTGGTAAAAACCGTCTTGCGTAATAAAAAATCATTATTCCTGCTTAAGTTTCAGAAAAACAAGGTCAGTCCTTGTTGAAAATATAATTTTCACCACAAAAATAAAAAAGCTTCTATGAAAGCTGCTCTAAACATTTGTGGAAAAACTTAAGCATGTGGTTTCATCCAGATCAATAAATTCGTCAGGGCAGTTGAGGGCCGAATTTTTGTTAAGTTTTGCAAAAATAATCCGAACCAAATGCAAATTTAAAATCCTTTAAGCCATAATCATTTTTCTCGTAAAACCATTTTGAACAAAACGATTCTATTCCACTTTTACTACGACATACTTTTCAAAATTTTAAAAAAAAAAAACGAAAATGCTCATATGGAGGCTGCCACTTCCGGTTAATCGATTTCGGCCAAAATGAAAATTATTAAACAATTATTAATTTAGTCCCATTCGTATTGTTTTGTTGATAATCTGGTACCGAAAAAATTAAAATGTGGAATTCATAAGTTTTTTGAAGAAAACGTCATAAACTGTATACAACTGCGTTGTGGTGAACACACTCCTTATTTCAAAGTCACTTTTATAATATACAAAACTTGTGTTCTTTCACTATAACACTTGAAACCCTAGTAAAATCACTTTACAAAGTCGCTGCTTATGAAGGATAAAACAGAAACCTAGTTGAATTGGAGAAAATTAAAAGTTTACTTTTAAAATAAAATGAAAGTTTAAACTATGAAGGTCCGAGTAAATTCAATTTTAACGTGTGCTGAGTAACTTAAAACTAATTATTTAGGTATAATAAGTATTTTATAATTTTTAATCAACATCCAAGTATTACTGGGCACACAAAAATCACAAAATATCACTTAGCAAGAACTAGAACGTTAACTTTTTTTAAATTTTAAACTAAAACTGCACTGACCTTACTATATCCTTTGAGAACAAACTGTAAAGGAGTTTTCCTATAAATTGGTTTTATCTCACTATTCCGATTATTATCCCCAGCAGGACTTATCCTCACCAAAATCAAACAGCAACTGAATGATTAAATCAGCAAACGTTTAACAGCAAATTTGAATACTGTGAGATGCGGGATGATACGACAGAGATGAAATCGAGGACTAATATACTATAGTTAGATAGAAGTATATAAGGAAAATTGAAAAGTTATGATTGTCAATGTGTTGTTATCATTTTTATCATATTTTTTTTTATATGGTGTACGATATACAGATCGGTATAAAACATGCCCCAACTATTTTACACGTCTTTGTTGAATTTTAATTTCTCCATATATATTCGTCTAGTATATAACTTGGGAAGTAAATAATATAAAAATATATATACGAGTATATAATTGATGTACACAGAAACCTCGAAGAGACAACAAGTTATTTACACTTTTTCTGTTTGGTTTATGAAATTGATGCTGATTATTTAGAAAAAAATAAATAAAAATTGTGTGCGGAAAATGAAGAAAATACCAGTTAACCAATTTTTTCGTGAATAAATTTTATTACATAGTAAAGAGGAGATAATATAGAACAAAACATTATTCCATTATGTTCTAACGTAGATTATAATGGATGGGTTTAGGATATATGAATAGAAATGATTTCACATCACTCCCCTTACATAATTTTTCATTCAGTTCATGTTTTAGTGTGGTTCTCCTTTTCCCGGCCATTCGAAAGTTATAGTTGTTGTATTGGTATTATATCAACAAGTATATGTTTTGAATTCTGACGATTACATATTTCTAATTTTAGAAGCTACAGCAATTCTGCACGTTCAAGTAAATAGACAGCAGAAAAATTTTGGTTGCTGTGTGTTAAGTTAGCATGTAATTGTTTGGGTTTGGTTCTTCGATTTTCTCAATAAACTAGACAAAATATGTTTGGTTGTTTTTAGTGGGATTCAAAACTTTATAATCGTATATCCAAATGATTGATTTACAGCCCTATTCTGACGCACAGTCACTTGACTAAAAAAGACGCTTAAGTAAGACAATTTGCTCAATTTAAGATTTTCGTTTTAACGAAGACACATTTCGTATTATGCATGACGTCTCAGCTGTCACTGGTCTTAATAATAAAATGTTGTGGTCGATTTTACGATGGATTTAACATTACCAGTGGCTGTTATTAACTGAAGAAGAATCGTAAGTGTTTTAGCTGACCATTGATGTACTAAATTAATATTGTAGTTTAGTGACGTAAATATTATTTTTAGAGCTGGACGAAGGGAACAACTAAAATATCTAAGAGATACGGCCAATCCTTTTGAAATCGAATAAAATATTTTCCGCCAGCACTTTAAGGTTTCAAAACAGTCGGCTGATATAATTATTAAAAAATTAGAACAATATAACGACGAACCATCAGATATACCGTTTACATTCCGAGTATTAAAGGTTTTTAAAAAAATGTAAATATGATTATAAATTATTTCGTAGGTTTTATCCACACTATATTTTTTGGGACATGGTTCTTAGCAGAAATGTGTTGCAGCCAATTATTTATTACCGAAGTACATAAATAAACTCATCACAACAAAATTAGCATACTAAATACAATTTTGTGAGGAGCAAGAGCAAAAAAATTTAGTGAAAGAGGGGTAAGTTAAAAATCATTTTATTTGTTTGTATTAAATAATTTTTTTTTTTAGATATTTGTTTATTACAACTGATTTACAAACCATCTAGTAATTTATCTTTCATAGTCTGTATTCTTGTTTGGAGGGTTGGCTAGTCCCCTTTTGAATTTTATTATATTTTTAGCCGATCCTGATTGGATCTAGTAGATCATGCGGTTTCTTCCTTCGCAGCCGTTTGAATCATCCATCATACGACGTATCTCAGCATTTTGGTGCAGACTAATATGTTGCTTGTGTTTTCTCGCGTGTTTGCTTATTTGCATTTGCACTGACGAAATCCATCTTCAGATCTCAATGGAAGTTGTCATTTCTTATGTACCACGGTGCATAAACTATTCCACGAATGACTTTGCTTTGGAATGACTGGATGATATTGACATTGGTTTTCTTTCAGAGCTGTATACCGTAAGTCCACACAGGTTTTAGGATTTATCGGTATAGTAGCAATTTATTATGTAGAGTTAGATCAGAATTTCTTCCTAAGAGCCAATCCATCTTTCTGTTTATTATTTCGCAAAAAACTTTTTTTTTTTTAAATTTGTTCAAAATTTTTAAAAAATTACTCGATTAATTTCGACTTGTTAGGTCATCATCAAGAGTATCTACTGATTGGTAAAAACATTTAGTTATATATAGTAGAAATAAGCAACATAAAATAAAAGAAGGAGGGACAAAAATAGGCAATAAAAATTAATCTATTGATCGTTCCAACCATCTGTTGTTTACACGGAAAAATTACTGATAAAAAAGGGGGGTGGAATAGCAGGTAAGCGATTAGTTATCGGTTGAGTAACAAAATTCAAGGTATATTGAAGTGCATTTAATTACCCGACGTATTAGTCATATTATTAAGAGCGTGAGAATAAAACAGGGCGGGATCTGTAATTGGTGAGAAACGGATTTCTCTCTGTTCGTTAAGGATATTTTGGTTAAGGAATATGGATTTTCGAACTTCGTAAGATTCTAAGGTATCTAAACGTCTGCTTTTAGGTTTTATAAATTTTTTAAATTGTTTAAGCTAGCTGTATGATTTTCTACAGTTAAATGATTATGGAACGTTGATTGATTGCAACCAGATAAATGTTCTTTAGCTCTAACTCCAAAATTGCGCCCAGTCTGTCCACTATATGAGAAAATTCAATCATTGCGATTAATCCTATAAACACCAGACTTGGAAAGGCCATCAACTCTAGGTTTATTGTTAAAAACCATTTTCTTTATTGGTAGATTTGGCCACCCTCGTCGTGATTTATCGTCATTAATTGGTAAGAATTAGTTATAATAATAATTAAATATGGTTTAATAGGTAGTTGTAAAAAATTGAATTTGCTTCCTAACTATACTAAAATTAAATGCAATATTAAATCTTTAGAGGGAAGAAGAGCTATCAATCTAGCCCGTTGTAGTTGGAGGAATAACGAGCTACGTAAAGGATAAGCTACCAGGAACAACTTATATCTCCATCTTAAAGTTGTTCACACTGAGTTAGCGATTCGTTTGCACTCTATTGAGTTCGATTGGCTGGACAAAAAATTTCGTACAAAGGTATCCGAAATTTCACATATTCAATATGTGACGCAAAAAGCTAAGCTGGATGTGTTGCGAGATAAGGCTTATCCATTTAACCGTAGAGGTAATAGTGGTTCGTCTGGTTTCCAATTTCATCCACGTTTTAAAAACTTGTCCGCAGTCGGTTTCAGTAGCGCAGAGATTCAAATGCTGAGTAATGGAGTTAATTTTGCTCCTACGCCAAATAAAATCAGCCTTTAGTCATTCGAGAATTTTGCTGTAGATGCTGAAACTGCCTTATTTGACCAGCCGACTGAACGAAAATCAGTATGTGCACTACAAATAAAGAAAGGTATTGATAACTCTTCTTCTCCTTCTGACTCTTATTCTGCTGCTTCTCTCGCTCTTGCTTCTCCTAATACTAACCTCAAAGTGATTAGCGCGATAAAGAAAAAGCTACGTGATCATGACCTGATAGCACGTAAGGCAATACAATTACCGTGCTCGAAAAAGTCGATTACTGTAATAAAATTTCTATTTTTATTACAGAAAGCAAAGCAATAGTGCTTGGTAGGAACCCAACTAGGTCTTTAAAGACTTCTGTCAGTAAGTGTATCAACCAATGCCAACAGTTGTTTAATGGAACTGGTTGGAAGTACTATATGATGAATCCATCTGCTCCGATTCTTTACGGTTTATCAAAAATCCATAAGGAGGGCATCCCGATTAGACCAATAGTTACGTATTGCAATGCTCCTGCCCACAAGCTATGTAAGGGTTTCATAAACTTCTTCAATGATCATACTAATTTCTTTTCGGGTTACTCGGTTAAGAACTCGGTAGGATTGATTAGCAAAATTCCAGACGTCGACATTCCACTACATTCAAAACTAGTTTCGTTTGACGTTCTCAGTCTTTTCACTTCAATTCCAATTAAAACTTTTTCTGAAATAGTTTGTAATTACTTAGATAGGGATGTTGTAGATGAGGGCCTACGTCGTGAACTGAAGTTGGTCTTTGAGACTTGTATTAAACAAAACTATTTCTGCTATGATAATACATATTTCAAATTCGCTGATGGTCTACCCATGGGCTCCCCTCTGTCACCTTTGTTAGCTAAAATTTTTTGTTTCTCTACAGTTTGCCTAGCTGGGTTTCAAACAACGAAACTTTTTGCTTTGCAATTATAAACCATGTGCCATCTTCATTTTTAACTGGTTGAATTTGTAGTTTAGTCGATTTAATATTTTTGTCGTTTTCCAAAGGGAGTACTCGCTATCTTTTACCCCAGTAAGGCCACTCAAGTATTAATTAACGGATTCGTTTTTGATTTCTTTAATTAGCAACTTTTATTGGATAAAAAATTTAGAGTTGCTTTATATTCTGGCGCTCGACTTCTTTGCCAGGCCTTTCTAGATTTTCGTTTTGCTGTAACCAATTCCCTAACTTCCAGAGGATAAATAGCATTTCGGCGTATCTCCTTCGAACTGGAGGGGGTACTATTCCACGCCGCTCTTTGTATACTATTGTTGAGTTGTTCTAGTTCTTTCTCTAGCTGTATTGGGGTTTTAATTGGCACCTGGAGCTCAATGTTATCCTCAACAAGTTTCTGGAATTTCTCCCAGCAAGTTTTTTTGTTAGTTAGCGAAGGTGGACTAGTTTTTTTAAATACTCGTTGCACTGATTGTCATTATAACAGTTGTGTGATCTAACATAATCTCCTCGTTGCTTTCTTGGTAAATGTAGTCTATATCTTTGGTGATAAAGAAGTCAATGATATCGAGTATTTTGTTTCTATCCGTAGGCCAATGAGTTGGTTGATCTCCAGAATGAAAATCGCAATTGCCTAGTCTTCCTGCTGCAAACAGCTCTTTTCCTTTTTAGAGGTTACTCTTGTTCCCCGTTTGGTGTTTTTTGCATTAAAATCACCTGTGATTATGAAACTTGATCCAAGTAATTTAAATAATGTACAATAGTCATCTTTAATTAAATTATATCTTAGGGGGCAATATATTGACGATATACTATATTCTTTGTTATTATTTATATATCCTTTTAAGGTACTACTTAACTACTCTACCGACTACTTGCATAAATTCCTCCTCAATTTTAAGATCAATAAAGTGTTTGATGTTTGTTCTTATAATCACCGACGATCCTCCCTTTGCCCTTCCTGTTGGATGAATGGCGTGGTAACAACTGGATCCATATATTTTAAAGTTGAATTATAATGGGTTTCCGATACTAGGCATATATCTATTTTTTCAGTATTTAGGAAAATTTCTAATTCTGGAATATGTTGCATTAGCCCATTTGCATTCCAGGTTACTATTCTTAATGTTTTATTTGTTGTTGTTTGCATCATTTAAAAAGAGCATGGATTTCATTTCATTCAGAGAGTCTTGCTTATCTAACTTGCTTAGAGCTTGAAGGCATTTCTCTTGTTTAGCTATAGACGAATGTTAAGAGCTTAAATGCTCCTTAGTATCTTTTGGAGCACTACTGTACCATCGGTAGTGCCCTCCGAAATATCCGGTTTTGTCATGACTACTTGCGAGTATAGTTTTCATTCCCCCGTTTTACTAGCATGAGGTTTAGGTGCCCCTTTGGGGGAAATTTGATAATTTTTTCCGATATTCCTGAACTTTGTTTTGCGTGTTATTTTTTATTCTCTCTATAGCTCCTTAGCTGTTTCATATCCCCGGTAGTTTGAAGGATGTGGCTTATTGCAATTGACACATTTTGCAACAATATGTTTACTAACCGGGCATACTTGGCCATGGTGCTTTTCGGCACATTTCACGCATCTAGTCTCTAATCCGCAATTTTTTTCAATGGCTCTATCGTAACTCTCATGCTAAGTATTGCCTAGATATTATACAACTCTTCCACTTTTTGTCTGTTATTAAAAGTGAGCGTAAATAGTGAAAGCCTTCTTTTGTTAATTTGAACTCCTTGTTCAGTTTCCATTTCTTCTTTCTTAATGATGTTTACAGCATTTTCTATTTGATAACCCTTTTGCTTGTGATCCTCAATAATAGAATAACTCTAGCCATGACTTTGATTGGGCGATCACTCTTATCCTCATAGGTAAACCACTGATGCCCCTCGGAATTAAGCTTTGTAGCCAAAGCTCTATAGGTTTCAGAGTCTACAACATTAATTTTCCAGACGCCATTGGTTAAAGATATGAGTTTGTACTCGGCTACCGTAATCGATTTCAAATTCGATTTTATAGTGGAGAAATTTGATATCCCGACGACATTTATTGGTGGAGGTGACTTTTCTTTTGGTTTAGCTGGTTGTTGTTCTGGAACTAGATGTTTCTTGATGATTAACTGATTTCCAGAAACCTATATTGAAGTTGATGGTAAAGTTACTGCCATTTTTGGTGAGTGTTGCGCTTTCCTTTTCTTGCTTGGTCTTTTATTCCGGTTCAACATCCAATTTGTTTCTTTTTCTAATTCTACTTCATCCGTATGGAATGGATTAACGCCACCATCGACTGCAGGGCTAGAAGTCGTCTCAAGTTTTGCACGTGTTTCAACTGCCTTTTTGAGTTCTTCATTCTCTTTTCTCAAGAATTGTAAATTCATCTGTCAATTTAGTTGTAAATTTCTTTATTTCTTCGAGTTGTTCACAAAATTCGGCATTTTTCTTCTCGTACTGAAATATATTTCCAGTAAAAGATCTTGGTGATCTTGATAATTAGGAACTTCGTTCAAATGGGTTAAACAATGATTGGCCCATCCCAGAATCTGTTGGGCCTGCTTCCGAAGAGTATGGATGTGTCAGCATATCTGCTGCTGTGCCACCTTGGGTATTACATTCCGTATTTGTTGTGCTCATTGTTTGTTTTAGCCAATTTATGCCACTGTCATTTGGTCCCCGGTAGCACTTTGCTACTGTCGAAGCAGTATCCGCGCCCCGCAACGACGATGTGGCTACCTTGGTGTTACGTAGGTGTACACAGAGACAGCCAAAGCTCTCTGAGTACTCTAGGCTGAGGGGCGGATTTCATTTAATACTAACTTTGGAATAAAAGGTGTTATTGGTGCTATCGATGGCACACACTTCGCAATTGTGGCACCTCCAGCTCGATTAAATTTAAATTGAAAGGGATACTACAGTATTAACGTGGAAGCAGTAAGTCGAACCATTAATTAATACATTGCATATCAAACTAAATACTTTTGTATTTCATCGTCAGATAATCGATTCCAACTTAAAATTTAAGACAGTCAAAGCCAAATACCCCGGTAGTGTACACAACTCTGCTATATGGACAACATCTCCCTCTCGAGTACACCTTATCCAAAAGTACAACAGCCGAAGAAATAATTTGTTGGTCGGAGATTGATGGATACCTATTGGAACCGTGGCTCTTAACACCGATCTCACCGAAAGCTAAGCGCCAAGATGAAAAATATTAATACTAATTAGGGCTAACAATAGCATTGAAAAAGCATTTGGGATTCTTAAAAGCCACTTTCGATGTGTCCACAAAAGCCGTGTATTGATTGCATTACCGGCTAGATAAGGCTGCCATAATTTAGTATTCGTGTGCTTTTTTGCACAATATGCTGGTGGACTGTGGCTTGTTTGACGAACCCGATGATGACGAAGTAATTTATGATGAAGAGGACCCAGAGTTAAACATCGGCGAGGACGACTCCAGTTATCTAGCAGAAGGGCGACGTATTCGAAATAAGTCAGCAGTTACTTATTAATGAGAACTGCGATATAAATTTTTTGCCAACAGGTAAACCGCTTCAGCCATTTTGGTTATGGCATCAGCATTTTTTTCGACCTCAACTCGTTCTTCTAGCAATTTAATCAATATGTTGAACCTATCCGTTAGATTTGATTTTGCCGTCCTTTTACGACTGATCGTTCGGGATGGTCGTTGCGATGAGACACTTGTATTACGTGATTATGGTTCCGCCTCGACAACCACGTTAATCATTGGATCGTTAAAGGGCCTGTCGGTCTCGACAACCTCGAAAATGCCCACTGGTTCTTGTATTTGACTTGTGCTCTATAGAAAGAAAATCTGTATAATGTAATAAAATGATAGACAAACATTTGAAATGTGACTTACACGAACTCCCATAACTGGTACGTCGTCATCCCCTTTAACTACAATTACTCAATAAAATTCACGATTGCACCATATCGTTCTGCAAAACATGATGCACGAACCATGCGGTTCCAAAATTCATGATGCATGAATAATCTAGGATGCAAAAAGAAATTTCCAAAAGATTTCAATATAACCACAATCCAAAATGTGAGCAGCTATCCCGTGTATAATCGTCACCAAAGTAAAAGAGCTTTTATCCGAGTTATCTGATTTGTTGCTGAAGCACACCTTTGTCAGCCACCAAGTACAAATGTAATTACATCTTTAAAATTTTCGTTTGTGCTATTGTTATACAGTAGCTTCCATTTTAAAAAGATCAGTAATTTGTAAAATGTCACGACAGCTTCGGTATACTTTCACTTTCATTCTCTGTATCCAATGAATCTATCCGACATTGCCTAAATCTACACGAGATAGCCGACATTATTAATAACTGCATCATGTCATGCAAATCGAAGGTCAGCGATTAATACAATCATCAATCTACAAATCGGTGAAGGAACTTTCCCAAGACTTTCTTCTCTTCGTGGTTCTGAGCTCTTTTAAGTTCCCCCGAATATGGATGAGAGTAGCAGCTTAATTTTGGATCGCATCCTGCGCATATTTACGATATGGTGGATATCGAAACGTAACTTCCAGTATTTGGTCACCGTCAACTGTATGTCCCCTTCTGACGTACTCGAAATAGCGCCAATATCAAAGTAAATATTTTCCAATCTCAAGAGCAACCCCATCTGCTGCATGACGACCGGTAATTCACTTGGAACGAGGTATTGAATGAAATTTCCTCATGCAGTTTAATAAAACTTTGACGCGGGAAGAAAATTTACTTTACAAAAAAATTTATAATACAATTATTTCTTTCTTCGTGCATATTTTATTCACGGGCGGAATATGCCCGTAAGATACTAGTTCTAGAATGTCTACGCTAAACGGTATATGGGATCATGTTAATTAGGCAATTTTAAACGTTTTTTAGAAGCTTACATATTTGTGCGATGGGGCAGTCATAGATTTTTTTATTCATTTTGAAAATTTTGTTGTAGTAAAAGGTGTAGTGACGTTTCGATGGTCAATGACAAGACATCGTAGAGATGTTCACGCTTAACAGTATATGAGATCATTTTAATTAGGCAATTCCTAATTTGTTCTAGAAGCCAAGATATTTATGCGGTTGGGGCAGTCATAGCTTTTTTTCATTTGTAAAATTTTGCTGTAGTAAAAAATGTAGTGGCGTTTCGGTGGTCAATTACATCACACAAATTTGTATGTCTAAATTTCGTACTAACTAAATTGGTGGTTAAGACATAGATGGCACAAAACAGATTGCACCTGAATTTTAATTAAAATGTGATAAATAAATTAAGATGTATAAATCTCCAATATATTTCTAATATTTTAATTAGTTTTGCCGTTTAAAACTGAATATGAGACATATTTTAATTTATAAATATTAGAGACATCTATGAATAACTAGTATGAACTAACCGCCAATTTAGTTAGGCGAACATGTAGACAAAAAACCGACATTAGGCACACAACCTTAAAAATTATAGTACTTTGTGCCTGATAAAAATTTGTTGGCGAAATTAATGACAAAACTAATTTCATGTTAGTTCGTACCAGATTCAATAGATGGCGTAAAATGTAATGCACTGAAATCTAATTCTCTAATTTAAGTAAAACTAATTGTCGAAGTATTTGTAAATAATGTATACTGTGTCTCTTTACACGGCGATCTTCAATTTAATTAGCTGAAAATAAATTAATTAGTATTAGACGAAAAAACGATGTGAGTCGCAGTCGGTAAAAGTTACTTGGAAATATATTTTAAAATATGGTTAAGCTGCATCTCAGAAAACCCATTCAATCAATACTGGCGAAATTACAAATGTTCCTACGCAACCTCGTTTAAAATAGTATTTAACGCGTAAACGCTCTTCTCTGAGCAGCATTCCTGCTGCTGTGCCATCTGGGATATAACATTTAATATTTTTATTTTACTCGTTGCTTGTTTTTGAGAATTTCAACTACTAATAGGTGGCTGCACTTTACTATTGCTGAAGAAGTACCCATCTCCACGATGCAGACGGGCTTCCTAGGAGTTACATATATTTGTACAAAAACTAAACCGAATACTTCTGAGTGCTTTATGATATAATATATTCTTACTCACAGTCTACTAAAAGTCAAGTTTCAAATCATCTTTAAGAAAAGTAAAACTTATTATCTCTATACTGCTTCATATTTACTGCAACTACTACGCAAAACAACGGACGTGCATCTTTAAATTTGCATCTGAATTGCAAAACCCACAAACCCACAAAATGGAGATAAAATATAATCTTACCGCAGTGAGTTTTTTTTTACTGAATGAACTTGTTGATTTCTCCTCACCCTTTTTTCATCTCTTATATTCCATAAACCCTCTTTCATCATTACTTTACAAAATTTAATTTTTGTCTATGTACTATGAATGATATTATATGTTCTCTAGTATTCCAGTAGTTAGTGAATAAGAAAATGATTAAGTTCGCGAGATTAAATCAAATTAGATGGTTTGAGAATTTTTCCCATTACTCCATTTTATTTATTTTTTGTTCATCACATTTTCCTCAAATTGTGCAAATATTTTCTTCTGTGCGACGTGACGTCACGTATCTTATGTTGATGACGTTACATCTCAATTTTTTCCTATTCTGTGCTAAGAAAATCCCCTTGTGATAATGATAATGGAGGAATTAATTATCGGAGAAATTTAAAAACTCCACTTGATAAAATTGGTAATAAAATATAAACATAGATATGTAAATGATGTGTCTAGGGTAAATAATGTTTGGTCGGTCATCTTACTCGTATACAGCATAATTGCATTTCCATGCATATAAAGTTTTTCCTTATGGAGCGAATATAAAATATTTAAGTTTGTGCAAGATTTTTATCGCATGATAAAATATTATTTTTCAAAGGCATTTGAACGTAGACAATAAACTATTAAAATATGTGAAATAATTTAAATCTACATAAAATGTCAAATGGAATAAGACATTTTTCAAAAAAATAAAAATCAATTCACATAATTTTTTAACATTTGTGTAGTATTAAGTGAGAGACAAGTAAATTCAACTAGCGTCGTCACATCGTAATATCTAACTCACATATAAAGTAAATAATTATAAGTGAACGTCAATGTCATCGACACTACATCATCTTTAAGACATAAATATGTTTTTATTGTGTGAATTATATGGGTGAATTTATTAATAAATTAATGTAGAGAATCAATAAAAATGTTGATTTTCACGACTAAACGGAGATTTAAAAGAAGTCTTACTACTTTCATATATTATAATGTATCCTGACCCGGTTACAAAGATTGGAATTAATTTCTTTGAAAATCTCCAATGGCACTGTCGAAAATAGATTGGACACTTCTCTATTTACGTATAAAGTTATGACTGACTGATATTTGTTACAATTTGTTTCAAATTGCTCCATGTGTGAAAACTAATCGAGTTCATTATGGGAGGGAAGTGCTATTGAAAAACAGTACTTGAACGGGTGGTGTAAGCACTGAGGTCAGGTGATCGATGGCCCCTAGTACGGCGAAATTTTAGTGAGCTGTCTCATTTTTATATTTCATTCAGCACTCGCTAGCTTCAATTATTGTCAGAGAACAAAACCCCTTCTACGGCTGTCACTCACAAACGTGCTGCTGTCTCTGACCATATTAATTGGAGAATAAAACAATTTTTTTTTGTTAACATCGTTGATACTTCGGTGACCATGCTCGATGCGAATCAATCCATGCTTCCTCAGGTACCAAGGATGTTACAAATGGCGCCCAAAGAAGCACATTAATCGATTGTCAATCAGCGTCCGAAGAAGGCAGCCCCATTAAACGCTATATACTTAAAAGCTCTCAAGAGTTTTATCAGGTGCAGGCTATCAAGACTCTGTATATCGTGCATCTGATCCAATTCTGCCTCCCTTCGTAAAAATAGTCCAAAAAGATCTCCGGTCTGTTGGAATTGCCAAAATCCTGGGCATGTATTTTCGGATTGTCTACCTAAGGAAATTATTTTGTTAGGGATGCGGAACTCCGGGAATCCTTAAACCTGAATGTCCTTATTGTCATCCTAAGGGAAACTGGAATGGGGAATTCAGAAAACCGGGGTCTCTGAATTTCCAAGTAGCCTCGAAAACCAAAGTCTCATTCCAGGAAAGTGCAACAAACATCGATCCCTGAATTTTATCGAATAATAAAGACTACGCCTGAAACCTCGCCTGAAAGCAAGGCTCGAATCAAAGCTAGAATTAAATTTGTTACCTGTCTTTATATCAAGTAGTCCCAATAAACGGAATCGGTCACTGAAATATTTCAAAGTGCGACCAAATATTAAAAGGCAGACGCGTTGCTGCGACCACACTAACTTTGGTCTTGGATGAGCAACCCTACGCCGACATCTTAGTTATTGACATTCCATGTCGAGGTTTTCTTGACAGTGGGGCCAATATCTCCGTTTTGGGTAAAGGTTCGGAAGAATTTCTCAAGCAACACAATAAACAAATTTTTATTTTTTTTCTGTTCTGTCCACCGCCAGTGAGCAACCACAACCGATACTTGGACACTGTCTTGAAAATATTTCTTATGGTTGAAAAACCAAACGTCTTAGATTACATGTCGCTCCTTCACTAAGTCAACCGCTTTATCTTGGTATTGACTTTTGGTCGAATTTCGGATTAATACAAATTATGGTTGAAAAAGTTGATGCTGTTGCTGTAGCAGCACCCAGCAATATTGAACATGTCTTTTCTGTTGATTAAAAATCACTGCATACAAGTGTTATAAATGGTTTTCCTTCATGCGAAAAATTTGGGCTATGCAGCACTAATTTCATTCAGCGTGAGATTAAGATTCTCGATTGGTTTCGCCCAATCAAGCAGAAATATAATCCCATTTCTCCAGCGATGCAACAAGACCTGCACAAAGAAATTGATAGGATGGTAGAGTTGGGAGTTATCGAAGAAAGTTAAAGTTCCAGTCATCCCCAGTTAGCATCGTGAGAAAGCCGAACGAAACAATTTGACTGTGTCTCGATGCTCGTAAGGAGAACTCGTAAGCCAACTGGTACAGATATAATATATTATTACCATCGACCTCAAAGATGCGTTTTAGAAAATACACCTCGATCAAGGGTCAAGAGATAAAACAGCATTTACTGTGCCTGGTCGTCCACTTTACCATTTTGTTGTCATGCCGTTTGGGTTGTCTAATGCACCCAGAACGATCTGTCGACTAATGGATAAGGTTATCCTTCATCAGATGCTTGACAGAGTATTGGTGTACGTTCATGATCTGCTGATTGTATCATCAACTTTTGATGAACATCTTCAGATCCTCTCAGAAGTGACTAGATTGCTAACAAAAGCAAATCTAACTATAAATATTAAAAACAGCAAATTTATGCTCAAGAAAACTGGATACTAAGGTTATGCTATTGGGAAGGGATGCCTTAAAGTGGATCCGGACAAGAGTCGAGCCATAGTTGAATATTCAGTGCCTAAAACCTACTAGACAAATCCGTCGCGTCCTGGGGATGGCTGGGTGGTACCGGCGTTTCATTCGTAACTTTTCTATCATTGCAGCACCGATCTCTGATTTACTCACCAAGGAATCTTAGTTAGTCTGGATCGATACCGCTCTGCGGTACCGCTCTGCTCTGCACACGCTAACACTTTTGTTAAAAAACTGAAAACATTTCACATTAAAATGAGTTCTAAAATTTATGGAACGCTACTGACGCCAGCTATGATTCTTATGTTGTTCATGTAAATAGATTATGATCTCAGCTACCATAAAATCATATGGCCAGGGTAGTTACAGGGGGGTTTTTCTAACACTTTTGTTAAAAACTGAAAACATTTCACATTAAAATGACTTCAAGAAATTATGGAACGCTACTGACGCCAGTTATGAATCTTATGTTACTCATGTATATAGATTATGATCTCAGCTACCATAAAAACATAAGCCAAGGGTAGTTACAGGGGGGTTTTTCTAACACTTTTGTTGAAAATCTGAAAACATTTCACATTAAAATGACTTCAAAAATTTATGGAACGCTACTGACGCTAGTTATGAATCTTATGTTACTCATGTATATAGATTATGATCTCAGCTACCATAAAATCATAAGCCCAGGGTAGCTACAGTGGGGTTTTTCCAACGCTTTGGTTAAAAAACTGAAAACATTTCACATTAAAATGACTTCTAAAATTTATGGAGTGCGATTAACGTAGGCGATTTTTTTGTGTTGCCCTGTATTTGTATTATGATGATTATAATAATTTTAATATATTTTAAGAGTCCTTATACAACCGCAAACCGTTCTTTAAAGAAAATTTCCTTTTTTCGTTTCAAAACGTTTAAACATATATGTTCTCTTCTTTTTCATTAATTATTTGATTTTTCATCAAACTTTCTGCTGGTCAGAATTATTAATTTGCTTAAAAATTTCAAAAGTTTTCTGCTGGTTTCAAAAATTATCAGCTGAAAAATTTCCTTTTTGTGATAGTGCTGCCTCTAGCGATGAATAGCAAAAGCACATTTTTTCTGCTGGAAGTTTTCTGCTATCCTAGACAGCATGAACTATAATTGGCTCAGTGAACGTGCTATTTTAGCAGCGAAAGAGAGTCGTTGCCAGGCGAACTGATGTCTCTCAAATGAATCAACACTGCCGTTGATGAAAACGAAGCAGTAAATTATCCAAACGACTTGTAAATTCAGTAGATATGCCAGGAATGCCACCACACAATCTTAGATTAAAAATTGGCTCGCCGATAATTCTGCTTCGTAATTTTACCCCCCGCTCCCCCCCCCCACCCCTCTAGATGCATAATCTAGCGGCATCCGTTTGGTCATGAAGCGGATCACCGGAAAAGTTATTGAAGCAACCATTTTGAGCGGAAAGTTTAAGGGAGAAGTTCTTTTGCCCCGTATCATTGGGATATGGGGCAAAAGAACTTCTCCCGAGGGTATCCCTCGGAAACGACAATCCTATTCAACGGCTTCAATTTCCGATTCGTTTGGCATTCGTTATAACAATCAACAAATTTCGAGGGCAAACAATGTCCGAATGTTAGTTTTATAAGGATAGTATTCGTATGGCAATCTGTCACACTGCTCCGCATCTTTAAGATGCGCATATGTTCTATGTATGTCAAATGCATAAAATATCAGACACCTATGCTACCAGATAAAAGGCGGTCTACATGAAATGCTGTCTACAAAGAAGACGGTTTGTGGCAGGACAACGTCTGCCGAGTCAGCTAGAATTTTATAATTATTACTAATTAAATATTTTTCTAGATTGATAATGAAAATTTTGCCTAAATCTTTTGGCTCAAACAGTTCCTATATTGTCAAAATGCCAATTGCTTTAAGGTGTTAATGGTTGTTTTGTTAATCAGTAGTAGAAAAAACTAGTTTACGTTGAACTAGAATAAATCGTTCGGTGTGGTAAATTAATTATTTCGTTTTCGTAATTTTTTAAAACTAATCGGTTCTGTCAAAGCATGACATAACATTTAAAATAAACTGCGTAACGAGACAAGACCATCATCTTTTATGTAAAGTCGAAAAGTGGAAGATGTTACAATTACGCTCCATACTCGGATTTATCTGAAAACTAGACGTCAAAATAAAATTGATCGTGAAGGTTAATTACCGTGCTTGGCACATTGTATAATCTAAATAAATTTGTATAAAATTCTATAATACATAAATTATAACAAATCAATTTTGACAAGCGGTTTACCATAACATTAAATCATGTAAGTAGTGCAATGATGCTACTTTGTATTTTACCTGTATAATTTAATTAGATCATTTAATCGTTTACATTCCATTATGACGGTGACCGTATGAGTGTTATTCAAAATTTAATTGAAACCTATTTTGCAATTAACAATCGTTAAAGCTCATTAATTTCGCATACAGTATACAGAAGGCATTTTACTTAAATATCAATTAAATAATAATTTATTAATTCTCTGTTATTTACAAATCATAAATAATAAAATTAATAATTTAATAATGTGTGTGATGATGGTGATTTACAGGTGATCGCGCAATTGCACTTAGCCTGATTTTTTTTTGTATATCGCAAATGAACAATAGTTAATCTGACATTTTATTAAAACTAATGTCTGTCTCTATATGTATCGCTTCCTGCATATGCCAATGAACCAATTACTGCATGTAACGTGTTTTTTGCTGAAGTTATCGACACAAGCCAAAAATAATTTTATATAATTTTACGATTTATATTAAATTAATAACCTGCTATTTACTGCATTCAGCCTGCACGTAATACACCAAGTGTGCGACTTTTCAAGGTTTATACGAATACCACTTTCTTCGATTTGTTTAAAGCTGTACAGCGCTATAGTGTACATTTACATGTAAATGCATTTTATAGGTAGTATGCATTAGTCGTGAAAATTGAAAATGAACGTCATCATCTAACATTTGTGTATAGAGTTCGTTTAAATTGTTGCATGATGATTAATGGATTATTGCTTTGTGTATAAACAATGATTTAAGATCCATAAATAATTTGTATACCATTATGTGATTATTTTGATGTCTAGGGCATGGATACATTACGTACCCGGTTGATTGTTGCTGGTTTCTTCTCAATTAATATTTTTAATTTAGTCTCGCACATCATTTCATATTACTATGATTACTAACAACAATTTCTTCCATAAATATTTTGAAAGTGTTAATTGATTTTAGGTGAAATAAAATGTGTTTAGTTGCAACACTACATGAGCGCATTCTTCTCAATGTTATAAATAAATACTTTGAATTGAAGATGTTCAAAATGTTGATGCGATAATTTTGTTCATCAGTTTTGCACGATTAAATGTTTTTTGTTGTTGTCTTGTACCTAACTTTTACAATTTGGAATTGGAACGATTTGACTAAAAGGTCAGAAATTGTATATACGTCTTTAAACATATACGACGGTTATTACAGCAAATTAAAAACGCTTTCTTCCGCAGGCCAATAGCGCACCATGATACGGTTATTAGAAACATGTGATTTTTAAGATGTTGATCTAGTGATTAAAAACTAATTGATTTCCATTTTTTGAGAATTTTTGTTTACTATTTAATTAATATATGGTTAGTGTTATTCTTGTAGGTGTTTTAGAACGACGGTACGTCTGTGCATACTGTTACTGTCTTTGAGTTTGGCCAAGTTTGTTCTTGATCGCTTAACCATTGTGGGCCATACCACCACCGGTGTGAAGTACTTAACGTTAATGAAAAGTGTAGCTACACATTTTAACGAAAAGTGTAGACTCAAAAAGTGTACATACACAAATTATCAAAAAGTGTATTTGGAAAAAAAAAGTTTGGAATTCAAAATGCGTAGTTTAATAAAATTTCTTAATCGTAAAAATATTAAGAGTCACAGTACTACAATAATCAGTTTATATACCATCCATGCCTTCATAAAAAATAATTTTAATGTTTTTTAATACAGAAAATCCTCAGAACAATGAGTGCCGAGTGTGATATACTGTTATTAACTTGGTTTGGTGTCTGAAATTTGTACAAAACAGTTCAAGACAATTTGCTAGTTGTGATTGGCGATATGGCGCTGCACGTGGAAGCGTCTTTGGCCAAATTCAGTTAATTTGTCTTATAATTTTGTCTTGAAATTTTTTGTAAAATTTTACACACCATGTCAAGTTGTGAACACTAAATTCCACACTCAGGACTCATTGTTCCGATGATTTTTTGAATTATTAAAGAATTAAGTGAATTTGGACCCAAAATCACTTCCATGTGTAGCCCCATATCGCCAATCATAACATGCAAATTGTCTTGAAACTTCTTGTGTACACCATGCCAAGTTAGGAACACTAAATTCCACACTCGGCACTCATTGTTCCGATGATTTTTTGTATTATTAAAGAATTAAGTGAATTGGGCCCTAACCCACTTCCACGTGTGGCCCTATCGCCAATCACAGCATGCAAATTGCTTTGAAATTTTTTGCGCAAATTTCAGACACCAAACCAAGTTGAGAACACTAAATTCCATACTCGGCACTCATTGTTCCGATGATTTTTGGAATTATTAAGAATTAAGTGAATTTGGACCCAAAATCACTTTCATGTGTAGCCCCATATCGCCAATCATAACATGCAAATTGTCTTGAAACTTCTTGTGTACACCATGCCAAGTTAGGAACACTAAATTCCACACTCGGCACTCATTGTTCCGATGATTTTTTGTATTATTAAAGAATTAAGTGAATTGGGCCCTACATCCACTTCCACGTGTAGTGCCATACCGCCAATCACAAAATGCAAATTGTCTTTAAATTTTTGTTCAAATTTTAGTTACCAAACCAAGATGAGAACACTAAATTCCATACTCGGCACTCATTGTTCCGATGATTTTTTGAATTAATAAGAATTAAGTGAATTTAGCCCCAAAGACGCTTCCCCGTGTAGTGCCATATCGCCAATCACAACTTGCAAATGGTTTGAAATCTTTTGTACAAGTTTCAGACACCAAACCAAGTTGAGAACATTAATTTTCACACTCGGCACTCATTGTTCCGAAGATTTTTCGCATTAAAAAGACTTAAAAATTATTTTTTTATGAAGTCATAAAAAAGCAATTTTGCAGCTACACTTTTTGAGTCTACATATTTTATTAAAATGAGTAGCTACACTTTTTGTTAAGTACTTCACACCGTGCTTCACACAGTGCTAGCAGATTTAGTCCTCTGGGATATAACATCAGCCGGATTATTCTTTGAATCTACATGTTGCCATTTGCATCGTGGAATGGTTTTCAGAATGTATAAAGTTCTATTGCCAATAAAACTGGGCCATCTTCGTGAACATCAATCAGCCAATGAAGAACGATCATTGACTCTATTAAAGCTAACATATTTATTCCTTCATATCCTAACGATGCGATACACCTTTTCAGAGATTTACACAGAAGCATTGCACTACACAATTCTAGTCCAGGCAGAGTGATTTGTTGAATAGGTGCCACTTTACTCCCTGAATATACAATCTTTGTGGATGGCGAAATTGCCATTCTCGCCAATGCTCTTAGATATATTGCGCAGCCATATGCCGCTTTAGAGGTGTCACAGAACTCATGCAACAGTCATGCAAGCGTCTGAGTATTTGGATTGCCTCTAGTTCCCCTAGCGACTGGTAGTTCATTTGCCACGAATTTGTGATGTAGTCCTGTAAACTGGCATCCCATTCTATTTTAAGCAACCATAATTTCTGCATGAGGGTTTTAAAAAGTATTACAGTTGGTGCAAGCCAATTTACGTTGCTATTAATCTGATGTACTTTGAAAAAGAATGTATCCGTTTCTGCATTCCATATAATATCCAATGTTTTAATGCACGGCTCGTCTTCGATAAGTTTCAGAATGTTTTTGATTCCATACTTTGGAAAATGGTTCCAAAAATAACGATGAATTCGATTTCCATTTTATGAGCTTGAATCCGCTTTGTTGTAGGATTTCCGTTACTTGATGTGCAACACCGCTTCGGCTACGCTGTCACACTCTGTAAGCATATCATCTATAAAAAATTCGTTGTTGATCACATCAGTAGTAGCTTTTTGATATACGTCTTGAAAAGCCGTACTGGATTGTTTTAGACTTTTCACTGCTTAGTAAGATCCGCAAGCACGTCACGGTGTTCAATTTGTACCATTTTACCTGATTGGCCGGCCTTTCTCACCACAATATAATTTGATAATTTACATCATAAGAGTTTACTCGAATTTGCCGGTACATTTTCTCTATATCGGCCACAAGCACAATCGTATGCTTCCGAAATCTTAAAATAATCGTTGACAAGTCAGTTTGTATATTAGGTCCAAATGGCAGAATATCATTTATCAGAGAGACTTGATTGCTGGTTTTGCACGAAGCATCAAACATAACTCGTAACTTCGTGGTACTGCTTCCTGGTTTGATAACGGCATGGTGTGGTAAAAAGTATCTTGCATCATCTAGAGTTGAACATCGTCCCTTGGTAAATATGACATATATCCTAAAGCAATGTATTCGTCCATAAATAATTTATAAGCTTCAAAAAAATCTGGTATATTTTCGAATTTCATTTCCGTTGCTCGTAATCTCTGATGCGCTGCTTCAAATGACCTCCCCAGCAAAGCCCTTGGCTCTTTGAACGGTAGTTTGACGATGAATCGAGCATTGACTTGGGGAACTACCTCTGCAACCTCCCAAAATTACTTTGGTAGTTGATGAAGGTCATCATTAATGATTTGAATAATGGGTCGCTCGTGATATGTAAATTAATAGCATTCGACTGATCTTTGCGTCGGCTATTAACCAGCCAAATTTCGAAGACTGTAGCTTTGAAAATCTCTCTACTACCCGTTGCACTGGATTTAATATCTGGAAAAAACGTAAAAGTACAATTTTGTGGGGTTTGAAGAATAATGGATCTGCAAGTTTTAAATCCATGATTTCTTTATTAAAATTAACTGGTTTTTTTGGTAATAAATTTGTAATATTGCCTATGACATGAGCAGTTACTTTTAAATTTTAATGTTTATCTATAAGTGAATGAATTGTCATATCGATTTTTAACTTTGTTTCTCCAGTCGATAATGATGCTAGGCCGTAGATGGACATGGAAGATGAACTTCGCTTAAGACTTAGGCGTTGGGCACAGTTTTCGGTAACAAACTAAGTTTGAGATCCGGAATCTAGTAGTGCGCGTACTGACTAGAGTTCTCCGGTACGTAAGTAATGCAGTCTCAATCGTTTCGGTTACTTGGTTATTCGTAAGTACGTAATGACTCGTTGACGCTCGACTTGACTCTGACTGCGTATCAACGTGATGGCCTTTAGAGCAGATGAGGCATGAACATTTTGTGTGACATTTGGTGCTGAAATGGCCACCTCTTAAACAATTACGACATATACTTCGTTCATCCACCATTCGTATTCTTTTGTTCGAATGTTGACAATCTTATTTTTAAAAAGCGGGCACTTAAATAAAGGATGATCTTGCTCACCACTTGTACACTTCCATGCGGAATTAAGATTTGCAGAAAAAAACGATTTTGTTGGAACTTTTGCAAACATTTTTTTGTACTTGAGTTGCAAATCTCTAAGGCATCACATCTTGTATTTAAAAACTTGAGTAAGTATTTAAATGTAGGGAATTCCTTACCTGCCGATTCATTCGCCCACAATTGCGTTGATTCAGAATCAATTTTGCTCAATAACATGTGAAATAACCACGAACCACGACGAGTTTCAGCATTCGGTTCCAATGCGCGAAGCCCACGTATGATCTCGTCGGCTGTTTCGGTCATACGACGTAATTCTCTTCCTCCACCTTGTGATAATAGTTGGTTGCAAAACGATGGTATCAAAGATGTCACAATGAGAGTCATTTTATTATATCTACAACATAATTTGTCCCGGGCATGCCTCTGCGTAATTATTTTATGTAATAGCAATATGCAGTATAAGCGTGGCTGCTTCTCTCGACAGAAGGCCTTTAAGTATTTGGAATTTGTGGACATCACTAATATGTTGATTGTTATGAACAGTAGTTCTAAATAAATCATAAAATGATAGACAGTGTTTATAGTCGCCCGAAAACTGTTCAATGTTAACTGTTGGAAGACGCAAACTGCTGAGATGTGTTAACACCATCATAGAACGTTTTCTGCTAATCTATGAATTGTTCTAATGTAGTATTTAAGTCAGCTCGATAAGGGCTGCATAAGTTTAAAATGTACAGATTGGTAACTAATTTTAAGTTAAATTATAATAAAAATAAATAAGAGTGTACAGTTTACTTTGAACGAAAAAGAAATGAAATTTTACTACCAGATTTTTACATTTGCTCATTATCGTCAAATTGGTCAATTACTCTTTCCGTATAATCGACACAATTAGCTTATGGTAGTTAAAATAAAACTCTAACTTTTCTAATTTTCCTCGAAAAACTGCATCAATGGTCGCTCCATATCTGTAGCATAACCATCGGCAAAAGATGAAAGTCTCATTGAGGAATTTTTGAAATTTTTTCAGCATATGGAGCAAGGACGAAATGTATGAAATTTATTATGTCGGCGAGATGTATACAACTGCCGAAAGTATCTTATTCCCAATGAGAAGCTGAAGTTCAGCAATGCAGATATCTCCAATTGGTTGTGTTTTGTTACTCTCAAACTACTTGTTTGTCCAACGATGATTTCCTTATGCGACGTGCCTGTATGATTTCTACTTGAATTTTTATATATTGCTACTCCGGTAGCCCGCTGACCATATTTCTTGAACTGATAACGCGACGTTCAAAATTAGGAATATAAACATGCTCGTCATTGTGTAGCCAGGTCTCGGAAAGTAAGTGAATTGAGCATCCCTGCGTGACTGTATCAGTTAGGTCGGGGTCATGTGATCTGAAACTCTAGCAGTTGAATGTTAAAAACGAAACGTCCTTATTATCTCGTACAAAATTCGCCATTACATCCTGAGCTTTAATAAGCGGGTGGTGAGGCGCGCTAGCTCATGGTAGAAGACATGATCATCGATAGCCGACGTGATATACAGCCCTTCGAGACTCGTTACTCGTGATAAAGCAGTATAGGAGTATATATACTATCTCATTATAGGTACCATCCTGTGATGACTGAATTGTGGTGGCACACGCAGCTTCGATTGGAAAATGATTACGCTTAGCTATAATTGTCCGATTGTTGTTCTGATAAACAGTTGAGCATGTTCTAGAAATTTGCACCAAACATCGGTCGATATTCTTTTTCTGCACACTCTGATCTTGTTGCCAACTTGTGAATTTGTACCGAAATCCATCCAGAGTCGTTTAACATTTTGACTGTTGACGTTTTCATCGTTCTTGTTGTTCTCGTCAGAATGGAGCCATTCGATATACCTCGGACAGCCAGTCCATCTATCTGTCCTAAATCTGACCTATGACAAGTGGAAGTTCGTACTGCAAACCATTTATGTCCTGAGTATCGAGCGCAGATAGATTATAAATATTGAATCTGTTGTTGCTCCAAAACAGTTTCAAGCTATGTACAGAGCTTATTCATACTGATCGAGCTTCTGATAAAGGCCGAGTTTTGTGCGCACCCGCATTAATAAGGCATTTGATCGCCGCATGACTTCATTTAGTTCATATAATTGAAGCCCACGCCACAGTATACAGGACCAACAATCTACTGCCAATAATTTGCCTGTAAATCGGAGTTATGTTGACTGAGGTAGCTGTTTCAAATCACCGATCAGAAACGCGTCCTTTCCTTTTGATCCTTTTTCGTTCCTTTTGATTTCATTGGCGCTCATAGTGAAAAAAACTGTTAGCTTACTAAGCTGCCACATCGGGGCAAATAAATCCCGCTTTATTTTAGAAAGAAAGTTCTTCGGCATGCTGGTCAAATATATTACTCTGAGACACGCTATTCTCTCAATTTGTCGAAATAATCCTCTTAGGATCGTCTTATAGGATCTCCCAATTTACGGAAAAAGCTTAGTATGAAGTTTCACCACTATCAGTCAATCCATCTGGGCTGTAGAAAACCAACAGTATTTAGTCTGTACGACACCACACACAGAAACATTTTTTAAAAATTTTGTTACTTGATTTCAGCGAAATAGCGTATGGTAACTGTGCAAAATTCTCTTTCATGGAAAAGTTTTCCATGATTACTAAAGTTTATTTTAGTATGTAATAGAAAGTAGTAAATTATAGTAAACATAAAAAATGTTTACCTCGAGATGTTTGCAGATTTACCGTATGCTATACTGCAGAAGTCAAAAAATAGATTTATAAATTTATGCGTGGGTCTGTGCATTTTGCGTCTTTGGTGAGGTGCAGACTAAATGTTGCTGGTCTTCTACATCACGATGAATTGACTAATTAAAAATTCCCAGTGATTCCAAAGCCGGTCCACCGGAAATAGCAGCTTCCATTGCAGCTTTCTCGTTTTTGTTAGTCACTTTTTGTTTAGAACGAGTTAGTCTTAATGTTGACTGTGAAACTGTACTACGATTGAAATTTTGTAAAGCCGAATTTGAACAACTAAGCGATTTAATCTATAACCGTACTCGCCAAAACTCTGTATCGCTATCAATAAATACACGTTGTCAAAGGTTCATGAAATCTAAATTGAACTCTGAATACCCTAACTATGTATAAATAGTTGTAATGATTTCACTAGTTTGCCTGAAATAGGAATTATTTCAGACTCACGCAATGCAATCTTATCGCTGATCCTATGAGTTTCCGGCTTGCCACTCCAATGTTTCTAAAGTCAAAACAAATCATCTTGCTAACTTTTTCTGTCTGCTTTATAAGCAGCGACTTTGAACCGATTGAGGATTACTTCAAAACCTTGACTTCCATCCAAATCGCTTATGACTCAATGGTACAAAATATTTCTAATCTTAAAGATAATTTTTCGTCCGGTCCTGAAGAATTAAGCGATTGTAATTACAGATTGATTTTAAAATTGTCCTGTAATCCTTAGCTGTTTGAAAGTATTGTGTATGATTCACTATACTTTTATTGTAAATCATTATTTTCTGCGCTCGGTTTCATCATGCGGCGATCGAAAGAATACAATGATCCTTTTGTTGTGAAGGTTTTTTCCAATTTTGTTCGACCCCGGCTCGAGTATACTAGTCAAGTATAGTCGCCTTACCATGAGCTTCACAAAGAGAATTGAAGCAGTTCACACGGTGGACATGTTCAATCTGCCTCAACCAAAATCGTTTTAAATTAATTGAATTATAACCATTCAATAAGCGCCGAGTTGTTGCAGACATATTTTTCATTCACCAATTACTCGAGGAATTCGCTATCAATTTTAAAATATTATAGTTGCGAATATCGAAAAGAGTACGCTGAATCGCGTAGGTGTTTATTAGCTATACACATAATTTTAGGGATGTCCAGAAAATTATGAGTACTCTAGCGTTTTCGGTTTGCTTTCGTGATTTATCTGTGGAATGCAGCATACCGATATCAAAACTCGCCGTTTCAGGTAAAACTTAAATAATTATTTGAACTTATTTTGCTTGAAATTTATTTTACGCAATCTTTTGAATTTTTTAATCGTTTTTTTTTTGCTTAAAAGCTCCTATAGACGTTGCCACTTCCGGTAAATCATTTAGGACAAAGTTTACTGGGATCTCCCAATATGTTGAAAAGGTTTAAGTATGAAATTTCTTCTCGATCAGGCAAACCTTCTAAGTTATAGAGAGGACTCAGACATTTAGTTTGCACACACAGACATTCAGTGAAATAGCGAAAGGTAAATCTACGAAAATCTATAGTTCGAAAATTTTGAACGAATTTTGTTCGAAAGTTTGAGCATTTCGATGTTTGGCGAGATTCATTCTAGAAATTAAACCAAATATCTCGAATATTTTGTTTTTGTAGTAACCCTTAAAATCGATTGTTATTAGAAAATCGATTGTTAGCAAAATCATATTGTTTTTCGTCATCAGCCATTATAAAACCTTAGAATGCTTGTGCAAATTTGGTTTATGCAGCCCGTCTGTAGCCTGGTTTAAGCCATATTTAAGCAATCGGGTTCAATACATAGAAATAGTGGACAAAAAGTCTGAATTATTTTCTGCCACCTCATCAGGCGTCTCCCAAGGCTTCCGTATTGGCCCTTAAATCTTCACCACTTTCATGACAGGAATCTTCGCAGTTATTCATTATTCAAATGTACTAATGTCTTCAGAAGACCAAACGACAACAAATTAATAAACACTATATTGACAACCTAGTGACTTCGTGTGACTTCAATCTGCTCAGTCTCAACATCTATAAGTGCTAAATCTTGTTTTTGTCATCGAAAAGTTAAACGGTACAAACCTACAAAAAATGTCTGAATTAAAAGATCTAGAGGTTAGGTTACTTTCGTTAAAAATATGATTTTGTCTACTCCCGCATTGAGCAGTGCATATAGATAATTCTAGAGTCTTGGAGACAACAAAAATAGTGTGCCTCGCCTATACGTTAGATCCCAACTCGAGTATACTGTTAATAGCTCGTATCTTTAACAGATAGTATCTTAATTACGTTACTTAACTTGGAAAAATTGCTGAAAATATGTCAAAAAAATACCGTGTTACGTTAACCCGCAAGAACTATCGCCATGCCTCAAATAGACTGGACTTTTAGAAATGTTCATTTATTGGAAACATTTTTCCTGTTGAAATTGATTCAACAACCTTGCTTGAGTCCATTTCAATAAAAGCACAGAGCAGAGCTTTAAAAAATGTTGAGGTTCTTCAGGGGTTTTAACAAAATTGATCATCGCTTTGACTTTTACCTAAGTAAGGAAATGTTTGTAAACTTAATTCGAGTACGCTGAATTCAATGGTGCTAGTCCCATTTCAAAGTTAGTCACCATTTTTCAGATATCCGTTTTCGACATGTTTTGGCTCTGAGTCAAAAATTTGTCATAATATACACTCATTTTCACGTTGATAGCTCTTGAACCATTAAGATTTTCGTTTTGCTTTCTTCAGCAAAGTTGTTGCGCAAGTCAAGACTTTCCACTTTGCCGAACATATCAAAACCGAAAACCCACATTAAACATATATATGTGTTTTACTTAGGCCATGGTTAGGTTGGAGTGGCTGTTTCCGCACAGTTAGAGTATTAGCGGTCCATTGTGATACCACAAGATTCTATTTCTCCTTTACTCCTGTTCAAACCCATTCAGAGCTGCGTACGTAGAGCAGAATATCTCGCACTCCACACTCCGCGAGATCTGACAGGCTGGCCGTACTGTACACGCCCAAATATTTATGCCTGTATGATAGTGCCGAACACGAGCAAATCAAGTTATCTAAAGTCTCTTCCTCATATCCTCCATGTTCCCCAAATAGGCAGGTTCTTGTCAGTTTTGGTACAAGCTTCTCACAGAAGACTCCGGCTCTTACCTTGCCGTCTAGAGAAACATAGAAACAACTGGAGGTCGGCATACCGAGGCTCAACAGAACGCTCATATCAAATAAGATACAAAAAACACATCAATGACATAACCAAATTTAAAAAAAGTACATAAAATCAAGTTTCGCACACATATACAGGGTGGCTCATAAGTCACTGAACATTGTATTTTTGATATAATTTTTTTATTTTTTTCTCTTTTAATTTTTCAGTATTAGAAGGAACGTTTGGGAGACTCAGTAGCAATGTATACGATTGAGGTATAGTCAAAATTCAATAATTCAAACCCAAAGAAAATTAACACCCGAAATGCACCATCACGAAATCAAGTACGCAATCTAGTAGCTTGCTTTCAATCATCGGGATCTGTTAATCACTTAGCTCGGAGTGGAAGACCACTTGAAGCACGAAGTCAAGATAATATCGAACGAGTTCGGGAGGGTGTAAATGAGAACCCTGAAACACCGACTCGTAAACATGCCACTCAGCTTCAAATGCCCAGAGCGTCACTGCATAGAATAATAAAAAAAATGTATTGCTGTTTCCGTACAAGATACAAATGGTAAATGAAATTTTGCCGCAAGACTATGCAACCCGCTTAAGATTTTGTGCAAAGTTGACCGAATTATTAACGGATGATCCTGTTTTTATAAAAAAAAATTATAATGACCGATGAAGCACATTTTCATTTAAGTGGTTATGTTAATAAGCAAAATTTTAGAATCTGGGGCACCGAAAACTCAAGAGTGATTCAAGAGCTTCCGTTGCATCCACTTAGAGTCACAGTTTGGTGCGGAATATCAGCAGACAAGATCTATGGCCCTTACTTCTTCCAAGAAGGAGATGGAAATGCATTGACTGTAAATGATGAGCGTTACAAGACTATGTTAGAAAATTTCTAGTTTCCCAAACTAGATAATACTCAAGAAATGTGGTTTTAACAAGTCGGAGCTATGTCTCATACTGCAAGGGAAACAATGAATTTGCTGCGAACGATTTTTGGTAACTGTAGCGCTTCACGATTTGGAGATGTTAATTGGCCATCAAGTTCACCCGACTTAACACCGTCATATTTCTTTTTGTAGGGATTTTTGAAAGATCGTATTTTAGCAAATAAACCGCAATGACTGCAACAACTACACGACAACATAATAAATGAAATTATTGCGATTGATCAACCAGTTTTGGTTTCAGTTATGGACTAGGTGCAGCAAAGAGCAGCAGCTTGCGAAGAGGCTGATGACAGGCATCTAACCCATATTATTATTTTATCAAAACTATCTTTTGTAATCAAAATTATTAATTTTCAATAAAAAATAAAAAAAATATATCAAAAATACAATGTTCAGTCATCATGTTCATCATGACTGATGGCCCACCCTGTATAAAAATTGAAAATCATATGTACACTAACTCAATAAAAATTTAACTATTTTGCACAGAATCTAAAAAGGACCGACATTAGACAGATTAGAAAATCTTGGCATAAATTTTGGGCATAATTTGACTCGTGAGTCATGAGACATTTGTATTTTGTATGTATACAAATTTCTCATGAGTCATGAGTCAAATTGCGGCCAAAATCCACACCCGGAAAATATACAAAAAGTAAAACACGAACAGTTTACTTAACGACAAAATCAACACAAAAACCAATAAAATTTACGACTTATTATCCATAACTTAAAAACCAAGGAGGTGCCAAACAGCAGCGCCTAGCAACATTATATAAACAGCTTCAAAAAAAATTATGTAGTAGTAGTAAAAAATAAACCGAAGAAGAGATTATTCTTGAAATCGATATTTCTGAAATAGTTAAAAAATTTAGGAACTAAAAACTACAATATAAAACTAAAAATTAAAAGTTTTTTATTTAAATATATAAAGTGACAAAAGAACACAAAAAAAAGTGAAAATCGGCTTGTGAAATCTGGTGAAATAAATTATATATATGTATAGGTGGAAAATTTACAATTATGAGCAATCGCCGCAAAAGTGAATCAGCGGTATGGTTTATATCGACTATACTTTTCACAAAATGTTATTAGTGGTGTAAATTGGACGCCGTCTTGTGTTTGTACGGCACACATTTTCAATCTGCATAAATGGCAAAACACTGGAGCCACAATATCATTTGAAGTCCCATTCGACAAAGCATGCATGATCCAGTTGAATGTTATGGGTACATGAATTATATTTTCCGTACAAACAGAAAAAAAATTAGTTCTGTGACATACACTGCAACGACAAATGCTCAACTATCGCTGCCGCATTCAGATGAAATTCCTGTTCCGGAAAGATCAAAACCAACTGAAGAATATTTACCACCAACATTTGAATCTGATGAAACCGGAAAAACATCTACATCAATATTCCAACCATCAAATGGCACTGCGCAATGCAATTACATTGAAATCTCACAAAATCGTTTGATTCATGGTACGATGCCTAAAACTATCGCAAAGGACTTAAAACAAGTGAATATTTTGGCTCCAAATGTTCGGATATAAGGAGCAATAAATTGTCGTGATTTTACGAATTTTTTCAAATCAATTGAGAATAATTCACTCGCATTTTGCACTGAATTCTGTGGTTTGGTATCCAAAATCCGTAATCCCGAAGACTGGCGATTGTTTGACCCGTTACACTAAAAACATGTGTTTTATGTGCTTATGGAATACACGTTTTAATGGCAACCAAAACAAAACATAGAACTGGGCTTTACGTGAGAACATTAGATTGCGATACGACAACATCGTTGAGGCTCTACTTGTACCAACTGAAAAAATATAGCTACCACCATTTACAATTTTTATAAAAGCGCTGATTCCAGATGGAAATGCGTTCATCGTAATGTGTCGCCATCTTCCACGGTTAAGTGGAATGAAAATAAAAGAAGGTTGGTGTTTGAATCTACTCGAATCTAAGTTTTCACCAAATGAAACTTCATTTCGCTTTTTGTTTTTTATTACAAGAATACTTAATGGACCAGATATTCGTCGTTTGATGAACAATGATTCATTTGAAAATGCTCTCAGTGAACGAGAGCTTGTGGCATGGAAATGTGTAAAATAAGTTATTAAGAATGTTCTCGGAATTAATCGATCCGATGATTGGCGCAAATATATTGAAAATATGCTGACCGCTTTTCATAATATAAACGGTCAAATGTCATTAAAAATACATTTTTTGCATTATGTCATGCGGAAAAATTCGCCGAACAATCACCAGTCCAATCCGATAAGCACGGCAAGCGTTTTCACCAAGTGACGGCACGGCTCGCACGTAAGTACAGCTACATAAAGGATGACATTTGTTGGAATTTGCAAGAGAAAGAAGATCCCGAAGACGACACAAACGAATCAGAAAATTAAAATTAAAAAAATTAAGAAAAATCACCATAAAATCCACTGAATCGATTTAATTTCAATCGATTTAAATTCAAAAAATAGACCAAAAATGATGAAAAAATTGTTTTTCGTCGAAATAAAAAGAAAAAAAATAACACAAAAATGTGAATATAGATGTGGTTTTCGGTTTTGATACGTTAGGCAAAGTTGTTTATCTTGGCTTGCGCAACGACTTTGCTGAAGAAAGCTAAACGAAAATCTTAATGGTTCAAGCGCTATCAACGTGAAAATGAGTGTATATTTGGACGAATTTTTGACTCAGAGCCAAAACATGTCGAAAGAGGATATCTGAAAAATGGTGACTAACTTTGAAATGGGACTAGCACCATTGAATTCAACTTACTTGAATTAGGTTTTGTCACACAAAACAATATGCTATTCAAGCACAGTGCATCATTTAATGACGGTTTAGTCGTAAGTTACCAAATGATAATGGTTCGGTGTTAGGGGAACCCCGTATTTTTTTCAGTGTAGTTATGGTTTAAGCTTTATCTAGCTATCATGTATTCTATCGCTACCTCGACCTTACTATTAACATAACATAGTTCAATTTAAAATTTTAAATTGTTATCGGTTGCTTTTTTTCATTGTCACCACGAGGAAAAAACCATCCAAATGCTAATAATTTAATCATCGCAAAGTTATACGTGCGGTATACAAGCACGTTACCCTCGTTAACTTTGAAAATGCATCTTCTAAAAGCAGTAACGATTTATTTAATTTTTTTACGGGTAATTATTTTCAAAAACATCGTAAAGTTTTCATAATACTGTATTTTAATAGTTTACCTGATACTACTCTCTCGGTATTTGAAAAACTATTAGTTTTCGCTTTGTAGTTAAATTGTAAACTACAATTGAGGTGAGAATATAATTTTTCGGTTGTAATTATAAAAAATCTCATGGTAACATAATTTTTTTTCTTACTTTAAACTGATTTTATTACCATATCAGAGCATACGAATTCCATGTTGTGGCGCACACCCGTTTGAATTTATGAACATCATCATCGCCGCACATTTGTATTTCCAAATTTGGTAATTTGACTTTTAAACTGCTGTGAATGAAAAAATCTATATTTTATTTATGTAAGTCATGATTTTGTGCATTCTGCTTTCATTTCTTATGATAATACTGTCCATCGTTATGGTCTTAACGTATATACGTCTTACGTATAGTCGTAAATTGTTTTTCACGCATTACTTGCGGGATGAAAATTAATGTTCAACTATATAGCGTTGTAATTGGATTGCAAAATACGATACATAAAATGCGCCAAGTTTAATACAGCTGAGAGTTACGGAAATTTTTATATAAATCTTCTTCACTTTCGCGTATATTATATGCACATACCTATATAATGGTACATAAAGATGATAGCTTCAAGATGGAATTGCGTGTATGAAGTAACGCTAATTGGAAAAATTAAAATAAAAGGTGATTGTTCACACGATCTAGACGTAATGATTACAACAGATTTAGATTATTAGAATTACCTAAATTAGGCACACTTTTGCTGCGCGGGGTTTGTCAACCGTTTATCTCGTGTTTAATAGAAATTATAGAGACGGTTTACACGTCAAGGTGGCCCCCGCAGTTATTTTTAAAAACAGTTTGTAATAATTTTTTATTGTTTTCGAAAGTCGATTTATCTCTCTTGACCAAGGTGAATTTGTTAGGTAATGGTAATACTTATAACGTACAATTAATTATCAACTAATTAGAATCATCAAATGCCCATCCATAGATCATCATTTGACTGCATATTAGGAGTTGATGCAGCGATTCACAATATACCAATATTTTAAGTAAAGCACAAAATTATAGGAATGGCATAAAACTTTGCACAAACATACAAAGACATTCGTACACTAGTCACCATGATTGAGATCGCCAAAAAGGTCATATGATTATACGTATAAATTATAATTATAATTAATTATTGGTCAATCTACATATTTGCTTTCTATTTCAATTAAATCAACGTACGTGTATGTGCACAACATTAGTTTATTTCGTAATACGTAATTATTCTTTATAATTTATAGGTAATATATACAGACGATAAATCAGAAACATCTCTAAATTATGTCTTTGATGATTCGGAACAACGTCTAGCAGTCTCAATTAACTTTAATATACGAAAGATAAACTTTTTATTCAAAACGCGTTCGATGCTGAAGAAATAAAATTATTTTAGCAGCATAATTGAGTTTGTTTTTTGGGGTATAAATTGCATAGCTAAGATCTATGTACAAACAAATTGGTATCATCTCTCATGCTAATTCAATTTTCTTCCATTTTTTATGTTATGAACTGTTGAGTGATTGTCTTGCAGTGTTGGTTAAACTATATAAGCAACGCCGTAAAAATCTGTTTAGGTCAACCGAAAATCATCTTTTGGTCCAAAATTGTGCCCCGAAAAAGCGCAATTATTTAGGCTGGCGTTACCAAAATAAAAAACCCTCACTAACAAAATCGTCTCCTAAAACTTAAATTTCAAATCTCTTTGCAAAATATCATTCATATCTATATGTACATAATTTTATGCCAATAACTATATTTAGGAAAGTCGGAGTTCTGAAGGGAGTTCCCGTTGCCAATATTCCAATATGTGCCATTCAACAAAGTTTTAGTTTTAGTTTTCCCTAAAAAAAAGTTATTCCTAAAACCCAACTACAATAATAAAATATCTGTATGTATGTGAAAAATTCATAAAATCGAATAAATTAATTAACTTCTTATAAACGGGTAAAATAAATATATGCAAAATCCTAAATGGCTAGTCAATTAGAGCAGGACTATTGCAGACCAAGAAATTAACACAATTTTCAAAAATTATGAATAAGAAATATTTAAACACATAATCGGAGTTATTAAATATATATTCAGGTTTTTCTAATTTTCCGATATTACTAAACGGCGGAACCATTAGCAGAAAATAAATTTGAGTTAATCTAGGCTGGTGTGAACGAAAAATTATTTACATTTTCCAAAAAGTAGGCCCAATGGTAGCTAGGATTAAGGATATTTGAACACATACCCGAGGATATTAAATAAATTCAGTTTTTCCGAGTTTTCCGATATTAATTAACAGCAAAACCACTAGCGGAAAAAAATTCGAGTTAATCTAGGCCTGTGTGAACGAAAAATCATTAACATTTTCCAAAAAGTAGGGCATATAGCATATATGCTAGTTAGGATTAAGGATATTTGAACACATAACCGGGGTTATTAAATAAATTTGGTTTTGCCGAGTTTTCAGATATTACTAAACGGCGGAACCACTAGCGAAAAATTAATTTGAGTTGGTCTAGGCCTGTGTGAACGGAACATCATTCACATTTTCCAAAAAGTAGGGCCTTGGTAGTTAGGATTAAATATATTTGAACACATAATCGGGATTATTAAATAAATTCGGGTTTTCCGAGTTTTCCGATATTACTAAACGGCGGAACCACTAGCGAACACTTAATTTGAGTTGGTCTAGCCCTGTGTGAACGGAAAATTACACACATTTTCAAAATAGTAGGGCCTTTCATAACCAATACTTTTGAAAATTTAAATTATTAGTTTATTTTCAGTTTTTGGCCAATATCTCAAAAACTTCCACTAGTAACCAATACTTTCGATAGTTGTTCTAATACCTAGGTCATGCTGAGACTACGAGGAAAATTTGGGGAAAATTTATGGATTAGAATTTCCACTATAATTTTTTGATTTTCTGCGGCCATATAAGTTATTTTCAGATTTTTGCCGATATCTCAAAAACTTCTACTAGTAACCAATACTTCCCGTCCAACTTAACCGTAATATCTCACTATTTTGGGTGTCGTCTGCAAGACAAGTGCCGCACTTTATCTGAAATCTAAGTGCTATACTCTGTCTTGAACTTTGAAATACTGGGCTTCATCACCGAATGTCTGAGGTTTTAAAAATCTATTCGAGCTTTCGACGTTGAGTGCAATCTGTGAACCTCTTTTCTTTGTTTGCGAGATATGCCTAACCTGGCTTTGACTTCTTTAATTTTTCTTTCAACTTCTAGATGGATTTTTAACTCGAACTTTTCAATTCGGGTCGTCCTATTGGTTTCAACTGCTCGTACCTTCGTGACAAAAAACATAATTACACTTTTTAGTTTTTCTATTTCGTGTTCTTGCACCCGTATACGTTAATCCAATCGATCTGCCCGTTATTTTGAAAAATCTGTAGCAAAACTAATCATCTTGTTGCTCAAATTTCGAATCCAGCTTGTCTAATTTATCGTTTATTTTCTCCATCAGAAGCATAAGTGTTTTCATCATGTCATCAAGCCATTGATGTTGCTCGACAATAAGCGGTTGCTCACAAATAGTTCATTTTGTTGCGTGCACCGATCCGATTTTCTCACTGAGCGCCTCCTCTTCTGAGTCTCTTCCTCCCATCTAACGCAGCCACGACACCATCTCTCCTATTTTGTCCGGCTGAAGGCCCATGACTCAGCCACATTTCCCTTAATTTCTGTGACTTGTAGGAGTTTATCTCTAGTAAGCTCAGTTGTAATGATATTTACAAAAGTGCACTTCTGACACCAAATGTTACGAATTTTGAGCGATCATACCTGATTCGCATTGGTATATTTTCAATAAAACACTCAGCGTTTAAGTACACACCTTATTTCCAAACACCTTTAATTTCTTCAGCAATTCACTAACTTCACTCTACATTACTGTTCACTAATTTACTTTTACTGTTCACTTAGTACAACGATACAATTATCCGTAATACAACGAGCGGATACTTTAAATCAAGATCAGCATGACTTTCCTTGAAAAGCGTATAAGACGAGGTAACTGCCTAGTTTATGATTGGGTATGATCAATGTAGATTTCCGACAGCAACATCCACGACACCAATAGTGAAGTATCGCATGATATTGTTCATTGTGAAATGTAAATGTGTACACGTTAGGAGATCGAGCATAACTTCAGTACCAGCTGAGCAGAAGATATTTCAAAAACACTGAACTTTCACGCATATAACTCCGAAAGTGACAAATATGATTTTCAGTAATTCAAATATATTTGTATGAACTTGACACAAGCCGTTCCAATCAAAATTTTATATTGCAATACAGTTCTTCATGAACTCTTTTTCGCTCTTTGTTGGGACTCGATTATATACTCGATCATACTTAGAACGAAAAATCTTTTATTTATCAAACATTTCTAGCTTTGTGGCATTTTAGTTTGATAGGCAGAATTACGATTTGACCAACGGTAATTAATTTGATAGTTTTTAGTTCTGGATGTTGGTTCTTCAGAAAAAAATGTTCTCAATCCAGATCATCGCTCATTTAAGAATGCGAGCTCTTCAATAATAATGGTTGGCACTTTATTATAGAACTTTTTTTCGAAAAGTTTCGAACGATCAGTTTCTGTCGTTTACATAAAGAACGTATTTGTGATTGACTATTTCATATTAACAAACAAAGCAATTTCCGAGACTAGGCTCTTCCACCCTCTTTCCGGGGGCAAGAAAACTGGGATTTCCCTCCTTCCTTTACACAATCTGGGAATTAACAAGGGCATAGTTTATTTATGATCTCTGAAGACCAGATGACATCTGCTTGTTTTCTGCTTCTCTTGCTAATCCCTTGCACCTTCAAATCTGGTGCCGTTTCTATATTCAACAAGACCTTGTGACTGCGTTCACGTTCTTTCCATCTAAACCTAAACAAGATAAATATGGCTCTGAACCATTTGATTCTGGGCCATATTTATCTCATTTATCATAATGTTTTTACTTTCCTTGATGTAGTAAATCATAAATAAATAATGACTTCGAGATTTTTGCAGATTTGTCCCATTCGCTGTATCGCCAAAGTCAAAAAAGTAGTTTTCAAAAAATCTCTATAGTTTTTGCACATAATTTGAGAAGTTACTCATTCACGAGAAAAACGGTTATGATTAAAAGCTTCTAAATTAAAATTGCAACATACCGGTCTAGATCATTTTATAAATTTTTAGCGGAAATGGCGTGTTTCACAAAAAAACTGTTTTTAACGAATTAGTTGATTGGGATGAAACTTCATACTTAAGCTTTTTCCACAAATTATTAAATATCAGTGAGTTTTGTCTAAAATCGATTCTCCGAAAGTGACAGCTTCAATAGAAGCTTCTTAGAATTTTGTAAATATTTTAAAAGTATTTCAATTACGCGAAATTGAAACCCAGAAGGTTCTAAATTAAATTTGCACAAATACAGTGATTGAAATTTAGCAGAAATGATGTTTTTTGGCCAGAGAGTATTGGCCGAAATCGGTACACCGGAGGTGACACCTTCCATAGGGGCTTTTTCGTTTTTCCACCGATTGAAAAATGTATAATTTACGAGAAAAACTGTAATAGATTCTAAAATAGTTTTGTAGCAAAGCCTGCCCAGACCAGTTTTCAAAAAATAAGCGGAAATGACAATTTCAGTAAAAATTTCACACTTGTACTACTTCTGAACCGTAATATTTATTATTTTTCCAGAACTTGGGAGATCTAAGTAATTTTTGGCAGAGATCGGTCTACCGGAAGTGGCCGCTTCCATTAAAGCTCTTTGTTGTTGCAAATATTTTGAAAAGTATATCATTTAATTTTATCTTAATCGATCAAGTCGATTAAACATAAAAAGATTGTAAATTGAATTTCAGACAAAGTTAATTCAGATCGTATTAAATAAAACTTTTCCGGAAATGACGAGTTTTGATAAAAACACTTTATTTTTACTATTCGAAATAAAACTTCACATTGAAACTTTTTTCATGTGTACTAGAAGTGCCAGCTTCCGTAGGAGCTTTTAAATTTTGCAATGAAGATTAAATTTTTTAATAGGCGTTGATAATGTTGGTTTTCTAAAGCAGGAATAATGATTTTTGATTTTACAAAACAATTTTTATCACAAGTCCAGTAGGTTCAATTTTTCGATATAGAAATTATTTGTATTGTATTCGGGATCTATATACATTTGTTAACGACAGTCGGGTGTTGATCATAACAATGACACCAATTCATTATGTTCTTATAGCACAATCAATTTCCATAGTAAAAATGTATCTAAGAATTTTCCATCTTACATATATAAAACACAAAAAATGTTTCTACCTATGTCCTTTATAGACTTTGGAACCATCCAACCGATGTGTCCCAAACCGATTTCATTTGAAAGGCAATAATGTGAAGATGGTTTTAGACCACCAAAACAATGCATTTGGCACATTCGGTCCTTTCATGAAGTCGATTTTCGACCAAAAATTTTAACCTCATCAAAGGGTGGTGTTACTCGCAAATGAATTAAAAACATTAGTGTGAAGTTGGCGCATAATACAGACATACTGTCAACACAAAAAAAAACAATGATCATTCATTCTCATCAGAAAGTTTTTATCATGTGTGGTTGTTATCGCGTCGATCATGTCACATAATGGGGTTAGAAAATATTAAAAACCACATAAATAGTAAAAAAATATCTGTTTTCGTGAAATTTGGTAATGATTTCGAGTACTGTTTGCAAAAATTATCTATCCACACATAAAAAATAAAAAATATATTAGTTATCATAAATGCCACCGAAAAGAGCTTGGAATGGAAGAAATACAGCAGATGCGAAACGAAAGAGCAGCCGAAATGCCCGAACAACGTAAAGTGCGTTTGGAGTCAACCCGGCTGAGAGATCAGCAGTCAAGAGCAGTAGAAACACCCGAACAACATGAAGCATGTCTAGAACTAGTTCGAATCAGAGCTGCTGAAACTCGTCAACAGCATGAAAAGCGACTTTAAGGTAATCACTTACGAGCGGCTCAATCGAGACAAAGAATCGATTTTCAGTTGGCGGCAATAATTGGTCAACAACTGAAACTACACTAATCATCTGAATGTTGTGATTGGGCCGATGAGCACTCTTTGTTTGTATTGCCACGCCCTTAAATTTCAAAAGGAATCACCCGGCATGTGTTGTTCGAATGGTAAAATCAGGTTGTCACCGCTGGTTGAGCCATTGCAAACATATTGTTAGCAATTCAGGTTTTTCTGTTTTTTTCGTTTTTTTATCATCAATATAAAATATTTCTCCAGGTTTTACGCCAACATTCAAAGTGCAAGGACAAGTTTACTACCAAATCGGTTCGCTTCTTCCAACTCCAGATCCAGGTTCCAAGTTCTTGCAAATTTATTTCACAGGAGATGAAGAAGAAGAAGTTGATCAACGTTGCGCTGCTATCAACGGAGCACGTTGTGAAATTACTTCAAATTTGCAACGTTGAACCAACATTGAAAACGAGCGGCTTCTGTACGTTCGTTTGAATCAAAAGAAATTGCGTGTCGTAGGTTATATTCATTTGCGCGATGCAATTGCAATTAATGGAAACGCTACCAACATTGGTCAAATGTGCATCATTCCTGCTTTGTATACTGGAATCCCAAGACATATGCATGAATATGCTCAAGATACGTTGACGTTTGTTTGCAGATACGGACGACCAGATCTTTTCATCACATTAACGTGCAATTCAGCTTGGTCGGAAATCAAAGATTTGCTATCGCATCACATGACAGCTAGAGTTTTCAAACAAAAACTAATGCAACTCATGGATCTCATAATAAAAAATCGTATTTACGGCGAAGTGCAATGCTGGATCTATTCGATTGAATGGCAAAAGTGGGGTTATCGCACGCTCATATTCTAATTTGGCTGAAAAAAAAAATTGTTCCAACTCAAATCGGAAGTGTAATATCTGCTGAACTACCGAATCAATAAGAAGATCCGAAACTTTTTGACGTTGGCTGCAAGAACATGATTCACGGCCCATGCGGTGCATTGAATATGAGTTCGCCTTGCATGAAAGACGGGAAATGCACAAAAAGATAACCACGCGATTTGAATGATGGAACTCAAACTGATGAGGATGCATATCCGAAATACAGACGACGAAAGCCAGAAGATGGAGGATGCACCACCACCATTAAAGTAAGAAAGGTTGATATTGACATTGATAACAGATGGATTGTTCCATACAGTCCAATACTGTCAAAAACATTTCAAGCTCATATCAATGTGGAATACTGCAACTCCGTAAAATCCATTAAGTACATTTGCAAATATGTTAACAAAGGCAGTGAAATGGCAGTGTTCGGGCAATCAAATCGAAACGATGAAATCACTCAATTTCAGATGGGTCGTTACATCAGCAGTAATGAAGTGGTCTGGCGAATTCTTGATTTCAGAATTCACGAACGATATCCAACTTTTCAACATCTTGCTTTTCATTTAGAAAACGGTCAACGTGTTTATTTTACTGAAGAAAATGCCGAAGAACGAGCAGCACAATAAAATACTTACGGCTTTTTTTCAATTGTGTCAAACTAATAATTTTGCGAAAACATTGCTCTATCATGAAGTTTCAAAATGTTACACTTGGAACATAACAAGCAAAATGTTTTACAGGAGAAAGCGGACGCTGTAGTTCTAGACTATGCTGGTGTTCGTGCATCTGATGCATTGGGTCGAGTATATACTGTACATCTAAATAACGCTGAATGTTACTATTTGAGAATGTCGCTTCACGCAGTCAAAGGTCCAACAACACTTCGGCTTATTTAAAAACGATTAGCCGACATTGACAGAAGAATAACTCTGTTTGCAATTATTTTAACGACTTGCTTGCCTTCTGATCCAAAAAATCTTTGGGAAAAGAATAAAGAAAGCATCAGGGACGATATACTAAGCAAACACGTAGAATCCGAATGTAGAAATCCAGTTTTCGGATGACATTGGACTACCAACACCGACACATGATCGAAACAATATTCAAGGCAGAGATTTGGTATACGTGAACGTCAATATAATTCTGATGAATTGCGGAATTATTTTCCTTGACGCACTTGGAGACACTGGAAAAACATTCTTGCTGAATTTGATACTCGCTGAGATTCGATCGAAAAATGAAATTGCACTAGCTGTAGCATCGTATGGAATCGGATCAAAGTTACTCCATGGTGGGCGTACAGCGAATTTAGCTCGTAAGCTTCCATTAAATGTAAACCATACCGAAACACCAACATGTAACATCGGTAAAAATTATTTCATGGCTGCAGTATTAAAAACAAGCTCACTTATTGTATGGGATGAATGCACTATGGCACACAAGAAATCTCTTGAAGCTCTTGACCGTACTCTCAAAGATTTGAGAGCAACTGACCGAACAATGGGTGGAGCTCTATTGCTTCTTGCTGGTGATTTTCATCAAACTTTGCCAGTGATTCCAATATCTTTGGAGTCATATCTGTGGAGACATGTAGAGAAACTTACATTGTCGACAAATATGCGGGTGCATTTACTTTAAGATGCTGCTTCAAGAAATATATTTTCCGTCAAACTTTTGCCAAATGCAGTCATCAATTCAAAATTTTGTGCAGAAAGTTTTTCCCGATAATACAAACAATTTCAAAAATCATGCTTGGCTTTGCGGTGAAGTCGTCAAGTACAAATAGATTGACACGGAATACCACCACACATATTAACTTTAAAAGTTAGTTCACCGTTGATGCTCATTCGAAACCTATATCCACCGAACTTGTGCAACTCAACAAGACGTGCTGTTAAAAAACTATCGAAAAATTTCGATGGTCAATCGCAGTGTTGCTGATTTGAACTTAGAAAATTCCTGTTTTTCGCGCGGCCAGTTATATGTTGCTTGCTCCAGAGTTGGAACGCCGAAAAATCTTTACGTTTACACACCTACCGAAAACACTCAAAATATTGTTTATCCGCTAGCTAAGATAAAAAAATTTAAATGCATTTCTTTTATTAACCTAGTAGCACATGCCGGGTATCCGCTAGTATAATTATATGGAGCAGTAGACATCCTCAAAAAATATTTGTTTTTCATTTATTCATTTTTGTCAACAAATTTCGAACACACAAAACTTCGGTTCCGTGGAAAATAGTGTATCAACCACTGTCTATATTATCTCATAATATAGCGCCTCGGTAAAATTTATTGACGAAACATATAGATAGAACCGTATAATTTGATTGTGCAGCTGAGTGATAAATTTTTCAAGAATAATTTAATTTGAATTTTTACCAATTATCTAGGTTAAACGTTAGATTTCATTAAAACAACAACAATTGTTATGATTAAAATCTATAGAAATGTAAACGATTTCGTAGTGAGCACACATAGTTACATCAAAACTAACAATTTTTTTTTTTCTGTATGCTAATCATGTTAAAAAATCTTTCAGTTCCCATAATCTTAAATTGCAAGGCGTCTCTTAATTAATTAATTGCTTTGTAATGCATTTCAAATTTTTATTTGATATTGTAAAATCGTTCTAAATGGTTTAGATGTTACAGAGCTCTAGAAAAATACTCACATTCTCCGCTTAACAACTATACGAGTGCAACGTAATTTGAGCGATGATTATCGCACGCCAGAACATATTTCAAATCGTTTTCGTTTTATAATATGAGTGATTACAGCACACAAAACTTCTGCCCCCCTCCACTCGATTTCCATCTATAACTTGATTTATGGATTCACTTAATTTTAATTAAAATAATAAAGTTTGTAGCGGTGTTCTATGTTGGATTTTCACCCAAAGGTAAACAAATTATTAAAATATGCAACTAGACGACGACGACGGGTAAACAAGAGTTGTAATTAATTAATCAAAGTCCAAATGTTGTTGTAATAAAATTGACTATATAGTTAAAACACTACTATGTTTTTGTTGTATATGTTTCTTGAGCATTGCAAGACAAAAAAATAAAATTACTCAAAGCTTTAATGAAAAGCTTTTGAATTTATATTTAGCATACATTTAGGCGTTTAAAATATCAATTTTCGGAAGTATAAAAGTGAATATGAATACAACATGTTTACTGGATGGTGTTGAACTACTTGATTAAAGAACAAGTAATGTTCACCAATATTTGCATAATAATTCACAGCCGTGAGAAATGTTAATATTGGACTAAATTGCGTACAATTTATGTATATGCCTGCTTGAGTTTATTTTGAATGCAGAATAGAAGTTAAGTTCCTATGCATAAAAAAGTGGAAGGGTGCTTATGTTGTGGCCAAAACCTAAATTTATTTTACCACGAATGTATAAATGGATGTCGAATACACAAATCATTGGATGATAATGATGTTTGTGTTAAAATCTACAGTGTTAAATTTGTTATTTTTTCCAATTGGAATTTATTTTCAAATAAAAATTATAAAATTGGACACGATTCTTAATGTTGTGCCGTCGAATCTGGAATTATCTACAGATTTCAGTTGACATTTTTTGGAAGATAAAGCCGAGACCCATTTATAAAATGTAAGTCAAGTTTGTTTAATCTTAATTCGTTCTATAAAAAATTATATTTAGAAATTGAGCATTGTTGACGGGTTTCAATAGCCAATTCTAGAGATATTCACAGGGTCTCAATAACAATTTCAATTATATCATCCAATCTACTGGATTTAATGCGATATGCTATAATTTGATCTATTTTACTATGTTTTATAGATTTTAGAAACTTCACAATTTTGAAGAATATTTCAAGTTCTAAAAAGGGCGGGCTAAACATATTCACATCCTGAGAGTTTACAAATAGATCAGACAAACTCTCGAGGTAACCAATACGGAACCCTAACCGCCTTTTATTAAGTGTATACACATTTTAACGGTTCCATAATTTTTACCTTCGTAAAATTTTTTACACCGCCGATCCAAGAGATGCCTACATGTTCTCATTCACATTTTCGAATAGATTACACAATATTCTACCGTTATGGACCTTGCTATATGTTTAAAATATAATTCTTGTTTTCATTTGTACTGCCATTACAGGAGATGTCCAGGAAATCTCGACTACAACTGAATAAGCCTAACAATGATTTTTGGAATTTTCAAGTTCCGTAATTTAAAAAAAAAAAATATTATTTCCTTCTGCAAAATTTTAACAATATCTCCAATTGGAGTTTAAATTGACATTCCCAAGAAAACGACGAACCCGTTTCAATAAATTTATTTAAATATCTGGAAAACTATAGATGTCGTAGGTCATCAGCACGAGGATGAAATTCTATGACTCGTGCAAGGGGTCACTGGTTCGCTGATCAGTTCATGTCTTTGACCAACACATTGTTATTCATTTGGATTGGAGCCTTCTTGGTTCGCCATTTAGTTCGCTGCTGGACATATTTATTGTGCCAACTTTACCAGAATTACTGGTCCCGTTGTTGGACAATCTATCATCTATGGAAATGGTACGATTTCAACTGCGATGAGGTAAGCGGTTCTATTTCCGTGTCGTTAATTGCGCGCAAATGTGTCGAATTTAGAATTGCTTCTACTTCCGCTGGCAATCTACTCATTTCTTCGAGTGTAAATATGATCTAGTCAATGAATCTCTTGATGTGGGACTTTGCTCATTTTATTGCTGCCTCCCACAATCCACCAAAGAAAGGAGAAATAGGTGGCATGTATTGGATGTACAAATTACAAATGTATTTCCGGCCTTTTATAGAGGTGTCGTTAGTATCACTGCTTGCATATTATTCAATCGGGCAATACATGTTTTTTGTAGGTTAGATGTCAAACTTGAATATTTACCTACTAGTGACCTGTGTTCAATGCGTAAACAACAATTATTTTCATATAATTAAAAACGTCGAATTTTGTGCCAAAAAATAGCATTTGGGAAGTTTTACTTCATTATTTTTTGTTGAAGAAAAGTGCAACGGAAACAAATCGTTGGCTTGTGGAAGTTTACGGTGAACATGCTCCATCGAAAGCAACATGCAAAGAGTGGTTTCAAAAATTCATAGTAGGTGATTTTGACGTAAGAGACGAAGAACCTGAAGGCGGCCTAAGAAAATTTGAAGATACAGAATTGGAAGAATTGCTTGATGTGTACCCTATCTCAGATTGAAAAACAATTGGCAGAAGAGTTGAATATTATCCAACAATGTGTTTCGCAACGTATACATGCAATGAGATTGGTTCAGAAGCTGGAAAATTGAAAGATCGGGACATATGGAACGTCGGAAAACCATGTGCGAATTGTACTTCAACGACAACAAAGGTAGGGGTTTTTGCATCGGATCATCACTAGGAATGTAAAGTGGATCCATTATGACAATCCAAAGCGCAAACCAGCGTGGGTCAAGCCAGGAGAACCAGGGCCGTCGACGCCAAAAGCAAATATCCATAGTTCGAAGGTGATGCTTTGTATTTGATAGGGTATACGAGGGCGGATTGAAGATGAAGCTACCTAAGTAGGAAAACAAAATTTTTTTTGCCAAAAACCATTTATTTCTCAACATAGTCTCCATTTAGTTCGACACACTTAGTAAGACGATATTCCAACTTTTTTATACCATCTGAATAATACGATTTCGGGAACCCCTCCAAATACGCGTTAGTTTCGATAATCACTTCTTCGTCTGAGGTGAGTGGTTTCAGGTGTGTAGTGGTGGACCCACGTTTCATCAACAGTAATTAATCGACGCCAAAAATCAACAGGATTACGCTTTATCATGTCCAAACACCGCTGTGAAGTGGTCTGCCGAACTCGTTTTTGTTCGACACTGAGCAAACGCGGCACCCAGCTTGCCGATAGCTTTTTCATATACAAATGTTCATGCAAAATGTTGAACACACGTTCATATGATATGTTTACCATTTCAACAATCTCACGTAACTTGACTCGGCGATCATTCATAACGATATCGAGGATTTTCTTAATATTTTCTTCAGTAACCACTTCTTTTGGCCTTCCTGTTGATGGTATTGTTGCAGTGCTTCTTCGGCCGCGTTTAAATTCAGCAATCCAATATTTTACCATGTAATCTGACGGAGCAGACTCACCGTAATGTTTATCGAGCTTTTCTTTTGTCTCTTTCGCCGTTTTCCCTTTCAAATAATAGTGTTTAATCACTGCACGAAATTCGTTTTTTTCCATTTTTCAAGAAACACAAAAGTTGCTTACTTCAAACGACTACAACAAATAAACTAATCGATGAATTTAGGTGAAATTTTAACAGCTGACGTTTGACAGATCGCAATTTCTAAAAAACAAAAAAAATTTTTTTTTGTGTTTGTACTGCCATCTAGCGCTAGGTAGTTTTATTTTCAATCCGCCCTCGTATGAAGGGTGTCATTTATTATGAGCTGCTGAACGAGCGTGAAATCATTACGGGACAAGTTTATACCAACTGTTGACATACATTGCTTCCTATGATTACTACTTGTTCCGGTCGATGTAATTAGCCCTGGCACATCAGCACTTCCCTTCATATGAAACAACCAGACTTCTTCTTTCGGGGAATCCGTTTATTGCCTGAACGATGGGCGATGGTTATACCTTCCGAAGGAGCATACTTTGAATAAAACATTCTTTCATTTTCTACACAAACTAATGTCTTTTATTTCACTAAAAAGGTCGGAAATACATTTGTACACCCAATACTTTTAAGTTATTCAATTGCTAGAAAGATGATTAGAAATAACGTTGGAAACGATGTTTGATTTGGTAAATTTTTTCTATAGTTTACTGTCGCAACCAATAAAATTAGTCCGTTTGTCACTGGGCAATTCACAACAAACCCGACGCCGCGATCAAATTTTAGGAGAGTCTTGATGTGCTATACATGTTTATTTGCTCTTGACATTAAGTCACCATTGCAAGTGATAGTTGGGACGACCGCCAATAGCAATGTCAACCCAATGAACAAACAGAGAAGTAAGTATGTTGTTGCCAACAATCCAGTTTTTTCCTGCACGAATGTACATAGATCTTGAATACACCATTCTTGATTTCTTAATTAAAGTTACTTCTCCTGCATTATCAAAATTCGTCTTTCTGGCCATGTTGATAATTTAATCTTGAAATTTATTTCAATCTTTTAATTCGTTGTCGTTCGACTTTCAGGAAAGGTGACACTTCCCGTATACAGGGTTCTACCAAATTTCGCTAGGATTTCTCCAAGTATGTAGTTTCATTCCAAATAGTCAATTCACCTGGACTTTAGAGATGCCGAATTTTGGTGAATTAAATTTGTTTTCCTCAACTCATAATTTCCAGATAAAAGGGTTACTATGAAAGTTGTCATTTCCAGAGGATCAATTTGGACCCAAAAACACTAGGATACAGTTTCAGTTCGATTAGTCAATTCATGCTGTACGTATCAATAAGTTTTCTTGAGTCTCCTCTCCACCGACATTTAGTCAAAAAACTCAAATTCAAAAATCATCGTGATTACTTTTTAAAAAATATTTTTTTGACAAAAATCTACGTTTCCGTTTAAATTTTGGAAAATTGATTTCAAAATATTTACAAAAAACTAGAAAGTTCGTATTGAATGTGCTACTTCCGGTGGACCAATTTTGACCAAATACCACTGGGTTTTCCAATTTTTTGAAAAACCTTAAGTATTAAGTTTCTTTCGATCAATCAATCCGTCATGGGCCGAATTTTTTTTTGAAAAACAATTTTTTGTTGCAAATAGTTATTTTTCAAATTTAATTTAAAAGCTAGCTCACAATCGTTTTTCTCGTACAAGTAAATATTATCACGTCTTATCTTAAAATTTTCTCGTAAATGCTAAACTTTTTAAAATAGTGACAAAAACACGAGAAAGTTCTTATCGATGCTGCTTTTCCGGTGGAAAAAATTAAAAAGCTCCTGTGGAAGTCGTTATTTCTGGTGGACCGATTTCTGCCAGAATTTAATGAAATCTCCCAATTTGTGAAATAAGTTTAAGTATAAAGTTTTCCATTGATCAATCAATCCGTCTGGGCTGTACAGGACCGAATTATTGTAAAGAAACTGTTTTTTGCTAAAACACTTCATTTTCGGTTTAATAAATCGGTTACATTTTCTGAAACTGTATTGTTTCAAAATTAGTTTAAAATAGTTTAATTCATAATAAATTTTTTCGTAAATACTTTACTTTTCAAAATAATTACAAAACCCGATGGAAGCTGCCAATTCCGATAGAAAGATCAAGGCCAAAATCCATTGGTACCTCCAAATTAATAGAAAATGCTTAAGTATCGGATAATTCATCTGGGTTGTAAAAAATGACACAGACATTTAATCTGCACACACACACACATACATGTACACACCCGCAAACAGAGATTTTAAAAAGGATGTGATTAACCTCGGCAATTTTGAGATTTTACTATATGTCGGTGGAAACCATTATGCTCGACGAATTTTATTTACCAGCGCCAGCACGTCCCGGTTTTTATATGTTGAAGAAATACATTTTCGTATTTATATGTTACAGTTAAAGTGTGAAATCGTTAAATGTGCGAAAATAAAAATTTTAAAAATCGTTTACACGATTAAAAATCGGAAGCAACACGTTTACTCATCCCGTCACCTATATACCCAAAGTATTGTTTATTCACCTTATTGTACCTACTACCATTTTGCACCTCTTCACCACGCAATAAAATGGTAAAGCAAAACAAACTTTCTGGCAAATAATGAAAATACAAGCCCTCGGTTCAAAAAATGAATGCCAAAATATCACCGAACGCTCACTGGATATTTAAGGATATATAACTCCAGCTAAACAGGACCAAAAACATACATCGATTTATAATAAATTGGTGAAACTCTCAGACAAATGTAATCTTCAGCTAACCTGATCAAAATGGATATCGCTTGCAATAAAAAAATCCCAGTCTGAATTATTGTTCAAGAAAAAAATAACCACATCTACCAGACAATGAAAATCCCATATAAAACAATCGGTTGTCCACAAACTCGTCGTGTGGCCACCATATCTGTCCGTCACATTTACTATTTTTTGTTTAATTGGAGCCGAAACACAATGAAAAACACTAAAATCAATCAAAAAGTCTGATTTGACACACGAGTTTTGTGCAGTCGGCACATTTGGTACAGCGATTTTCTTTTAAACCATAGCTGAATCTAGCCTCGTACAGCGTTATGATAATCGATTAAGCTCATTAAAGTACATTGTTGATCTACAACATACTCGATCTCATCTAACATACTCGATTTCAACCAGAATCAAAATTATTCATATCTATAAAGCAGCTGCGGGTACAGAAAATATCTTAGAAGATTCTCCCATTTTCCAAATTTCTTTCCGATCAACCAAAATCACCATAATTTGTCCGATTTGTTATACATATACAAAAAATTGAATATTACGTATCAACCAAACAGTATTGTGCCGTATTGTCTACACCGCATAGTTAATTAATATTCTACACATGTAAACAATGTATGTAGAAAATTATAAAAATGGCGTTTTCTTAATGTCATCATTGAAATATGGAGTTCCTTCTACCTCCACCAGTGTTGGGCATTTTACATGTAAAAACGTTATCTACATTTTTATATAAATAACGTAAATTACATAAAAATGTTTGTAATTTACATAAAGTATGTAAAAAACGTGAAAATTCTCAAAAATAACTGAAAATATTGTTTAAATGTAACAAATGTTTCATCATCAATCAAACAGTTTATGTACCGTGATATTATTGTTAAAGTATTGGTACAGAAGGTAGCTGGTTAGATATCCGTGGTATATGGTAGTTTATATCTAATCAGCTGGTTTCACAAAACTCAATTTACAATTACTGTTATAAATTCGGTTTATTACAACAATAATTATTATTTAACTACAGATGTTCACTCGCTGATGGTTGGTTGTCAAGAGAATGATTTACAATTTATATTTTATAATCAACAATTTTGATTTTCTTAGTTGGTAAGCTTTATAGTTCATCGGTTTTGTAACGACTAATAGATGTCGTAATGGAATGAACCATAAAGCACCAATCGCACTCATTATGTGCACTTGTGTAGTTGTGTTTAATGGACTTAACAAATATAAACAAGTGTTAAACGTCAAGTGTTTGCGATCGGAGTAAATAAATTGGTAAGTACAAGTTTCGGTTTTTAAATTACATAATTCTTACAACTAATTACTTTTAATTATTTCAGAATTCCATTTTAATGATGGGTTGGACTAACTTGAATTGAGATAAGTATTAATTATATGTTAAACAGACTAATTATGCTAATAATATCCATTTCTATGTGATTCTAGGTTATGTCAACATAAATAATTTAAATTGGAGGGTAAGTTAGTTTAACATTACAATGAATTCGTTTTTATTCTAATTCTAATTTTTGTATTTGCAGATACTGAATTAAATTCTAGTGGTTAGTGCTCAACATCCCGGCCCTCTTGAATCGGTTGATTCAACTCAGTGGTAAACGACAAAGTTTATGGATTGAACGTTTTATATGGCCGTTTTGTGTTTTGACTGTAACAACTCTTACATTGTCATCAGTGCCTCGATGTAGTTCTATAACTTTTCCCATTGACCATTTTGAAGGAGGTAAGTTTATTTCCTTGATGAGTACTATGTCGTTTAATTTAATATTGTTTTGCTTGATGTGCCATTTGCTCCTATGTTGCAGATTCGTTAAATATTCGAGATTCCATCTTCTCCATATGTGTTGATTCATCTTGTATATCATTTGCCACCTGGACAGTTTAGAAGGCTTTATATCTGTCAAATTTTCGGCTGGAAGTTGAGTTGTTGGTCGGCCAATTAAAAAGTGCCCCGGAGTAAGATAATCCAAATCGTCGCTGGACAGTACACAAATCGGTCGGGAATTCAACATTGCCTCGATTTCGGTCAGCAAGGTAGTCATTTCTTCGGTGGTCAATATATGGCCGTCGGTAACTCGTCGCAGATGAAATTTCATGCTTTTCACGGCAGCTTCCCACAGCCCTCCAAAATGCGGCGAACTCGGAGGAATAAATTTAAATCGTATTTGATCTGCCAATAAAAAATTTGAAAAATAATTAGTATTTTTCCTAACAAACGTATAAAACTCGTATAAATGGTTTCGCGCTCCAACGAAGTTGCTGGCATTATCGCTATAAATCTCTGCACATATTCCCCTACGGGCTATAAATCGTCGCAATGCTGCTAAATAGGCGTCGGTTGTCAAATCGGAAACTAGCTCAATGTGAACTGCCTTTGTAGCTAAACATACAAATATACAAATATAACTTTTGTATGTTTTCTGCCCTCGGCCTCTGCATGTGTGGGTTAAAACAGGACCTGCATAATCAACCCCAACTTTATGGAATGGTCTGATTAATTCGACCCTTGGATTTGGAAGATCGCTCATGATTTGATTCGACTCCTTCGCTGAATATTTGGTGCATTTTATGCAGTTGAAAATGACCTTTCTAATCAGGTTTCTGCCTCCAAGTATCCAATATTTTTGGCGGAGAGTTGACATCATTAATGTGGGTCCAGCATGTAAGTATTTTTCATGGTGTTCTCGTACAATAAGCTCTACTAATTTTTCCTTTCCTTGCAGTATTGGTGGGTGTTTGACATCATACGTAATTGCTGCATTTTTGATTCGCCCGCCAACTCGTAGAATTAGCGATTCATCGTAAAAGGGTTTTAGGTATTTTAGGTTGCTTGTGGTCGGTAAATCCTTTTTAGATTTTAAAGCATTGATTTCAGATTGGAATTGTTTGGATTGTATGTGTCGGATAATGGTTAATCTAGAGTTTAAGAGTTCAGAGCAGAGAAGATATGTCGGCAAGGAATTTTTAGGTATACGTTTTAATTTCAGTTTTATGAATCTCATTACGTAAGCCAGAATTCGCAATATTTTGGTGAAACTGGATGATTTTTCGATTATGTCGTCCAATACGTTGAGTGACGGAACTTTTACGTGGAATGATTGATGTGGTTGATTTCGCAGCTCATCTGTTGTGGTTGATTGATCCGTCACGTCTCTTGGCCAGGCTGTTGTATCTCCGAGCCATTGAGGTCCATTCCACCATAAACTGGCGTTTATCAATTTATCTGGATCGAGACCTCTCGATGCGTAGTCAGCAGTCCACGCATTGATTTGGATAATATTGATCGACATGGCATACTTTACTTTCAAAATAAGTTTACTTAGCAATAACGCTCCGCATAGTTCAAGACGTGGGATTGATATCTGTTTGACTGGAGCAACCTTTGTTTTTGCTGTTAACAATTTTATGCAGGAATCTCCATTTGGCATTGTGGTTTTTATGTATATGACTGCCGAGTAAGCATATCTGGAGGCATCTGAGAATCCGTGCAAAATTACCTCGCAGTTTGATGTCGTACCTAAGTATCTGTCAATTGTAATGTTTTCAATGATTCCTAGATTCTGTCGAATTTTCTTCCATTCCGCTAATAAGTCACTTGGCAAATCATCATCCCAGGCTAAATTCCGAACCCATAAGGTTTGAAAAAATATTTTCGCTCGTACTGTAACTGGAGCTAGCCATCCAATGGGATCAAAAAGCCGACTTGCTTCTGAAAGCACTCCTCTCTTGGTAATGGTAGGTTTTTCATTTAAGTTTACTTTGAATTTGAAGCAGTCAGTTTTCGGGTCCCAATATAAGCCCAATGTTTTAACTGAGTCAGAATCCTTTATCTTCAAAGTGCTATCTTGTTCGGTGAATAGCGATGGTAGCGTTTTAAAAATAGTCTCGTCGTTTGTCAACCACTTTCTCAGTTTGAAGCCAGAATTCAACAGTATCACATCGATATTTTGCCTCAACGTCATTGCTTCATCGGCAGTATCGGCTCCAGACATTAAGTCGTCTACGTAAATACTAGTTCTGATTTCATTTACTGTCTTTGGGTAGATCTCTTTATAGTTCTCGGTGGATTCACTGAGTGCTCGAGTAGCTAGGTATGTCGCGCTCGCTGTGCCGTACGTTACAGTACTAAGTTCATAGATCCTAAATGGTTTGCTGGGTTCGTCTCGCCATATTATTCTCTGAAATTTGGTGTCTTCTGTTGCTACTCGAACCTGTCTGAACATCATTTCTATGTCACTTGTGAATGCTACTCTAAATTTTCGAAAACGTATTAAAATTTCGTATAATGTAGGTTGAAGGGTTGGTCCTACTGCTAGACAATTGTTTAACGATACACCGGAAGTTGTTTTGGCGGAGCCGTCGAATACAACTCTTAGCTTCGTGGTGCTGCTCGAACTCTTCATTACGCCGTGGTGTGGTAGATAATATCCTTCAAGTGTTCTTTCATTATCAGTAACTTCCCTCATGTGTCCTAACGATTCATATTCCTTCATGAAATCCTTATACAACTTTGCGAACTCGTAGTTTTTGGCGAATTTTCTTTCGATGGAGTGCATTCTTTGAAGTGCGGTTTGAAATGAATTTCCTAATGATGATGGTGATAACTTGAACGGTAAACGTACTTCGAATCGACCAGTGTTATCGACTCGTTTGGTGTCCTGAAAATGTTTCTCGCAAAATTCCTCTTCTTGCGACAAACTACAACATGGAACTTCGACTGTTTCTATTTCCCAAAATTGTTTCAACAAGTTATCCAGGTTTCCATCCGGATCGCTTAAAGTGGCTGCAGTTGATTGTCTCGGGCGGTCTTCATTTGATTTGGCGACAACTATCCATCCTAAAAATGTGTTCTGCATCATTAATTGATCTTTGGTTATCAATTTACCTTCGGTTAACACTTCGAAAAAGGTGTCTGCTCCAACAATCATGTCGATTTCTTTTCTTTGGTAGAAATACGGGTCGGCTAAATCATACTGCTGCAGTAACTTCATATTTATCGGTAGCGAGGTTTCGGGTTGCTCTGCCGTCAGCTTTGGTAGTATGAGGGCGTCAATTTGAATAATTGGCCTCTCCTTGTTCCATGGTGAAAATGTAAGCGATATTGACCCTTTCGTATAACCACTCATTGCTGCTCCTATGCCTGTAATTGCGAATTTGGCATTTCTTCTTTTTAACTTTAACCTTTGAGCGCAGCTTTCTGAGATGAAACATCCTTGTGACCCAGAGTCCAGAAGTACTCTACAGAATTGGTTTTGGTTTGATGAATCGCGTACCTGCACTAAAGCGGTAGGTAAAAGTGACGTTCCTAGTTTGAAGCTGGTAGTATCGTTGGCTGTTTTTGATGCGATGCATTGAGTACTTAATACGGTAGCATTCGGTTCTGGGTTTTCTGGTGGCGTGGTGTCATGCACTAAGCTGTGATGTTTCCGGTTGCACTGTCTACATCGATATCTGGACTTACAGTTGTAAACAGTGTGGTTGTTGTTCAAACAATTGAAACATCGTGTTTCTTTTTTGAGAAGTTCCACTCTTTTATTTAACGGCATTTCCTTAAATTTTCGACATTCAAACAATTTGTGGCATTCTTCAAGACATATTGTACATGGTGATGTTGATGTGGTAATTGCTGTGTGACTTCTAACGTTTGGTTTGAGGTGGTTTGACTGTTGCTGCACCCGTCGAGTTGGTGTTTTAATCGATTCGAGTGCATCAATTCGCTTAGTTAGGAAGTCGAAAAATCGTTTTAGTGTTGGTAGATCATCATCAGAAGACTCTTGTGCCCACAAGCTATTGGTTTCATCGTCGAGTTTGCTTGTCATGATGTATATCAGCCAATGATCTCTGGATTCCGCATCGTTGCCTAGTGCCTTTAGACCTCGAATGTTTTCATCTGATGTATCTAAAAGGCGTCTTACGTTTACACCATTTGCTGTTGGTACTGCTGGCTGTGACATAAAATTACGGATGAACGCATAAATAGTATGTTTTCGTCTATCATATCTTTCCTTCAATTTTTTTAACGCTTCGATATAATTCACATCGGTGATATTGAAATGTTTAAGTAACCCAGCTGCTTCGCCTTTAAGTGATCCCTTGAGGTATTGTAACTTTTGTGAAGCCGTCAGCTTTGGGTTGTCGTGTATGGTGGAACAAAAAAGGTCGTAGAAAGACTGCCAGTCCGTATAATCGCCGGTGAATACTGGAATCGAAATTTTCGGTAGCTTCACTTCTGTATGATTGCCGGACATACTATAATTAACCATTGTTTCGTTTATTGATATCGTAGGTTCCGGAATTAATCTTAGTGCGTGGTTTAGTCCCGCAGTTATGGCATAATAATTTTCCTCGAAATCTGGATCTGGTTCTTCCCTTTCGTCTAGTTCAACTATTTTATCTTCGACTGCAATGAATTCATCACGAAGTCTATTTATAAGTGATAACCGAGCCTTGATTTGTTCCACTTGAGTTTCTTCGGTAATATTTTTAATGTAATTGAGTAGCTTGGTAACATTGCCCTTTATAGTAGCTCGTCTCTTTTTCATTGCTACTAGCGCCGCCATTTTGGATATATATTTTGGTAAGTATTCACACTTTCACTAAAAACACCCTTTTAATCACTCTTGATATTTATAATATGATACTTATGTATCCTGATATTTATTAACGGAATTATGTTTAATTTTCAGCGATCGTATTTTTAGACGCGTATAATTTATGATCGTGATCGCAATATTAATATTTGTTATAATTATTTAATCAGTAATTTTAACGTAAATTTGTTAGTTTTTATGTTCAATTGTATTTTATTTTTATTTACTGTGTTATTGGTATGAATTAAAATGTGTGATACTTAAGGTTTTTTGGATCCTGGTGAACGTATTTCCATGCGGTTTCTCAAATTTGGTTTAATTGATGATTAGGCACTCTGCTATCCGGCTCGAAGGACCAATTTATGTACCGTGATATTATTGTTAAAGTATTGGTACAGAAGGTAGCTGGTTAGATATCCGTGGTATATGGTAGTTTATATCTAATCAGCTGGTTTCACAAAACTCAATTTACAATTACTGTTATAAATTCGGTTTATTACAACAATAATTATTATTTAACTACAGATGTTCACTCGCTGATGGTTGGTTGTCAAGAGAATGATTTACAATTTATATTTTATAATCAACAATTTTGATTTTCTTAGTTGGTAAGCTTTATAGTTCATCGGTTTTGTAACGACTAATAGATGTCGTAATGGAATGAACCATAAAGCACCAATCGCACTCATTATGTGCACTTGTGTAGTTGTGTTTAATGGACTTAACAAATATAAACAAGTGTTAAACGTCAAGTGTTTGCGATCGGAGTAAATAAATTGGTAAGTACAAGTTTCGGTTTTTAAATTACATAATTCTTACAACTAATTACTTTTAATTATTTCAGAATTCCATTTTAATGATGGGTTGGACTAACTTGAATTGAGATAAGTATTAATTATATGTTAAACAGACTAATTATGCTAATAATATCCATTTCTATGTGATTCTAGGTTATGTCAACATAAATAATTTAAATTGGAGGGTAAGTTAGTTTAACATTACAATGAATTCGTTTTTATTCTAATTCTAATTTTTGTATTTGCAGATACTGAATTAAATTCTAGTGGTTAGTGCTCAACATCCCGGCCCTCTTGAATCGGTTGATTCAACTCAGTGGTAAACGACAAAGTTTATGGATTGAACGTTTTATATGGCCGTTTTGTGTTTTGACTGTAACAACTCTTACATTGTCATCAGTGCCTCGATGTAGTTCTATAACTTTTCCCATTGACCATTTTGAAGGAGGTAAGTTTATTTCCTTGATGAGTACTATGTCGTTTAATTTAATATTGTTTTGCTTGATGTGCCATTTGCTCCTATGTTGCAGATTCGTTAAATATTCGAGATTCCATCTTCTCCATATGTGTTGATTCATCTTGTATATCATTCATGAAGGCTTTATATCTGTCAAATTTTCGGCTGGAAGTTGAGTTGTTGGTCGGCCAATTAAAAAGTGCCCCGGAGTAAGATAATCCAAATCGTCGCTGGACAGTACACAAATCGGTCGGGAATTCAACATTGCCTCGATTTCGGTCAGCAAGGTAGTCATTTCTTCGGTGGTCAATATATGGCCGTCGGTAACTCGTCGCAGATGAAATTTCATGCTTTTCACGGCAGCTTCCCACAGCCCTCCAAAATGCGGCGAACTCGGAGGAATAAATTTAAATCGTATTTGATCTGCCAATAAAAAATTTGAAAAATAATTAGTATTTTTCCTAACAAACGTATAAAACTCGTATAAATGGTTTCGCGCTCCAACGAAGTTGCTGGCATTATCGCTGTAAATCTCTGCACATATTCCCCTACGGGCTATAAATCGTCGCAATGCTGCTAAATAGGCGTCGGTTGTCAAATCGGAAACTAGCTCAATGTGAACTGCCTTTGTAGCTAAACATACAAATATACAAATATAACTTTTGTATGTTTTCTGCCCTCGGCCTCTGCATGTGTGGGTTAAAACAGGACCTGCATAATCAACCCCAACTTTATGGAATGGTCTGATTAATTCGACCCTTGGATTTGGAAGATCGCTCATGATTTGATTCGACTCCTTCGCTGAATATTTGGTGCATTTTATGCAGTTGAAAATGACCTTTCTAATCAGGTTTCTGCCTCCAAGTATCCAATATTTTTGGCGGAGAGTTGACATCATTAATGTGGGTCCAGCATGTAAGTATTTTTCATGGTGTTCTCGTACAATAAGCTCTACTAATTTTTCCTTTCCTTGCAGTATTGGTGGGTGTTTGACATCATACGTAATTGCTGCATTTTTGATTCGCCCGCCAACTCGTAGAATTAGCGATTCATCGTAAAAGGGTTTTAGGTATTTTAGGTTGCTTGTGGTCGGTAAATCCTTTTTAGATTTTAAAGCATTGATTTCAGATTGGAATTGTTTGGATTGTATGTGTCGGATAATGGTTAATCTAGAGTTTAAGAGTTCAGAGCAGAGAAGATATGTCGGCAAGGAATTTTTAGGTATACGTTTTAATTTCAGTTTTATGAATCTCATTACGTAAGCCAGAATTCGCAATATTTTGGTGAAACTGGATGATTTTTCGATTATGTCGTCCAATACGTTGAGTGACGGAACTTTTACGTGGAATGATTGATGTGGTTGATTTCGCAGCTCATCTGTTGTGGTTGATTGATCCGTCACGTCTCTTGGCCAGGCTGTTGTATCTCCGAGCCATTGAGGTCCATTCCACCATAAACTGGCGTTTATCAATTTATCTGGATCGAGACCTCTCGATGCGTAGTCAGCAGTCCACGCATTGATTTGGATAATATTGATCGACATGGCATACTTTACTTTCAAAATAAGTTTACTTAGCAATAACGCTCCGCATAGTTCAAGACGTGGGATTGATATCTGTTTGACTGGAGCAACCTTTGTTTTTGCTGTTAACAATTTTATGCAGGAATCTCCATTTGGCATTGTGGTTTTTATGTATATGACTGCCGAGTAAGCATATCTGGAGGCATCTGAGAATCCGTGCAAAATTACCTCGCAGTTTGATGTCGTACCTAAGTATCTGTCAATTGTAATGTTTTCAATGATTCCTAGATTCTGTCGAATTTTCTTCCATTCCGCTAATAAGTCACTTGGCAAATCATCATCCCAGGCTAAATTCCGAACCCATAAGGTTTGAAAAAATATTTTCGCTCGTACTGTAACTGGAGCTAGCCATCCAATGGGATCAAAAAGCCGACTTGCTTCTGAAAGCACTCCTCTCTTGGTAATGGTAGGTTTTTCATTTAAGTTTACTTTGAATTTGAAGCAGTCAGTTTTCGGGTCCCAATATAAGCCCAATGTTTTAACTGAGTCAGAATCCTTTATCTTCAAAGTGCTATCTTGTTCGGTGAATAGCGATGGTAGCGTTTTAAAAATAGTCTCGTCGTTTGTCAACCACTTTCTCAGTTTGAAGCCAGAATTCAACAGTATCACATCGATATTTTGCCTCAACGTCATTGCTTCATCGGCAGTATCGGCTCCAGACATTAAGTCGTCTACGTAAATACTAGTTCTGATTTCATTTACTGTCTTTGGGTAGATCTCTTTATAGTTCTCGGTGGATTCACTGAGTGCTCGAGTAGCTAGGTATGTCGCGCTCGCTGTGCCGTACGTTACAGTACTAAGTTCATAGATCCTAAATGGTTTGCTGGGTTCGTCTCGCCATATTATTCTCTGAAATTTGGTGTCTTCTGTTGCTACTCGAACCTGTCTGAACATCATTTCTATGTCACTTGTGAATGCTACTCTAAATTTTCGAAAACGTATTAAAATTTCGTATAATGTAGGTTGAAGGGTTGGTCCTACTGCTAGACAATTGTTTAACGATACACCGGAAGTTGTTTTGGCGGAGCCGTCGAATACAACTCTTAGCTTCGTGGTGCTGCTCGAACTCTTCATTACGCCGTGGTGTGGTAGATAATATCCTTCAAGTGTTCTTTCATTATCAGTAACTTCCCTCATGTGTCCTAACGATTCATATTCCTTCATGAAATCCTTATACAACTTTGCGAACTCGTAGTTTTTGGCGAATTTTCTTTCGATGGAGTGCATTCTTTGAAGTGCGGTTTGAAATGAATTTCCTAATGATGATGGTGATAACTTGAACGGTAAACGTACTTCGAATCGACCAGTGTTATCGACTCGTTTGGTGTCCTGAAAATGTTTCTCGCAAAATTCCTCTTCTTGCGACAAACTACAACATGGAACTTCGACTGTTTCTATTTCCCAAAATTGTTTCAACAAGTTATCCAGGTTTCCATCCGGATCGCTTAAAGTGGCTGCAGTTGATTGTCTCGGGCGGTCTTCATTTGATTTGGCGACAACTATCCATCCTAAAAATGTGTTCTGCATCATTAATTGATCTTTGGTTATCAATTTACCTTCGGTTAACACTTCGAAAAAGGTGTCTGCTCCAACAATCATGTCGATTTATTTTCTTTGGTAGAAATACGGGTCGGCTAAATCATACTGCTGCAGTAACTTCATATTTATCGGTAGCGAGGTTTCGGGTTGCTCTGCCGTCAGCTTTGGTAGTATGAGGGCGTCAATTTGAATAATTGGCCTCTCCTTGTTCCATGGTGAAAATGTAAGCGATATTGACCCTTTCGTATAACCACTCATTGCTGCTCCTATGCCTGTAATTGCGAATTTGGCATTTCTTCTTTTTAACTTTAACCTTTGAGCGCAGCTTTCTGAGATGAAACATCCTTGTGACCCAGAGTCCAGAAGTACTCTACAGAATTGGTTTTGGTTTGATGAATCGCGTACCTGCACTAAAGCGGTAGGTAAAAGTGACGTTCCTAGTTTGAAGCTGGTAGTATCGTTGGCTGTTTTTGATGCGATGCATTGAGTACTTAATACGGTAGCATTCGGTTCTGGGTTTTCTGGTGGCGTGGTGTCATGCACTAAGCTGTGATGTTTCCGGTTGCACTGTCTACATCGATATCTGGACTTACAGTTGTAAACAGTGTGGTTGTTGTTCAAACAATTGAAACATCGTGTTTCTTTTTTGAGAAGTTCCACTCTTTTATTTAACGGCATTTCCTTAAATTTTCGACATTCAAACAATTTGTGGCATTCTTCAAGACATATTGTACATGGTGATGTTGATGTGGTAATTGCTGTGTGACTTCTAACGTTTGGTTTGAGGTGGTTTGACTGTTGCTGCACCCGTCGAGTTGGTGTTTTAATCGATTCGAGTGCATCAATTCGCTTAGTTAGGAAGTCGAAAAATCGTTTTAGTGTTGGTAGATCATCATCAGAAGACTCTTGTGCCCACAAGCTATTGGTTTCATCGTCGAGTTTGCTTGTCATGATGTATATCAGCCAATGATCTCTGGATTCCGCATCGTTGCCTAGTGCCTTTAGACCTCGAATGTTTTCATCTGATGTATCTAAAAGGCGTCTTACGTTTACACCATTTGCTGTTGGTACTGCTGGCTGTGACATAAAATTACGGATGAACGCATAAATAGTATGTTTTCGTCTATCATATCTTTCCTTCAATTTTTTTAACGCTTCGATATAATTCACATCGGTGATATTGAAATGTTTAAGTAACCCAGCTGCTTCGCCTTTAAGTGATCCCTTGAGGTATTGTAACTTTTGTGAAGCCGTCAGCTTTGGGTTGTCGTGTATGGTGGAACAAAAAAGGTCGTAGAAAGACTGCCAGTCCGTATAATCGCCGGTGAATACTGGAATCGAAATTTTCGGTAGCTTCACTTCTGTATGATTGCCGGACATACTATAATTAACCATTGTTTCGTTTATTGATATCGTAGGTTCCGGAATTAATCTTAGTGCGTGGTTTAGTCCCGCAGTTATGGCATAATAATTTTCCTCGAAATCTGGATCTGGTTCTTCCCTTTCGTCTAGTTCAACTATTTTATCTTCGACTGCAATGAATTCATCACGAAGTCTATTTATAAGTGATAACCGAGCCTTGATTTGTTCCACTTGAGTTTCTTCGGTAATATTTTTAATGTAATTGAGTAGCTTGGTAACATTGCCCTTTATAGTAGCTCGTCTCTTTTTCATTGCTACTAGCGCCGCCATTTTGGATATATATTTTGGTAAGTATTCACACTTTCACTAAAAACACCCTTTTAATCACTCTTGATATTTATAATATGATACTTATGTATCCTGATATTTATTAACGGAATTATGTTTAATTTTCAGCGATCGTATTTTTAGACGCGTATAATTTATGATCGTGATCGCAATATTAATATTTGTTATAATTATTTAATCAGTAATTTTAACGTAAATTTGTTAGTTTTTATGTTCAATTGTATTTTATTTTTATTTACTGTGTTATTGGTATGAATTAAAATGTGTGATACTTAAGGTTTTTTGGATCCTGGTGAACGTATTTCCATGCGGTTTCTCAAATTTGGTTTAATTGATGATTAGGCACTCTGCTATCCGGCTCGAAGGACCAATTTATGTACCGTGATATTATTGTTAAAGTATTGGTACAGAAGGTAGCTGGTTAGATATCCGTGGTATATGGTAGTTTATATCTAATCAGCTGGTTTCACAAAACTCAATTTACAATTACTGTTATAAATTCGGTTTATTACAACAATAATTATTATTTAACTACAGATGTTCACTCGCTGATGGTTGGTTGTCAAGAGAATGATTTACAATTTATATTTTATAATCAACAATTTTGATTTTCTTAGTTGGTAAGCTTTATAGTTCATCGGTTTTGTAACGACTAATAGATGTCGTAATGGAATGAACCATAAAGCACCAATCGCACTCATTATGTGCACTTGTGTAGTTGTGTTTAATGGACTTAACAAATATAAACAAGTGTTAAACGTCAAGTGTTTGCGATCGGAGTAAATAAATTGGTAAGTACAAGTTTCGGTTTTTAAATTACATAATTCTTACAACTAATTACTTTTAATTATTTCAGAATTCCATTTTAATGATGGGTTGGACTAACTTGAATTGAGATAAGTATTAATTATATGTTAAACAGACTAATTATGCTAATAATATCCATTTCTATGTGATTCTAGGTTATGTCAACATAAATAATTTAAATTGGAGGGTAAGTTAGTTTAACATTACAATGAATTCGTTTTTATTCTAATTCTAATTTTTGTATTTGCAGATGCTGAATTAAATTCTAGTGGTTAGTGCTCAACAGTTTATTTAGCTAGAAGGAATTCAATTAAGTATCTACACTGCCATCTGTGATTGTCTTAAACAAGCTCTAAAAAACGATTACGGACATCTATGGGTTTAGTTTGCTACATATGATAAAGATAATAATTTTTATAGTGTAAGGCCCGTTGCACACTTGAGCTATGTTTCTCTAGCGAAGTGAGCTATGTTTTGAGATCACAGCTTCTCGGGTTATTTTACAAAATGGAAATAAGTGAAACTGAATTCCTGAAGCTTATTTTGGGAGCGATGTGAGCCAATTATTTATCTCCAAGACAGATTGGATGATCCTGATATTTATCTACAATGTTTCGCTTATTTGTGTTTTGGAAACTAAATTAAATAAAAACGTAGCTCACATTAGTCAAGAAACAAAGCTCAAGCGTGCAACGGGCCTAGTACGTGCCATATATTATTAAATTGTAGCATTTTACACGGTTTCTTCGTAAATGTCAAACAGTCGAGTAAATGTCATCAACAAACTAGGCAATGAACTCGGTCTGTTAGAATTAAAATTTATATTGCACGATCTCGTTTATAAATTGGAATCATTTGTTGGCATTCGCACGCATACGGAAGAGCATATCGCATTCAACGTCTAATCGACCGATTTTGTAAGCGATTTAATCCAATTTTTACCAAAAATTATGGAAATTTTTAAGAAACTGGACTTTGTTCGGCTATGCAGAGCACTATGCACTTCATTCATCGCCGCTATGAACGATAAAATCCTAAAAAATCTTCAACAAACAACTCAATATTTACACAATTTGTGCTGTTATTCAAAAGCTATTCAAAATGTAACAATCTTTATACAAATTCCCTTTTTACACAAAACTATTGAATTTCTGGTATTTAAAGTGAAGGCGGCTTTGGCCCGAATATACGCACGACTGTTTTTTGGATGGGTAGCTTGAAAAATAAAAATCTACAAGATGATGAAGTTTTATCCCAGGCTAGTGGTATATCATCCAAAAACGAGGGTGATGTACAGTTACCAGACGATGATGAGTACAATAAATTTGAATTATTTGGCGGGGGTGATGGCGGAGAGGATGATGACGGTCAAGTTAAATCAACTGAAGAAGACTCCTCGAGCAGTAAAATATTTTAAAACTTTTGTATTTCTTATAAAGTTAGACATTTTTTAATAAATTTACTATTTATGAAGAACTTATTCATTCTTTGGTGAATTTATTTATTACTAGGGCAATTATAATTATTTAAACTGCGGTGTCCACAATGGAAATCTAGGTAGACATAGGGTTTGACGAAAACCAACGAGCATCGTATTAATTTCATCCCATAATTCAAATGGTAAGCATTTTTCTAGTGCTACCTTCGTCTGCTCAGATTCTTTGGTGGCCTTCTCCACCCAATTCAAACGATTTGCAATTCAATGTGCATGTGTATCAACTCCAATCCCAGTAATTTGATTCCATGCCACGTTCATACAAATTTGTACCATTTTAGGACCAACTGCAGATAATTTTACGAGATTGGTAATTGTATATCACCATCGTATTCATATGCTTAGCTTTAGTATTATAAAATAAGACCGGTACTATAGTAGTTTCTCGAGTGTTCCAACATCAATTTCGATTAGGTGAATTGGTATTAATCCGTATTCGCGCAAACGTTGCATAGCCGCATGAGTGGCTGCATCCATTGTTTGACTCGAATGCATCAGCGCGATTGAAACGTGATATCGACGAGTTTCAAATCATCAACTGACGCTTTCTGATTAGCACGCATCTTTCTTAAATTTTCGACGGTTTTGGTCCAATTTTTGGGTTCCCATTTGACGAGTTTTATGTCTTTCCGGTTTTAATTTTTTAATTTTTCCAGGGGATTCTGGCATATTCGATATAACTTTTTCAGACAGTTTCAAATTTATTAAGTGCATCACTAGGTTTCTATTGTATTATGGTCGAGGGTTCTGGATTATATTAATTTTATGTTTAATCAATGCCTTCATTCTTCAAACGACTAGCCTGATTGAGTTGATTGCTAGTTTTTCGTGGATAAAAATAAGGCGAGACAGTTGGATTTAATATTAAACTGAATACACATTTATATTTTTTTAATTTTTTTAAGTTAGACATTTGACAAATCCTCCGCCATAGAAGCTTCGCTTACATTCAAAGCTGCCCGAGAAACCAAATGTGTGGTAGCCCAGATTTTTTTTTTCAATCTGTAAAATAACATGTCATAAATACCGTATTTAGATTTTTGAAATTAAAAAAATTAACTTACTTTAGATGATATTTATGATCGGCCTGTATATATTGTCCAGGATGAAGTATTCCCAAAAAGAACTTGTGGGAACAAACACAACAAATTTATTTTTGTTCACCAGTAAATTATGTAAATTATTTACTTTACATAATGTAAAAAGTAAGCTATGTAATTTACATGTAAATTACATGTAAATAACCGTGTAAACTACATCGTGTAATTTACGCGCCCAACACTAACCTCCACATTTAAAATATTGAACCCGATTTTATATCGGTTGTAAATGGGGTTCGTGCTACCGACAATTTTACTGACCCCTCACTTAAATACCCTTAATATTGTTTATTGCTTGAGAAAATTAAATGATAGAAAGGAGGTACAAAAACTTGCCGCATGCCTGTGATAGTCATGTTGGTCTACAAATTTGACTTGGAAAGTAATTGTTGTAAACATACTAAAGCATGACTTACTAGACATGCTCCCACTGATTAGAAAGGAGTTCCATAACTTTTACAATAATTTAGTAACGGACGCTTTGCCTGATGATGATCCGGACCTTTTGGAAGAATCCGAATATGAAGACTGATAGTTTTTAATAGCAGATAGGATGAATGTGTTTCTATAACTATATATGAATGAAATGAAATAATTTTATTTTTTTAAACATAAGTTAAGTGGATGAAACAGTTTTAGAGCTGACTGAATTTTAACTTATTTACAATTCTTCTGCTTTTTTAATTTTTTAAATTGTCTTATCTCGAATTAACCCTTTGACTCCTGACTTTTAACAGATAGTATTTTTAAATAAGTTATGACTGTTCTTTACTGATTGTTGGTCAAGGAACTCAAAAAACCTGGTTAGAATATTGCCTGACTTTTCATTGGCTCAGAAACTTACGGCACCATTTGTTACCATTCCGAGTCAACTGTTGCAATATACTTAGGATAATTAGCTTGTAGGATCATGTGAATTCATTGAGGAAATTATATTTATCTCGTTTAGTTTTAGCAGCATATTTAGATTCTGAGTCATATTGCTTTTAATTGTCGACAAAAATGTAATCAAAAAATTTGGATAAAACGCTTATCTGGGATAAGCTAAGTTGTTATGAATAAAATATTAATCTAAAATAACCTAATCGCATTTTTCTTAAGTTTCATAATTGTTTCAATAAATTCTCAGTACCTACCACTTTTGCAAAACAGCCCATCGTGTCAATTTTAAGAAAATACAAAAAAACTTGTTTATTTAATCGTATATTTTTCAACAAATTTTTTAAAACTTTTTTCCACTATTATGAAAAATGAGTAAAATTGAAATAAGCTGATTTACCTTTTTGCCACAGTATCTTACTCATAACACAACTTTAAGTCATGCTAAATATTGTTTTGTACTGAACTTCTTTTAGTTTTCTAGTGTACCGCAACCATTTAACTTCTTGCCAAAAAAAAACGTTCACCTATAATAATACAAAAAAAACATTGACATTTGAATTAAATCGTTCGATGAGTGAATGGACGGTATCGCACTCCATGTGAGTATGCCCAGGTACCAGAAATGTATGGTCTATAAGATTGGAATGTGGCAACATCTGAATTAAAACTTGGAACATTGCCGTCAAGAACGAATTTTTATTTTGTCCAGCGAACGAATCGCCGTATACAATTATATGTGTAATTTCTGATGGCAAAGACGATAAATGTTCAAATAAAGACGAGGCGATTTCATTACCTCCTTTAATTCCAGCTGCCTCATGCCACATCATGTTATAAGCAATATTTTGATGTGTATCGTTAATAGTGAGGTTAAACGTTCACAGTTTCCGCATGTACAAACTTGTTCATGTACGAAAAAATGGCGTTGGAAGACATTGCTGAAGGTCAAATGTATACGTTTTAGTATCATGGTTGACTTTCGCATATTGCAGATCATCTCTTTTACTTTCGTATGCAAAATCCGCCTGTTCTAAATGATCTGTCTTCTCCAATAATAATTTTGATTTATTTGCATCGTTTTCGGCACATTTAATTTGTATTCACAGCACCTCACATTTGTTGCAGACATCGAGATGTGGCTTTTTAAATTTTAAATTTTGAGATTTAAATATTTCGGTATACTTTGTTAATGAAACACGAGTATCATATTTATAGCAGTACAAATTATACATTATTGACATATTTAAGTCAGACTGAAGATATTTTTTTAGTATGCCGTCGAGTGTAATGGCTTTCGTAATGAGGAAAGCTTTTAATATGTTCCAACACTTGTTTCATCGGAAAGTTTATTTGGAGGAACTTTCCTACCTCGTTTATCACGTGGAATTACGACGGCGCCGAAATTTATTTTTTTCTTAATTACAGTTTTAATGAATTGTGATGTTTCGCCAAATATGTTAAGAAACATTTTTTAGCATACCTGGACACGAACGGTTTGCACTTCAACAAAATAGTTATATGAATGAAGGCGAATTCTCTGCTCACGCAATGATTTGATTTTTGTTTTCATTTTTTTAAGTAAAATATGAAGCATCCCGGAGAGAAATGTTTGGCGTAAATTATAATTACCCAGCTTCCAATATTCGTTAAATATCATTTGTTGATTATCTTTTGGTACTTTCTCGGAACACTTTCGCTTACAGTTTGGTTCCAATGGCTTCTACCCAAAATGTGTTTGCCTTTTGTCGTAAAATATTCTTGACCTAAATTACGCTTTGTTGTAATTTAGCCTCCCGTCTTTGGCCTTTATGAGATGAAGGCTCTTCCAAATTGTTTTCTATTTCGCATGCCATAGCACTTAAGCTTGCAACCAATTTTTGTCCGCGACTCATTGTTCGTAGACACACTATTTGTATTGGGATACGATTTATAAAAATTCACTACACTTACACAATTTAACTTAACTGCACTTATTGTAAAATGGCGCGGAAAACAAATAAAAATTGCAGGCAGCAAAATAGCATAAATCGATATAAAATTTCGTAAACTCGTTTAGATTTTAAGCAAAACAGCTTATCTTAAATAACTTAAGTTCTTGACGTTTTCACTTAAAACTGCATAATCGTGTAAATTAAGATAAGTTGTTTTGAAAAAAATATTCTTTTTTTGTTACTTTTGGAAATTACTTGAACACAAGCTGTTTTACCAAATTTCTTTCTAGAATGTATATAAAACAGAAAAACTTAAAATGCAAATAAAATAATTAACAGAATTTTATTTTTAATCCATGCGATCTTTTCTGGGGCCGAAGCACTCCCTGCTCTTTCGCGGTTGATCTTCCCATCTTACTTTACGCAATTCCTGCCAAATCGAAGACGTACGGCTATAGGACCGATTTAAGATACCATCTGCGCATTGCATAGTTCCATGCCCGCCGATAGTACTGGACATGGAAGATGGGTCGGCCCATGAGTTCTGCACGCCGATAGGGGTCGTAGTTCTGTTTCTTTTAACCACAGATCGTAATCTGTTGATGAAAATTTTCCTTTTGCATCCTGCCCCTTTATCGGGATTCGAACCCGGTACCTCCCGGTACAAACGCCATAGCTTTAACCACTGTGCCATTTGGTCGGTATTAAAATAGGTTTTTAAATAAGTTATTTGAACATGATTAATAACTGTAGTTAGACGATCGATATAAACATGCCAATTAGCTTGAAAAAAAAGCTTTTTATTTATAGAAATATAAAAATGCCTTAAGTCGACTTAAGTAACTTTACCTTTTTTCAACAGAAGTAGTAGTTGACTACTCGGAAGTTTTATTTTAATTAAATTAAGTACTTCCGGTGCGTCGATTAGGCCAAGCAAGAGATTCCCAGTAAAAGTGCCTTTTTTCTGGCGTTACCAAGTGGTAAGTCTTACATCCAATTAGACATGGTGGTTGTCGCTATATATTTATGTGGTACATTATAGATTATGTTCATATACCCATCCGGCTTACCGGGCCAAGTAGTACATATAGAGTTTTTTTGAATTGTATCAGTACTTTTGACATATCCTTGTAGGACACATCACATTTACAACATATTTTAGCTGGGATCGAACGTAAGCTCAATACAGGATAATTAATTATCTTCAAATCAAAAATGTCACCCTTTTGATAAACCCGAGCATTGAGTTCGCTCTAGCGATGCATAGCTCAACGAGCTTGAAGAGCGAAAGTAACCCAGGTATTTAGTTGCAAGCACTACCTGAAGAAGTTCATCAGTTGACTTATAGCCTTGGGTAACAGGATCGGCTGTTCAGTAATTTCAATCATGAGATTGAGAGACCTAAACTCGCATCATACCACTAGATTGTCTTTCTTAATTAAAATCTAATATAAACTATTACATATTAAATCTAATAAATACCAAAATAAGACCGAACGGTTACCAGATATATATAGCTCCTACTAGACTGGACCATCTTACTCTGTTGGGTGCTATTGCTTTGATTTCCAGTCATGACTTGCTGAGTTGTTTCGCTTCTGATATCATTGTTCGTTCCTATGTTGCTGCTGGCTGACTGACTTTTCATTCCAGAGATCTTGTCAGAGTCCTTCTCTTGTGCTTTCGTATTTTGGTGCCAATGCCTGCTTGACTGTTATGCCTTTAAAGAGTTCAACATTTGTTACTTTGTTGGTCCTGGTATGTTAACAGGTATATACCATCTGAGGAATCTAGATCATTGAGTATCTCCATCAATCCCCACTGGATGCTGCCGTTGGAAAACGCCCTATCTAATTTACTAATGATCTTTTCTAATAACTACTACTAGGAACAGAAGTTAGGAGTAGTGTATTTGTATTGAACGCGATTACTCGCATATCTTGTATGAGTTTGAATATTGACATCCCCATTTTACAAAGAGCCTTCAATATTGCGTTACTGTATATTGCATCGACTAGACGTTCGAAATTCACGTAGGTGCAGTGGGGAATTCCATTCGTTAGACTACTCTGGAGCCAGCGTCCTTCTTTTATTTCCGAGTGGATTGTCTGTGAAGTTCTATCTATAGGATAAAAGTTATTAAAATATCTTTATGGTTTGTATTGATGAGGGATTTACCTCAAGTTAAAGTCCTTCCATTTTCGCGGTATTCTACCGGAAGTCTTTACTTCTGTTATTACTTGTGTCAGAGTTGTTGGAGTTGTCGTTATGTCTCCTTTGAATATTTATGCTCTGAAATATTATTGTCTTTCAAATATTCCCTCCAACTGTTCAATTGTTCTTCATCTGTTGTTAAGATTTTAACAGACGCATATCTCCTATTAGTAGGATATTGATAAATTGTCGACTTTCCATGTTTCGGGTCTGCTTCCGTGAGAATGTCTTTAGTGATTTGCTTACAAACACTCCTTGCCATTTTCTAATTTCTTCTCTTCAATCAGCTTCGTATTGACCTTTCAGCACCGACTTATTTTGTTGACACATTTGCAACTTGAGATGCAGGCGTTCTTAAAATTTTATTACTGATGCATAGTTTGCTTCTGTATTCTTGATACCCCCCTGTGTGTTGGTAGCTGCTTTTTTATTGGTTGGGAAGCTGAGCTTGAGCGCTTCACAGATTGTATTTCTTGTGTCGATATCGTTTAATTTATCGGTGTTAAATTTCTTCCGAATTGAATTGATGCAGGGTATAGGCTTTATTTTGATTTGTGATATTACCAGTTGGTGGTCACTGTGAATGTCTACACTTCTTATTTTCTTGACATCTTGTAATGGTGCCAGACATGACATCTTGATATCTTGTTAATTACGTGATCTACATAGGTTCTTGTTCTACCATCAATTGTGTTCATTGAACTCAACCTTGGAAGTTTCATCTGCGTCTTCTGTTAGGGTATAGCACTGAATTATTGCTTGTGTTTCGTATTTTTGAATGGACATTTGCTAAAATTATTTGGCTTTTAACTGGGTTCCATTCTGTTAGTGCCTTCTTTACTTTAGCTGTTGCTTATACATCATCGCGTGCAGAGGCATTTTCTTTGCTTGAGCTTATTTTGCATTTTTTTCCTTCTCTCTTCCCTGAGGCCAAGAATTTCGATTTTGTAATGCTGTATTTCTTTCTCTAACTGTCTAGCACGTAATGCTTCTCGATATTGGTGTTCACCAGTTTGTATTATTTCTTATAGCATTCAGTTCTGTAATCATTTTGATTGGATCAATGGAAAATTGGACCATTGAGTCCTAACCACCTCCCAGGACTTCTCGCTTAAGTGGTGACCTATATTGGTACTAACCGAAGCAATGGTTGCTTGACGTTGATGAGGAAGTTGTTGTTGTTGTCTTAACTCCAGTGAAAAGGAACCAACTAAATAAACGTCGATTGCTAATCATGTCAGCTAACCTGAACAAAATGGATATGGCTTACGGATACTCGTTCAAGAAAATATTAGCCACACTCCCAACAATTTTAGTATTTAAAAACCTTGAGAAACAATCGGTTCTGCACAAACTCGTTATGTGTCCGCCATATCTGTACGCAACGTTTTATTTATTTATTTTTTAATTTGGATTGATATAAAACCAATAACACTGAAACATTAAAATCAATCAAAAAAACTCTTTCTTACTAGAAGTTATGTAGTAACCCCGAATACGTCGCTCAAGAAAGAGACTTTAAAATCAGGATTGAAATATTCATTTCGAAAAAATCCACGATAGACAGAGAATTTAATTGGCACATAGAATTTATTTTAAACATTAGCCGAATTTAGCCTCGCACAGCGTTATGATAATCGATTAAGTTCATGAAAGAGCAATACATATCGACATTTTATTTGATCTCGCTAAAAACGCTAACTTTATTTCTATAAAACCTGCTGCAAATTGATTTTTTTAAAGATTCTCTCATTTTCCGGCTTCCTTTTCGAAGGATTACAACGACGTCAATACAAAATCAATACTGCAAATCAGTAAATGTTACAGAACCGTGTAACGATTGGTATGAAAGTTACGGAACCTACCAGTGTACGCTAAAGAAATGTCAACTAATAATAATGTAATTTATTTTATTAAACATGGATTTATAAACTGAATTGTCTTATGGTTGTTCCAAAATCGAAGACATCAATTGACCAAGATAATTCAATCAGACCAATTTTATTATAAAAAATTAATTTTAATTTACAAAATACAGGTTTTCCCCTAATTAAAACCCAATTCAAGAAAAGAGAAAACTGTACGATGTACGGCTTCGTACAGAAAAACAATGGAAAAAACCACAAAAAGCAATATTATGCATTGTCTACAGAATGAATTGTCTACGCTATTTTCGACATCAACGTATATACAATTCGGAAGTACTCATAGTCGCACAACTCTGGTGAACTGCAACACGGGTAGAAAAGAGTTGGCCGAAAAGAGTTGGTTGAATATCGGAACGGTTTGAGTATTATGTTGAATTACACAGAATACCTGTAAGATAAAAAATAGGGAGCCAGGGTAATAATTTAAATCGAAGGCAATACACTAAAATTTCTCTTATTGTCATATCGTGTAGATGCAACAACTCTAACTATTCGTATTAGTTAACTCGTAAAGTATTAATTAAAACTATAAAAAATATTAAAACACAAATGTATGCGCATGCGTCATTATGTCGTATCATAATATTCTCTCACTATTATTGAATTATTGTATAGTTTACAACCGTTGATGCAAACGTATGTGTATTGTATGTAAAGTAAACGAGCATAAGCCATGAATATTATCTTATCTCACTTGTTATATTTTTGTTCAGCGCAACGTTCGTAATATACCTAAACACGATTTTTACTGAACGCTTTATTTATGTACCAAGGAGATTATAATATCGAACACACACCATTAATACAGCTTGGGTGTTGCATATGGAATACAGATGCTGTTGCGCAGTACATCGCGCGCACCCTAAATTTTTATTTTTAGGGGAAATCAAACGTCATATTTTTGTAGCTAGATAGGTATACATTTAAATTTTCGATTTGTTAGTACTTTGCAATTCGCATTGCAACATCATCGCTTTTACTTGAGGTGCATTTAAAATTTTAAAAACCTCAAAATTAAAAATATCGCATGTCTTCTGTCTGTCAGTGGAATATTGCTGTATATTCAATAAGCCTGTTATCGTTTATTGAGCTGCGCGCGCATGGGATTATTCCACATTACGTTTATGATTACATATTTCGTATTTCATTTGTTACTTTTGCCGTGGAAGTATTGTATGACGAACATATTAACAGTACACGGTTAAACCGATATATAACCGGAAGTAAATAACTTATAATATGTTTTTATAAAAAATTAGTTCACTAATAAAATACGTGCTCGTTTTTAAATGTGTGTTGTGTATAATATTAACAAACATTAATATATTTAGGCATATGTGTAAAAGTAAATCGCAATAAAAAAAATTTAATCTAAGCAAGCTACTACTTAAACCTAACTTAACTCACATATCTGCTTTATACATACGCACATACGATAAACAAAAAATTTATGAATTCTCTTTCTTTGAGTTTTGCTTCTTAAAACACAACCCTAACCTTACATCAAAAATATATTCGAAATCGGTTTCGAGGGGAAACAAATAATCGCCAAATTATTGATTAATTTTAGCTTGGTGTAAGCCAAATAAAAAATCGTATGTGCATTTGCTTCTTAGTTTTCCCCTCGTTTGTTTTTCATTTTTCATATACGTATACCTACTTAATACAAAACAAAGAAAAACTTTTCTATACTAACTACAACAAAACCAATTTGATTTTCGTTTTATTTTAAAACCTGGCGCATGTCTACTTAAATATTTAAAAATGAAAAATGAAGAATGATTTACGTAAAAAATTTGTGTGGTAGTAGTTGTATTCGTAGTTAAGCGGAGTAGATTTAAGTATATGGCTGACAAGAAAATTCCATTTTCGTTAATTAAAAAAAAACTGTAAATAATTTTATTAAACGTATAACTTAGTAACATAAACTCGGTTTAAGTGTGTATAGTAAATAATGAAACAAATCGACAAATTACTTGAACATCAAAGTTGACTTTGCTTATTTTAAGCGAAGAAAATTTCTTACGTGAAAACGACAGCAGCGAAAAAAACAATAAAAATAAATGAAAACAGGAGAAATACAGTTGAGTGAAAATATTGAGTCGAAGAGAAATTAATTCTAAAGTGAAAATACTACGCTGTGTGTGTTTACGCGTAATAAATACGATTTGATTTATTTTTAAATAAATTAAATTAATTTTCGGTGCAATTTGTACGCGGTCAACATAAAAAAAATTATTAAATAAAATGCCGAATCCCGGTGTACGTAAATCCGATTTTTGGTATTCACGGAATAAAGTGCTTGGAATATCGCATATTACCGGCCGAAAACCACATGCCCGTAACCCAAATTTTGACACTGAAGAAACAAAACTACTCATATCGTTATGGGGTGACCCAAAAATACAAAAAACATTAATTACGACACATAAAAAATCGCCGGTCATCGAGAAATTAGCGCAAACAATGCGCGGCCACGGATATTATCGTTCACCTGAAGAAATTAATACGCGTTTAAAAAATTTAAAATGCATTTACAATCGCATTAAAAAAGATTTGGAAACGGGAATTTTAACCGAAACGCCATGGAAACACTATGAGAGTATGGAAGAGATATTAAATCGGCCAATATTTGGACGTGATGCGGCTCAAGAACGGGTTCGCCAACAAGAACTAGAATTCAAAATGAAATTGGAACAGGCGAATAACGATAAAACACATATCAGTACGGATAGTTTAGCATTTTTAAAGGATTTTATAGACGAGGGTGAAACGGACAATGATGAAGAGTTTGATGATGATGATGATGTCGATATGGATGATCAGGAATATGATCCGGAACTAACGACCGATGAATCGAGTGGTGATAGTAAACAGCGAAAAAAAGCGAAATCGGTGAAAAAATCTGAAAATCGGGAACCCGAGGAGATTAAAGTTGAGGAACAGCTCATCGTACCAAAAGAGGAGCCTATCGATGTGGATGATCCAGATACCGAAATGGTTCCACAAATACGGTGAGAATTGTTTTTCAAATATTTATTTTTGATAAAAAATTTTTTATTATTTCTTATGGTAGTCGAACTAAACAATGCACACATGGCATCAATAACGACATAAATTTGTATTCTGTATACAGTGTGATATAAAAATTTTCGACCAGTGTTTTCTAACTAAAACTTTTATTGTTGATAAAACAACGACTGGATGGTGAAAACTGAATGTAATGCACAATAGTTTTCGTACAGTATTTATTTGTGTGAGTGTTATAATAGGTCATTTTGTCTTAATTCGTGGGAAACCACATTTAAGATCACATAGATTTTTAAATTTACTATTTGCTAGGACAAATTATAATTTTATTTAATTTTGCGAGAGCATATACGTACAAATTGTTTAGTTTGAATTAAATATTTTGTGCGGTTAGGAATCAAACAGTGACACCATTATGCCACCATTAGTATATGATGACGATTAGGCATATGTTTGGGCCCTACTTCATGTTCAATATGCCCACCTCTTTATAGAAAGCGTCTTTGGGCTGGTTTTTCTGGCTATTTTCTGGCTAAAAATGTGAAAAATTGTCTATAAACATTCGACATAATCTAACGTCGAACTTATTTTCTCACTTGGTGTGCCACTCGGTCAAATATATGTAATTATTGCTATTGAATATGTCTTCTTTTTACTTGCTTAGTACTAAGGCTTTTGATGATTGATTTGCTTTCATTGGTTGGTAGTTTCAATATAACGTATATATAATCTTACGGAAACATGTTTTAAAAGGAATAACTTTACCACAGGCCGAATCAAGATACACTTGTTGAATAAATTTTGTGATTAGCTGTACAAAAGTTCCTCTTTTAATTTTCTTTCTTTTCAATCATTTTAGGTTGTTTTAGAACGTTCGATGAATCACTGATTCTTGTTTTTCATTAAGTAGAAATGGTGTTGAATGTGTTCAGTGACTAATGGACCATTGAAGACTTTTAAACATAATATTTCTGCGGATCTCTTATAATGAGTAGACCCGCATATTATGTATCATCACATCCGCCTCTGCATCGTCTTTTACGATGTGAAGCTCACGTATCTTTATGTAATCGAGAAATCTTGAGTATTTTGCTGTAATCGGACGTTATCATCATTATCGATACAATCTTTTTAGATGGATCAATAAACAAATTAAGTCTCCTCAAATACATGAACTTTGACGGTGCAACTTAAATAAGTTCGGCATCGATAGTTGCTTCGATTTTGTAGCTTTCTCACTTCATTCTATTTTTCTTCTGCATTCCAAAATTTGCACAATTACGACCGGGAAAATTAATTTCGAATATTCAAATATTCACAATTAGAATTTGAAGTTAGTAAATATTTTGTGAAAAAAATAGGAACTTTAAATTAACTTTTAGTTACTTTATAAACATGATTTTAGGACAATCTATTTATTTATCTAACAAAACCTAAAAATAAACTTAATTATATCCTTCAAAAATCCTTTTTTATAACTTAGGCGATTTTCGCTTTTCGTTGCCAGAAATGAAATTTTAGCTTAAGTAAGATAAGTGATTGTTTCGAATTTTTTCTGCAAAATAATTTAAGCTTAAGAAAACATAAGTTAGTCTTTCAAAATTTAATTCATTTATTCATTTCTCCTAAGTTGTACTCACTTTTAATATAAGATTATGTATTTAAAAAAAAATTATAAAAAAATTTAAATTCACGTTTCTCAGTTATTTAATTTTCAGAATCAACATCTGATCCATCTTCTTCAAAGTTTAGATCTGGGTCAACATTTGGCACGTTCCCATCATTTAATTGTCTGTAGAAACTATGATAGATTTCATTTATGAGATGAAGTTGATCCAGTAAATCTTGTTTTTTTTCTATGCTTATTAATTGAGGGCTTTCGTAACAATTGTTAACATCTGAGATTTTAACAATATTGATCCCACGACGACAAATATTTAATTCCTTGAACGGTTCTTCTTCCTTCAAAGATGTTTTGTACTGAATTTTACCAAATTTCTGTGTATACCGCAACCATTTAACTTCACTCCATTTAAATTTATTACCATCCAGGTCACTTTTTCTCCACATAAATTTTTTTTTGCTGCCTTTCCAAAATCAAGAAACACGTTTTGTTCAATCTCGATAACTTCAAATTGTTCTTTGGTACCAGCTGTGCGCACAAACTGATACCACTCACGTGGATGATGGATTTGAACAAGAGTTGTTTTCTTCTTTCTCTCAATGATGGAGTGGTCCACGTCGCACTCCATATGTGTGTGTCCAGGAAGCATGAATTTATGGTCAATTATTTTGATATTCTCAGCGGTCTGCAAAAAAATATTGAACATTGAAGCAACTAAAGAATTTTTATTTTGACCGCCGCAGCAATCCCTGTACAAGACAACATGTTCAGTTGTACTCGGTTCTGCTAGAAGATGTTGAAGCAAACACAACGCTATCTCATTGCCACCATGTTTTGCCAATCCTTCATGCCACATATAGTAACGTGGCTTATTGGACACACAATCGTGGACTGTAAGATTGTATATCCAAAGCTGTCGTTTGTAAAACGAAATATTGGAACGTAGTAACGGTGTCGGCCGACATTGTTGCAAATCAAAAGTATATATTTTGACTTTGGAGCACGAATTTTTGGCTTGAATTTTATCTGCGTTTTTAGATTTTTAGGCAATGCCAGCTGCTTCATGATGTTTCTCTTGTTGTTTTCTGATCTTGGCTTTATCTTCCTCAGACTGCGCTATATCTATTTGCATTTTGTAAGTGTCGCATTTGCTACAAGTGTCACTTTTTGGTTTTTTGAAAGCAAACCCATTTCTATAATTATAATCAATGTTTAATAAATGTATGTTTAATATGTATGTATTTAAACTAATTACCTTTGAATAATTTTGAATATTTCGTTATTGAAATAGGATTTTCATATTTCTCCGTGTACAACTGGTACATTTTGCTTAACGTTAAGTCACTCTGAACGTACTTCTTAGAAGTCCGCTGGCGTGTGTAGTGGCTTTCGTAGGCCGGGAATTCATTAATGTGACTTTTAATTTCTTATAGTTTATCATTCGTTAATTTATTTACAGGATTCCTGCCCCCACGTTGGTCTACAATTTTGTTTGTTCCGATCGTTTTAAGGAAACTATCTGTTTCACCTAAAGTGAAACGACAACATTTTTGACACACCACGATCTTTTGACTCCCAATTTGTAAATGATCTAAATAATTATGTGTTCTGTTTCGTTGTGATTTTACGTTTCTCTTTAAAAGTGTATGGTCTTTTTCTTTAACCTCCATTAAACTGAAAACAAATAATGCTTTAGAAGAATATGATGAAAGACTCCAGTATTGTTTAAATATCATTTTTTGCTGATCGTATGTTATCTTGGACTGACAATTCATCCGACATTTTTCTAGAGGCTTACACTCTCTTTCTTTAACTTTACCTTTTTTAGATTTTGTTTTAACAGTTGTTGTTAAGTTATGTTCATTTCTTTGGTTATTTTCACAACTTTATTGAAAATATAATTGTTACAAAGATTAATTATCGAAATATTCGTCATCTATGGCCTTTTGCCATTTATTTTTTGTTTCGAAGCGAAATAGTCATCGAGCCATTTTTGCACATCTTCAACTTTTGTGAACCGTCGGTCTTTCAAGTATGATGCCATCGAACTGAACTGTCAAAGGGAGCCAAGCCTGAAAAATACGCCGCGTGCTGTAAAACTCCCCAGCCTAAGGAGAAGATGAGTTCCTGGGTTGATTTTGCTGTATGAGGACGAGCGTTATCATGCCGCAGTATCACCTTCCGCCTTCCTTGGCCCGCAAATGGTTATTTTTCCTCCAGAACATCACTTTATTTGATTAATTGGGCTTGGTAACGTTCAACTGTTTCAACAGTTTCACCAGGTTCCAGAAGCTTTCTTGGCATGAATTAGTCATCATTGCAACTGATGTTAATGGTTGGCCCGGATCAACTCACGGTTTTCTGTGTTTAGGATTATCGTGTAAAATCCACTTTTCATCACCTTTAATGATTTTCTGCATAAAATTCTTTCTGTTCTACCGAGAAAGTAAATTCTTGCAGATGTCGACTCTTCGATTTTGGTTAACTTCGATCAGTTTATGAGTAACCATATTTCTTTCCCCCGCGTAACTCCTAACTGTTCTGCAAGATCTTTTTGAGTTTGACACGGATTTTCATCCAGTAATACTTTGAGTTCTTCGTCTTCAAATTGTTTTATTGCACTTGCACGTGGCTAAAATTGGTATCATGAAATCTTGCAAATCACTTTTTAACTGTTGAATGACTCAACTTATGTCATATAAAAATAGCAATAACTAAGCTACATATATCAAAAATGGCGGGCGATTTGGATGCTTTCTATATTTTAGTGCAACCAACTTCAGAGTCGGGTTTCTACCTGCACACCTTGCGTGTTCGAGACCACGATAAAATATAGGGAAAATATAAGGAAATTAAAAAAAAATTAGAACAACAACTTTAACTAACTTCAAGTTAGTCGTTTTGGCATTTAATTTTTGGTTTGTTATTAAACAAACAAATTTGACTAGCAAATATTAAGAATTTCGTTTCTTTTTATTAAAAATACAATCCAGACATTTCACTTTCATTGGACTTATCTTGCAAATGGGCCATTTTTTGTTATGGTGATTTGATTTTGTGTTGATCGTTCTCTTTATCGCACATGAGCCAAATGTGGTACCAGACCATCAGAAAAATCTGGCATTCTTTCATGCCTCCAAATTTGTTTTACACAATCCCAAGTTCCTTTGTAGAAATTATACTGATCCTGCAGACGGGCCCTTATCACATGGAATGGATATGTACAAACCGCTGCTATTAATTTTGTGATTGCGGTAAAACTTAAATAATCAGTTGTGCTCTGAAATATTAGATACATAAAATTTATTGTAATGTGTGAATTCAATTTAGATTCACCAGCTGTGCACCAATGGGCAGCTTGCGGTATTAATTATATCGGGTTTTCATTTCTTCATAGGTTATAAATTGAAGTGTCCCATGAGAAACGCCAAACTTTCCAGAAATGAAACCGTGATATAAACCGGACATAACCTTCAGTTCGATAAATTTTCACGAAAGCATCAGACATGCCGTGCAATTTTTTTGAATTGGGTAAATTTGTAACCGCCCCTTTTGATTATTGTAAACTTAGCCTTGTTTTTACCACTCATATTGGATTAGTCAGAGTTGTTCTAGCTATAATGAAACTGTAATAATTTATCCTTCTAATTAATTTATGCGTTAATCTGTAAAATGCTTAAACTTATGTATTATTGTCCATTAACTATTATTTTGTCCGAGCCGGCATATCCACCATACAACACAACTGTCATTTTTTGTAAATTTCCAGTTGTAGCTGCAGTAAGGAACAATCAAAAATTGTGTACTAAAAATTTCCCTGTTTCGTCAGTTCAAAATTTCGTTGTTATTTTTACAGAGGGAATTTTATTTTGTGCAGTGGTAAATCATTCTGGTGTGTATTTGTAATTTTGACATTAATAAAAATCAATAAAAACGTCAGTGGTTCATTTTGTGTGTCAAAATTGATTGGTAATTTTAAAAGTGTTTTTGTGCGTCAAAAGTGTTTAATAAATAGTTCACTAAAGTAATAAATAGGAATGGATGATTATTATACTGAAGACGATGATGTCTGTTTTGCTGTAACATGGCCTCCAGAAGACTTAATAAGAAGAAAAGGAGAAGCCCAACATAGTGAGTTCGGATGATATCCACAGAAGAATCCAGAGCAAACTTTAGTGATTATAATTTGGTAGCCGAAATGCGACTTAGTGATCACGAATCTTTTTTTAATTATTCGCGTTGGTCCATTGTTTTCCAAAAACGATTCACATTTCCGGACATCCATAAATTTGACTACGAGATTGGCGCTTACACTAAGATTCATATTATAGTCATTTCTGTTTCTTTGTAATCTATACACCTATTTGAATTCTTGTAGGTATCTGGCCAGTGGTAGACACAACTTGCAACATAATCAATGAAACACTAATAACGATCCACCTGTACCTCTGTAATATAATTTTGCCTCTCTCTACCCGACAAGAATGGTTATCCAGAGGAATTTAAGCAGTGCTTAAATTGTCCTAATTATTGGTTCAATCGATGGGAAGCAAATAGCAATTAAGGTATTATATTTATAGAGATATATTCAACATTCCAGTGCTTTTAAATTTCGAATTATATTGCAGGCACAACCTCATTCTGGTGCTGAATATTATAATTACAAGCAATTTTTTTCAATTATATTGTTAGCGGTTTATGTCTATCGTTACCGATTCGTTTTCATGGTTGTGGGATCGCAAGGTCGTCAAAGTGACGGAGGAGTCTTCAATCGATGGCTTTGTTTGGCGGAGGATTTTCTTCCTACTGCAAAATCAAAAAAAATACTTTCCAAGTTCTCTAGTGGACCAAGATAATCCGGAAAGTGAAGAATTTCGCCCTTGTGATTGGAAGTGAGCCTGAGGATTGCATTCAATATCAAAACAAGGTAGCTACAATGCGTCTTTTGCTGCAAGAAAAGTGCGCAATGAGCTCATCGAACATTTTATGACCGATGGTTTAGTACCAAGGCAATGGAGTTTTGTCTAAACCTATTTCAATAAGAACCGATCGGAGGTTTTTACATTAATAAAAAATAAACAATTTCTAACAGCTTCATTCATGTATGTCTGTTTATTCAGCTCTTTTAAAAATATGGCAAGTTGATCACCAAAATGACGTTCCATATCCTTGATCATGCCTACAGGCATATTACCCACCTTATCGACTAGTTTATTTAATAGGGCCAAAGAATCAGATGACCGAGACGTGGTGGAGTTCGAACTGGGGGTTCTAACCCTTTTAATTGGCCGCAAATAAATGCTGTTTTCTTCAGATATTGACGCTTGAGGACTATCTTCAGGTTGCGAAAGTGTGGTTGTGGCGTCCAGTTTTACTCCATCAACGTTGCTTTTATGGCTGGCACCGAGCCACCCGGAATATTTTTATATCCAGATCCGCTCGTTTGTACTTTTTGAGTTGAACTTTTATATCTGGTATAGTTGTTTCGTATATACCCTTTATCATATCTATTTTTATATCGATTCCTTCAAATTTTGCCATCAATTCTGCACACACTTCCTGCCATAAATGATTAAGGCTTGCGACTTTTTATTTGGATGGTGTAATCGAATAATGGGGGACGTTCGAATACGGTGTCTAAATGCAAGCTTTCAAATTCGTATTTATTGCTTTTAGGGACATTTCCAATATTTTTTGTTTCCGGTATTTTTTGGGTTGACAGGGTCATAATCAAACATTATGTTATGAACATAACATGAATAGAACCGTACATACATATGCGATTATTATTATGCAGATTTTATTAATAAAGAGAGTGTTTTGAGTACCATACTTACATTTCAGTTTTATCAAGTCGCAATATTTTTAATCAAAATATTTTTGTAGAAATGTTAAATTTAATTTATTTTATTTTTAATTTTCAAATTATGTTTTTTGTTTCAAACGAGAATTGTCACAACAATGGTGAAAGGGGTGAACAAATAAAATTTGTTAGACGAAGTTTTATATTTTAGTACTAATGTAAAAATAACAACGAAAAACACAACTCGGCATTAGTACTCTTTGGCTGTTATTTTCGGGTGCCCAACTAAATCCCGGTTTTCAAAAGCCTGGCAGCTTCGAAAGCCTAGTTTTTCATAAAGCCTGGTTTTTGAATTGCCTGGTTTATAAATAACTTTTTTAAAAAGCCTGGTCTTTTAAATCTTTTTTTTTTAAAGCCTGGTTTTGTACCAAAAAATCCTGGTTTTTCACAAAAAGCCTGTTTTTTCACAAAAAGCCTGAATAAATAATTCAAGCACTGAGCCCAACATTATTGGCAATATTTTTAGGATATTCTCTTTTGCTCAGAATACCCCGCTGCCCCATTACATTCATTATTTTTAAATTTCTGGAAATGGATTTTATCTTTAATTGGGATGAAACTCCAGCACGCATCTTACTTATTCTCGTTTTTCCCATTATTAATTCCCTTCCAAGTTCAGAAATTAATTGGTTTAAACTAATATGTGATTTTACAACCACAACTTGTATAATCTTCGATGCATTGTCCCTCACCGTCCAAAAGTTCGGATTATACTGTGGTTTCAATACGGGTTTCGCTTTATGGATGTTTTCTCAATCAGGTAGTTCTTCTCGAAGTAAATATCTTTTGAGCCTCAGGATCGAATATTTCTTTAATGTCATTATAATATATTATGGTCTTCTCCGCTGGAAGAAAGGCTAAACATTTTAGCATTCAAATTTGTAAGCTGAAATTCTCGTGGTTGCCGTATTATACGGCACAGCCTTGAGCCTGCACCTTTCTCCAAAGAATTTGTCCAAAATAGAACAAGCAACCTTTAAATTTAACATCCGAAAATAATTGTTTCAATGCCGCTATACTCGCCTCTCAAAATTAGAAATTACTAATTTTGGTTGAAGCTTTATATTCCATTCACACACCCTCTTGCATATTTCGTAAAGAAAAAACTCGAAGTATGCGACCTCTATGTTGGCGCTCATAACCCCGAATGCCAGTGGAATAATTTCGCTGCCGATTTTGCCGTGGATTGTGTAAAGTTGGCGCATGAACCCTGAAAACCACCTCGAAAGTCCCGTCAATTAGCCAACAATCAGCTGAAGCCAATAATGAAAGGATTAATTGCATTGCTAACACTATTACGCATTGCTGGTTGTTTTTTCTGCGAAAAAACAAACTATTCGCCTTCGATGAATTTTATATTTTCCGGTACATTTTCTGTTTCAATGCTATCCGGCTCTTTCAATGATGTGCGTGTTTTGTTGATAAAAATACCCGACGATCCGGTCCACAAACAACAACAGTGTTACGTATTATTTGTGACGGTTTTAAAGCAGTTGTTTTTGCCACTGCTTTTAAATTGGCATTCGCTTTGCCCATTTCCTTACTATGGACTAAGGGTTTGAGGCAATGTTTCGATGGTCACTTTTTCAATACATGTAACCCACCCCCCACAACAACCTTCGTTACCACACATGCTTTGCATAACAGGGGTTTTCTCGCGGCGCACTTCTATTGAAATGTTTCTCGACCTCTCTTCAGATGGTACTCATACCCGTCCTTGTTTAAATAACACTGATAAGAAGTTTTTGTGTGTGTGTGTGTGTGTGTGTGTGTGTGTGTGTGTGTGTGTGCGTGTGTGTGTGTGTGTGTGTGTGTTTTTTTATTTTAACCGGGTAAAGTGAGAAAAATCTTCTATAAGACGAAGCTTCGATGGGCAAACATCTCAGCAACAGTGATGGATTCCTACCATCTAAAAACCACACACCCTTTCGAACATCCTCCATGCGGAACTATCAGTTAGACATTACTTCGCATGGAGGTGACTAGCTACTAGACTCTTTTCTCCTCTCAGCGTCTCAACCTAACATTGAGATTGCCACCGCTATCTAGCCATACCGCGATGTTCCTCTCTAGCACGCTCTAAGCATCTCAGCTCCTTAGGCACCACTGCTGCCATGTGGCCTACTGCATTCCAATTACGTTCACACACAAGCATTAGCTCTAGTATGTTATCAGGTGTCACGGGCTGCCCGAGGACACTGGACAGTTCTATTCGAGTTGTCTGGAACCTTGGACATTGAAAGAATATATGTTCCACATCCTCTTCTGATCCTTTGCAGGCAGGACATTCCGGTATGTTGGCATGTTTAAATCTGTAAAGATATGGACCAAAACAGCACAAAATGCACAATCTGACTGCGTCAGATAGTAATTAATTTCACCATGTCGCCTATTAATCCAATTATTGATGGATGATATAACGCGATAGGTCCACCGGCCTTTCTCCGAGCTATCCCAGCGCCTTTGCCATTCTATCATGGTTACAATGCGTTCTGATGCTCTACTTCCTAGGTTTTCTTGACACACATACCACTACTTCCTTTCCTTTGCAAGTAGATCGATGGGTATCATCCCTGCAATAACGTGCGTTGCGTCATCGGATACTGTGCGAAAGCCATATAATCCTTAAGGCACCCAGTCGATACACCGATGCCAGCTTGCATCTATACGATTTATTGTCCATCGCATCGCTCCAGATAGGTGACCCATACAGGATGATGGATGTTACCACATTTGCCAGCAGAGTCCTACGACTCTGTCTTGGTCCACCAGTGTTGGGCATAATCCGGGAGAGGGCTGCAGCTACATTGGCAGCTTTCCTGCTCACTATCCTTAGGTGCTCCCTAAAATTTATACGTGCATCAATTTGGACACCAAGATATCGTAACGAAGGTTGTGAGGGGATTAAAACTCCGCCAACATCAATATTTACAGTCTCTATCACCTTCCTACTGGTAATTAAAACTGCTTCGGCTTTATGGTCAGCCAACTGGAGTCCATATGAGATCAACCACTGTTTGATAATTATAATGGTCAATCTACATATCTCCATTATTTCCTCTATGGTTTTCGCGACTACAACAACGGCAACGTTGTCCGCAAATCCAACAACCTCTACGCCATCGGGTACGTTGAGCCTCAAGACGCCGTCGTACATGATGTTCCATAGTAGAGGCCCCAATACTGATCCTTGAGGAACTCCACCCGTAACTTTCTATTCTATGATCCCATCGTCCGTATTATACATCAGCATTCTATTGTGAAAATAAAAGCAGCATTCTATTGAGTGTGTGTGTGTGTGTGTGTGTGTGTGTATGTTTGTGTGTGTGTGTGTGTGTGGTGTGGAAATAATGAATTTAAATATTTGTTTATATTTTTGATTTCCCAATTTACATTTGGATTTTTGAAAACCAGTCTTAAGAGAACCAGTATTCAGTAGTACATCCGTTTTCAGTGTATTTTCTGTATGTAAAGGTTATAAATTTTGTATCGCGATACGTATTTTTTGGGTGTATAACGAAATCCCGGTTTTCAAAATCCCTGATTTCAAAATTCAGGTTTTGTATCAAAAAAATTTCCTCCGGTTTGAATTTTTAAATTTGACATGTAGGAAAATAGTACTCTTAAATTTTTTTTAACGAAATTCAAAAATGAGTTTGCGATAATGTTCTAGAAAATGGCTAATTGAATTTGGCCATTTCTTAACAGATTTTGTTGAAATTCTACACGTGCGATGGAAATGGATTTCTAAAATAAATTTCCGAAATATGGCCATCGCTATGGAACTAGGCCATTTTTTAACCGATTTAGTTGAAATTCGACATGTGAGTCCTAAATAGGATTCAAAAAATGCGTTTTTGATAAAGTTCTGAAATAAGGCGTTTAGGGATGAAACCTGGCCATTTCCTTACCGATTATGTCGAAAATCTACATGTGGGATCTAAATGAGATTTTAAAATGATGTTTGATAAAGTTCTGGAATATTGTCATTAAGGGTGGAATTAGGCCATTTCTTAATTATCTTTTTAGTAGGTATCATTAATAGATTTTATATAATCCGCTCCTACGTGCGGCTCGCAGTGCGACATGTCTGCTGATCACGGCTCTTACGTCCCCCGAAGTTCAAATCTAAAGCCCCTCGGAGTTATCATAGCCGTCAGCCTCTACAATTGCTCACGTTTCAAAAAGTTGTATTAACAAAATATTGTTTTAAATATAATATAATATAATATTTTAAAATATTAAAGTCGAAATTTGACCATAAATCGTTGTAATTTTCCAAAAAAATGTAACTTTGGTTTTTTCCGACTCCGACTTCTTCCGACTTCTAAGTAAAATTTTGGGTAAGATATCTAATTTTTATGTTAATATATTATTAGTCCAGGCGGCCCGAATTAATAAAAAATATGGTTTTCAAAATCAAGACTTTAGAATTAAAAGAAAAGAAAACCGAGATTTTGAAAACCGGGATTTCGTAGTACACCCGTATGTTTTGTGTATGGATACTATCCGAGTGAAATGCTTTGTAAAAATAACAACGAAATTTTGTATCGAAACGTACACTAAGTTTTTTGATAAACTATGTTGTACTCTACATAAAACCAAGATCTGTTCATGCTCGGTACATACGTCGGATGGAAATCCGGAATTTTCACATAGGAAATAGTATAAAATAAACGCCCCTTTTCATCTCAAAAAGTTGACAAAATCTCAACTCTGAGCAAAATATCCTGAAGACAACCAACTTCAAAAAGCCGGAACTGTATTTTTCGATCAATATTTTGTAGATCATTATACTTCTTCCCTCAAATTTTTGTGTCTGAATGTAAAAATCTATACGCCAATCCATGGACGATAAAACTATCGTATTACTTCTCCTGAAACCGTTTCTTCCTGAGCGTGCATTACCTGCTAAAGATATTATCTATATGTGTAACTGTCAGTTTATAGTTTAGACATGTAAATATTTAATTTCAGCAGTAGCAACCATATACGCCTTCGGTGCATCATGCATTAATCTAGCATGGCGACACTACGCCTTCATGCTATAAATAACACGCACATGAACACAAAATTACATTTTTATTAATCTTAAACATAAATAAATTTCTAACTTAAAATACTTATGTATATAACACGTACATTTTTAAACACATGTACCTCGAGACGGTGATTAACGACACTATACTATAAGAGTGTGCGGAATCAACTTTGTGGTGTCGAAACGTTCAGAATGTTGCAAAAGGCCTTCGGTGATAATTGTTTGTCGCGAGCAAGTGTTTTTGATTGGTACAAATTGTTCAAAGAGGTTCGAGAGCGTGTTGACGCCGAGCCACGTCTAGGACGGCCATTAACATCAACTGATGATCAACACGTTAATAAAATCAAGCAATTGGTGCTCGAGAATCGAAGATTAACAGTCAGAGACCTTACTGGCATCATTGAAATATCGGTGGGATCAGTGAAAACCATTTTGAAAGATCATTTGGGCCTAAGAAAAGTAAAAGCACAATTGGTTCCAAAATCACTCAATTTTTTGGAAAACCAGCGTCGCGTTGACGTCGTGAAACAATGCTTTCCGACTACCACGATGTCATGAAACGTATTATAACTGGTGATGAGCCTGGGATCTATGCTTACGACCCGGAAACAGGCGATCATTCGGCCGAATATCGTGCCAAAGGTGAGCCGAAGCCGAAAAGCACGTCAAAGCAAGTCAAAAATCAAGGTGATGTTGACAGTTTTATTCGATTATCGAGGTGTGGTGCACTCCGAATTCCTTCCGACCGACCAAACTGTCAACAAGGAATACTATATGAGTGTTATGCGTCGTTTGCGCGAAGCTATTCTGAAAAAGAGGCCGGAATTATGGGTCGACAACTCTTGGTTTTTGCACCACGATAATGCACCTTCTCATACTGCATGCTGGTTTTACGTGATTTTTTCGCCAAAAATTTCACCCATATTGTTCCGCAACCACCGTATTCGCCTCAGTTAGCAGCGTGTGACTTCTGGCGGTTCAGCAAACTCAAACGACCGCTCCGGGGAAACCGTTTTGAGTCAATTGAAGACATTAAACGTGAATCGCTGTGCGCATTGGCGGCTATTCCGGAAATTGACTTTAACAACTGTTTCGAGGATCTGAAAAAACGTTGGCACTGGTGTATTGAGGCCGGGGGATTACTTTGAGAAGGACGAAATACATTTGGATAAATATATAAAAAATATTAAATATTATCATTTAAAATTATGAAAAAAGTCTTACTATTTTTTGCCCGCAGTATTAGACCAAATATAGAGCAAAGAATCTATATATTACTAGCTTCTCGTTTGAGATGTGAAGAATCTCGGATTTTCATCCGACGTATAAATAAACTTTGTTCAATAATATAATGCAAGATATGGACTTAGTATAAGCTCTTTATGATTCGATTCAATGAATACGAAGCACGAATACTTTGGTATTACATAAAAAATCAAAATATAATTTATCGCGGTCTAGAGCAGCTTATTCAAAAAAAAACGCAGCTAAAACTTAAATACAAGGCAATATACTAAAATTTCTCTTATTCTCATATCGGACATGCGACAACTCTATACTCGTAAAGTATTAATTAAAACTATAAAAAAAATATTAAAACACAAATTTATGCGCATGCGGCATTAATGTCGTATTATAATGTTCTCACACTATTATTTAATTCTTATATAGTTTGCAACCAATGATGCAACGTATGTGTACGTAAAGTAAATAATACGCCATGTATATTATCTTATCTCATTTTCCTTTATTTTTGTTCAGCGAAACGAACGTGATATACCTAAATATGATGTTTATACTGAACATCTTATTTATGTACCAAGGAGATTACAATATCGAACACACACCATTAATACTGGTACAGCTTGGGTGTCGCATATAGAACAACAATACAAATGCAGTTGCGCAGTAAATCGCGCGCACCCTAAAATTCTGCTTATACTACAGGGGAAATCATATGTCATATTTTTGTAGCTAGGTTGGCATACATTTAAATTTTCGATTTTGTTAGTACTTTGTAGTTCGCATTGCAACATCATCGGTTTTGTATGAGCCGCATTTAAAATTTTGGAAACCCCAAAATTAAAAATATTATATGTTTGTAATATCCAGTGGAATAATATACTGTGTTCAATAAGCCTTTTATCGTTTTTTGAGTTGCGCGCGCATAGGATTATTCCACATTACGTTTATGGTTAAATATTTCGTATTTCATTTGTTAGTTTTGTCGTAGAAGTATTATGTGATGGACATATTAACAGTGCACGGTTAAACCAAAATATAGCCTAAAGTAAATAACTTATATGTTTTTATAAAAATTAGTTATATAATAAAACATGTGCTCGTTTTTAAATGTGTGTTGTGTATAATATTAACAAACATTAATATATTTAGGCATATGTGTATGTGTTCCGATGTTTAATACCAAAGTAAAACGCAATAAAAAAAATTTAATCTAAGCAAGCTACTACTTAAACCTAACTTAACTCACATATCTGCTTTATACATACGCACATACGATAAACAAAAAATTTATGAATTCTCTTTCTTTGAGTTTTGCTTCTTAAAACACAACCCTAACCTTACATCAAAAATATATTCGAAATCGGTTTCGAGGGGAAACAAATAATCGCCAAATTATTGATTAATTTTAGCTTGGTGTAAGCCAAATAAAAAATCGTATAATCATTTTCTTCTTAGTTTTCCACTCGTTTGTTTTTCATTTTTCATATACGTATACCTACTTAATACAAAACAAAGAAAAACTTTTCTATACTAACTACAACAAAACCAATTTGATTTTCGTTTTATTTTAAAACCTGGCGCATGTCTACTTAAATATTTAAAAATGAAAAATGAAGAATGATTTACGTAAAAAATGTGTGTGGTAGTAGTTGTATTCGTAGTTAAGCGGAGTAGATTTAAGTATATGGCTGGCTGACAAGAAAATTCCATTTTCGTTAATTAAAAAAAACTGTAAATAATTTTATTAAACGTATAACTTAGTAACATAAACTCGGTTTAAGTGTGTATAGTAAATAATGAAACAAATCGAAAAATTACTTGAACATCAAAGTTGGCTTTGCTTATTTTAAGCGAAGAAAATTTCTTACGTAAAAACGACAGCAACGAAAAAAACAATAAAAATAAATGAAAACAGGAGAAATACAGTTGAGTGAAAATATTGAGTCGAAGAGAAATTAATTCTAAAGTGAAAATACTACGCGGTGTGTCTACGCGTAATACGTACGATTTGATTTATTTTTAAATAAATTAAATTAATTTTCAGTGCAGTTAGTAGTTAGTTCACCGCGTATAGTGAACATAAAAAAAAAATTATTAAATAAAATGCCGAATCCCGGTGTACGTAAATCAGAATTTTGGTATTCACGGAATAAAGTGCTTGGAATATCGCATATTACCGGCCGAAAACCACATGCCCGTAACCCAAATTTTGACACTGAAGAAACAAAACTACTCATATCGTTATGGGGTGACCCAAAAGTGCAAAAAACTTTAATTACGACACCTAAAAAATCGCCAGTCATCCAGAACTTAGCGCAAGCAATGCGCAGCCACGGATATTATCGTTCACCTGAGGAAATTAGTACACGCTTAAAAAATTTAAAATGCATTTACAATCGCATTAAAAAAGATTTGGAAACAGGAATTTTAACCGAAACGCCATGGAAACACTATGAGAGTATGGAACAAATATTAAATCGACCAATATTTGGACGTGGTGCGGCTCAAGAACGGGTTCGCCAACAAGAACTAGAATTCAAAATGAAATTGGAACAGGCGAATAACGATAAAACACATATCAGTACGGATAGTTTAGCATTTTTAAAGGATTTTATAGACGAGGGTGAAACGGACGATTGTGAAGATTTCGGTGATGATGAAGCCGATATGGATGATGAGGAATATGATCCGGAACTAACAACCGATGAATCGAGTGGGGATAGTAAACAGCGAAGAAAAGCGAAACCTGTGAAAAAACCTCAAAATCGAGAAACAGAGGAGATTAAAGTTGAGGAACAGCTCATCGTACCAAAAGAGGAGCCTATCGATGTGGATGATCCAGATATCGAAATGGTTCCAGAAATACGGTGAGCATTATTTTTTAAATATTTTTATTTTGATTCAGTTTGTTTTTTTTATTGTTTGTTATGGTAGTCAAACTAAACAATGCACACTTGGCATCAGTAGCGACATAAATTTGTATTTCGTACAGTGTGATATAAAAATATTCGGTCAGTGTTTTTGTAATTAAATTTATATTCAGTGTTGATAAATAATATCAACTACTGCTAAATTTCAAATCATCTACTATTGTTACATTTTCAAAATTGTTTTTATATTTTGAGTTTCAATTCATGTTTTGTCTGATCTTGGATAGGTGATTAATAATTTTTGTATTGGATGTAAAATCTGCTGCTTTAGATTATCAAAATTCAGTTCCTTATTTATAAAATGTAATGCACAAAAGTTTTCGTACAAGATTAATTTGTATGACTGTTATAATAGGTCATTAGATCTCGGATCTAGGTTTTATTTAAAGGCCCGGTTCATACTAATTGAATATTTAAAATAAACTTTTACTTCAACACAGAAATTTTATGTTCACATTTCGTAACTTATCTCCGCTCCTTCCATTACCATATGATGGTGATTATGAATATACATATCTGTGATAAGATTGGAACAACCAATATTTTAGAAAAACATTCTAACCTAATTAGCTTAGTGGCACCCCATTATCCTACCATTAGTATACGATGGCGATTAAGCAAATATCTAGGCCCTATTTCAACTCTATTATGCTCACCAATTTATAGAAATTTTTGTTCGAGCTGATTTTTATGGCTATTTTCACATTCGTCCCAGAATAATCCTTTATAACCCGACATAAGGTAAAATTTAAAAAAATCTAAAAAAATATCTATAAAAATTCGTCACGATTCTGATTGATTTGCTAGACGCTTTGGAGCTTGCGGATTTGATTGGTTTGTTGAATTAATATATTAACATAAGGTCATCGGTCATCTAAGAAACATTATAAAGTTGTTGAGAAGCCTTATCTAAATAAAATACAGATGTATTGAATTATAAGACCTAGGAAATCGTTGTTTTTAGATAGATGAACAAAGTCACACCACATTCCAGTATTTACCCAACATTTCATTAAAAACTTTTGAAAGGAATTCACGAATAAATTAAAAATTATTGTAATGCGGAGGTCCGCCTCTAGGCAGGTATTCCAAAATGCAATGCTACAGTGCTCCAAAATAAGTTTTACTAAACCAACACCATGAACGGATGTAATAAAGTTCAAACTACTTACCAATAGTTTTGCTGGTCTTCTAAAACCACGGTCCACCATTTTCAAACAAAACCCTGACTTGTGAATGAACCCTGACTAATAAAGATTATGAAATTTCATGGGCTAACGTGAGAGCCTTGTGGTACAACAGAGGTTGCTTGTCAATTCGAATTGTTATCTCCTATTTCAATATATTTGATGCGATTACGTAGAAAACATTTGAACCTGGATACGAACTGGCTGGAAAATTCGAACTTGAAAATTTGTTCCAAAGTGGCTGATGAAGTCACAGCTTCTTGTTTATGCTTCGCAATTTCTTTAATATAGCTGGTAAATTCTATGAGACTTGTCCATACTGGTCTCTCGGCATAAAACCATATCATATAACTTTGGTATAGCAGTTATAGATGCGATACCTCTGTAGTAAGAAATATAATTTTTAGACCCAGTTTTGAAAATAGACGTCATTCCAGTTATTTTCCACTTTTGTGGAAAATATGCCAATTTTAATTGTTTCCCTATCGGTTGGATCTTTGTAATTATTAATGTGTTCTATAAACAGATTGGAAAAACTAAGCAAACATATTTGTTATGATCTGTGGATTACAAGATTGTGGATCTTTTAATCTCACTCAGGCTGGATAATCATCACCTTCACGTTTGGCTTTAAACAATTTCGACCATAGCTTCTGTGTCTCAGTTCAAAATAAGATTCCAAATTTTGGTTATATTCAATAAATTTAAGTTTACTATCTTGCACACTGAAGACTCGAATAAATTTCTGTCCAAAGAATTTGTACATGCCCAAAAAATTTGTACACGTCCAAAAAGTTCACACCGCTAACTGACAGCTGAATATTGGTTAGTTCGGTTTGCCATTTCAAAATGAATAAACTCACGCCAGAGCAACGTTTACAAATTGTTCAAATTTACTTTGAAAACAATGGTTCGGTTCGTGAAACTCATTGCGCGCTACGTCCATTTTGTGGTCGATATAATCGTTCATCAGAGCAGTTAATTCGATTAACTATGGATCGCTTTCGCATCACGTTTACTCTACATGATTATCCGCGTCACATATGACTCCATATGGTGCACACCGAGCAGGAAGTGACCGCTGTAGATCGTAGTATTGCAGAGAATCCAAATAAATCGATTTGTCATCGTGCACCATAATTGGAACTCGATCCAACACCTTTATGGAGGATTTTGCATAAGGCTCTAGTTTACATGTTTATAAGATTCAACTTAGGCAGAAATTGAAACCGTACGACCATCGTTCGCACCGCCAATTCGATGAATAGATTGAAGTTAATATTGATATCGATCCAAACTTTGCGTACAAAATTTTCTTCAGCGATGAGGCTCATTTTTGTTTGAAAGACTAGGTCAACGATCAGAATTGTCGCATTTGAAAATAAAATAAAAGGAAAAATACCGTTTGGCGTGCTTTATGGGCCGATGGAATCATCGGTCCACATGTGTTCAAAAATGATCCTGGTGAAAACATTACAGTCAACGTGGGCCGGTATATAGACATGATTACTAATTTGTTTGAGCCTCAATTAGATGATATTGACATCAAAGAAACATGTGGTTTCAACAAGACGAGGTCAAATGCCATATGGAGCGCGATACAATTAATTATAGCGCAAATACGACCAGAACATTTAGATTACACCATATATGCGCCAGCCGCGGCGGCCACATCATATTTAAACACGAAATCATATTTAAACATTAATGGCAATAAATTATCTTTCAAATATAGGCCCATTCGTGACCATTCAAATTATTTTTCTGTGGTGTGTTTAAATTGAAGGTTCTGTACCTCGAAATGAAACAGCCTTTAGATTTAAATCACACCTTTTATAGTGACAGTACAGACAAGAAGTTAGTTCTCGCATACAAAATGTCGTAATTATAAAAAGAAAACTCAAATACAACAATTTTTTATTTGTTCGGCACTGTTAACACTTAAATGCCAGTATAGAACAAATGAATTCCGAAACTATGTTTGAACCACGTTGAAACCGTGGGCGCATTCAATGCACCCAACAGTTAAGAACATGCTGAGTAAAATCAAAGCCATCGCTATGAAAATGTTTAGTATTAAGAAATTTTGAAATCAAACTGGCGATGATTTCACTAATCATGATGCCAACAGTTGGCGGTCCTGAACGCGCCCATTCTGTCGCAAATGAGAACTCGGAACATTAAAACTTATTTTGTTTTCTTATTTGGTTTTTAAATAGTAACTGAGTATTAATTAGTTATTGACAAAAATGCCAATATTGTAATTTATTTGGTAGTGACAGAACCGAAAAAATGTGTTGCCGTCAACTATATGTTGCATTGATGAAAAACAAAAAATTCAAATATAACTTGATTTATAGGAAGGTTTTTGGTTAATTTATTCGGCGTTATTAACGTTAAAACGCCTCAGGATAAGAAAAAATATTTCATTCCGAAACTATGTCTAATTAGAGTTGTTAATTATGGTTAGGCATCTAACTATAGTTATGGTGGTTAACTTCTAACTATAGTTATGAAAGCATCAGTCTGTCTATAAGATACTTTCTTCAAACGACGTGACTAAACCACGACACGACTATACGTAAAAATTTACTGGGGCGTTGCAATTTAAAAGTTGCATGAACAAACTAAGCGTTTTATACCAAAATAAACCCTCTCAATTAAACTTAAATAGAATTTGTAATCTATCTATCCCTTCCCTTCACCAAAATTGGTGAATGAGTTCAACGTAAACTCTTTGAATTCTTCTTCAACCCGTTTTGCAATCGTACACTGGCTTATATTTTTAGCACATTTGTCCAATCTTGCAGCATCCTAAATTGTAAAAATATGAAATTAATTGCAAATAAAATTATTTGTAGTGGAGTAATTTTTGAAAATTTTTCAAACCAATTTGAGTCAGACCCATTTGAGATATTTGTACCACACTGTATATATGAAGTTGTATTTATGCGCATGCGTTCATTATTCTCCCTCTAAATATAAAATGATTTGTATTGGGAAAACAAGTACACGCGCATCAAACAGTCGACCCACTGTGCACGTTTCTGTATTTTATAATTACGTTCCAAGTGAAATGTGTATATTTCGTATTTTATACATAAAAAGAGGGTGGCTGCGCACAAAACACATTTTCTTTTATATGCAATGCAATATGACATGACATGCGTATATAATACGAAACTACCAACCGTACGCGCTGGTACAAAATATTTTCCGACTAAATCCGAAAGACGCATTAAATTAAAGCATATACAATGTACTAATGAAAAAAAAATACAAACATGTCTAGATCGATACCCTGCAATGAGTTTTGTTTGGTTTCGGGATTGGCAACGCGCATGTCTCGGCTTGGTACCCAAAATAAATTTTATTTATTTTTCTGAAATTCATTTCGTTTAGCACAGTTTAGTCTAATAGTTTCAATTGTTTAAACCAGAGTGGTTATATGTACGGCATAGTGTAGATTAAATATCCGATAAAATGGTAATCTGTTCAGTACGAGGTTGTCGCAGTAATCAGCGCATGAAAGAGAATAATAAATGCAAATACAGTTTTTATCGATTTCCGCGTGATATGACTATATGCCGAGAATGGATAAAACGTTGTTATTGTTCAAAAATTAATACGTTATATGCTCGAATTTGCAATCGACATTTTAAATCTTCCGATTTTCGTGAAGTCAATTATATGACTGGTCAAACTCTAACAACATTAAAACGGCAAGCGATCCCATCGCTAAATTTACCAGAACGTGTAGCATCTGAATCTAAAGATGTTGTAAAATATGGCACATCGACTTTCACAATTACTGAAGTTCCCGAAGATGTGCCGTAAGTGCCCGGGATGGGCTGTATCTTTATAACGAAAATATTAATGAAAAATTTTTGTTTTGTATATTTTTAGCAAGCCACCTGAGCCTCAATATAAAATAAAAATAGCGTCAGTAAGCACGACACCAGCAACTACAACCAATAAAATTACAATAGCATCACAGCCACAAACGACTCTTAAATTTTCACAAGCCCAGTATGTGATGAGCACCACGAATACTACAACTAATGCAGCTACCGGAAAAATATCTCTAGTCCCAACCAATATTTTATTAAAACCGCAAACACAGCAACCCACCACAAATCTAACATTTAAGCCTCAACAATTCCTATATACTAAAGGGCCAAATCAAGCCGGAACACTACAAACCCAAATGGCAAATATGTCAATGCCCATTACAAGTGGTACGGTCACCACAAATTCCGGAATGCCAATGAAACTTTTACTAGTCAATCGAGTACCTCAAAATATGAATCAAGTCAAGGATAATATACAAACGCAAACTATTATTCAAACTCAATCAGGGGCACAACAGATTGCCCACACAACAACGCCATCAGCTACGCAAGTGATTACAACACCAGCCATAATTAAATCTATAACGCCCGCGCCACCCGTTCAGCAGCAGCACCAGCAGCAAAATCGCTTCAAAATACAGGATGGCGGTATACGAAAACCATTGCCCAATTGGAAATCGCCTAGATGCAATATGCCCGGATTTCGAACGCTGCTCATTCAAATCGCTCAAGTGGAACAACAAAATTTGGAAATAAACCGTCAACGGTTGGAAATGGAAAAACAACGGTTTGAGTTTGAAAAATCGATGGCCGAAAAATTTCTCGCTATTTTACCAAATTTCCAGTTTAATCATAACAATAGTAATAATAACACTAGTAATAGTAACACTAATAATGTTAGTAATTCAAATCACTGTAGCACTACGCCTAATGGGGATAGTGGTTGTGATGGAGGTGTGGATGTCCCAATCAGTAATGGTGTATTTTGTTTGAGTCCCAAAAAGGAGATAGAAGATGATTGAATTATTATTATTATTATTTAATTTTTAAAGTTTGTTTGTGATTGAAATTCTAATTATAAAAATTATTATTTATTTATCTTATAATTAAATTATTTTATTGAATTTTTTTTATATATTTTTGAAATAAAAGAAATAATAAGAAAGTATTGATATGTTTCCTGTGTATTAAAATATTGTCCTCGCTATTTTATTTCCCAGCAAACTACACTAATTCCACGTTTTTATATTTTTCCCAATTTTTATCCATCGCGCCGTGACAAAATTGTTGTGCGAGGAAAAATAGCGAGAGTAATGCAATTTATTACTCTTATACCGTGTATAGGATGTATCAGTAATTTGCATAACTTTTCATATTGTGCAACCATCAAAGCAGCACCAACGTTCATTTGGTTAATGTTGGTTTCGCATACAATCGTTTGAAAAGCAAGGCCAGTAAAAATAATGTTTCGTTTCACATTTAAAGGCATGCGCCGTGTCTCGCTCCAGCCCGATTGATATAAACAAATTGTTGCATGCGTCCAAAGAGATACAAAAAATTCCTTACTCTAATTATTGATTGAATAGACAAAAGAGAATTTTTTTTGCTGACAGTCGAAAAATACCTATTCCGAAATATACGATTTCGTGAAATAAAGAAGAAAATGCATATAAATACTTGCGTGCGCCATTATACCATATACTGAGAGTGGATTGCCGATCAATAATATTACACACACAAATTCATATTCTAATAATATATTGGAGAAGCAGTGAGAACGAAGGGTGGGACAATACGCGCATGCTCGATATGACGTCAAATTTAGACAAAATCATTAAAATTTTCAAAATGACTGGATGTGCTGTCCTTGGCTGTCGCAGTAATAATAATAAAAAATTACGCCGTAACAAAGGCACGGCCGGCAATAAATCGAAAATAAATTTTCATCGATTTCCAAAGAATAAACAGTTGTGCGACATTTGGTTGAAGCAAAGTGGCCGCAAGTGTAATTTCAACATCACGCACGCAAAAGTATGCAGTGAACATTTTCTTGCTGATTGCTACGAACGAAATTTACAACATGAGCTATTGTCTATAACGCCCAAGTGCCGAAAACTAAAACCGGATGCGATACCAACAGAACGATTGCCGAATATGGCACGCTCAAATTATTTGGGCAAGCGAATTTGTCATCGGCGCAATGCAACCGAAACGAATACGTAAGTTATTTAAATTATAATTTATTCAAATAACAAATAATTTTTTGTTTCAGATATGAAGATGAGAATTCGCAACCTGAACAGAATCAAATAAACAGTCGCCAGTTGATGTTAAAAGAAGAAATGTAAATTATTTGCGTTGCATAATGAGATAAAGAAATTTAATTTTTATTTTTTTTTTATTTATGTTTTAGGAAATCTAACAATCGACCAATTCTACCTAAGCCCATAGCGAAACCGATGAAATTTGTATTTGTAAATGCAGGACCACCGCAGCCGCCTATGGAGAGTACTATAACGGCGAGCACTATAACACAGCAAATTATCACAACATCCGATATAAATGATCATAGCGAAATATTACGATCAACGCTAATGTTACCACCGGGCACTACCATAAAGCATATCCCAACGCCAATCACGTCGACACAAGAGACGCCAAACATAATCCTGCCGAAAGTAGACACAAAACATATGAATAAGGATGAAGAATCAAAATCGTTGCCACCCCAAACGCCAGCACCACCAGCCCAGTCTAGATCGCTCTACCATAAAATTACAAAACACAAAAAAAATAATTTGGCCATAAATAAAGAGCGACTCGAAATTGAAAAGAGCCGGCAACAACTTCACGAGTTAATTGCGGATAAAATATTTGCAATACTGAACTGCCGTTCAAATAATGGCCATAATGAGAATTTAAGTTATTGTAACATAAAACAAGAAATATAGCTCAATACTTATAAAGTTTTACTATAAAAAATAGATAGTGTATACTATTTTCGTAATCACCCTGTTGCGTGATATAAAATATAACCCGCCCGAATGTCAGCTAAATATATTGTTGTGTTATTTATTATTATTTTGTTTGGTCTCACATTACACTGCATTGTGTTTTGCATCGGGTGACGTACCCATGTGTAACATTATGGTACGATAGTAATTGTGTAAGACAATAGAACGATAGATAGTAAAAGATTTAATCAAGTTTAGAAATAGATAGAATTATGAATTTTGTTGTTTTGTATTTGCAAGCATCTACCTTAAAAGTTATAATAAATTGTATGTGCCAATTTTGTCTTAAATAAGAATAGACACGGATTGTTTTATATGCCTCGGTAGCGCAGTAGGTAGCGCGTAAGTCTCATAATCTTAAGGTCGTGAGTTCGATCCTCACCCGGGGCAGTTAACGTTTTTAAAAGTCACCATGGGTACGGATAAATCAACATACAAAGAATAAAATAAAATTAATTTTAGGATGATAAGGACTTCTGAAGATATTTCCGAAAACGAAAATTATGGTAGATTGTTGTGGTATTGACCCCCGAAACCACCATTATTCAAAAGTCATCAAAATAAAAACTTAACGGAGTAACACACAAGTTTCAATTTTTGTTTGATCCGGCAAGAATTGCATCGCTCCTTTTGATGCTTATTTTGATTTTATTAGAATTCGGGTTAAGAGGTATATCTTGTTTTGGGCCTCAACCAACTGTTATACGGTGCAATTCAATTTGGTAGTACAAAAATTTTGTTACGCCAGGAGCTATGGACAGAAATATTTAACTACCGAAATTTGCTTCAGCCTAATTTATGAAAAGCATCAATGCATCCATCAAAGTATGATGATAAAAAATAAAATGATTTAGTTAACAATATTAATTATATCGTATTCGATATAAAGTAGGTTCAAACTCTGATTTTACCTAAGAACTGCTCTTACAGATCTATTGACTTTAGAAACGATATAGATGATGCAGATAAGTCGAAAATTATGTTTTGGTTAGCTATCAATAAATTATATGATTCCTTTGTTAATGAAACTATTGGCCACTATAGCAACTGACTTATTTGACGAAATAACGATACCTGGTGTAATGGTAGAAACCATAGATGATACAGAAAATTTGGTTGACGAGAAAGCTACACTATTAGCGGTAGGAAATGAAGATTACAATGAGATTGTAGTTGAGGATAACGTCGAGTTTGAATTTATCGATGAAAACCAAAAATGTAAAACTACTGATAAATCAAAAATAGAATGGAGGAGACGACACATGAATTCGAACCGTATGCTATTTGAGCATGTCCAATATGAAGAGAAATTGGATAAATCTCCATATTCTATTTTCGCGAGACATATCCCACCGGAAGTATTTTCTAGAATGGTTTCCTTCACAAATCTTTGTGTTGTGCAGCAAAATTCTGCAAATACTACCGACCGACTACAACAAGGGAACTGTATAAATGTTTATGCCTTCGTATTTTAATAAGGGACCCTGAAAATGTCTAGAGTTCAAATGTATTTTAATAAATACATCTTGATTCAAACGGTTACGTTTCATTTCGTAAATAATTTAAAAAAGTTAAGAGGCAACCAGGATAAGCTGTACAAAGTTCGACCTTTAATAGATCGTATATTCGCAGAAGATGTTTAGTAGTTACATACCGTTGAAAACACCTACAAATCATCCTCTTTAAAGGTTAATTGAGCATCAAACAGTACATTAAAAGAAAACCTTAAGCATGAGCGATAAAGGTAAATTATTAGTTCCATGTAATTCATATGATTTTGTAATTTGTCAGGGCTCGTCTACCGAAATAAATAAAATTACTGCAAAAGAACTAGGATTCGGATCAGCAACCGTCTTGCAACTATGTGTGGGTATTACCACAACCGGACATATTTTATGTTTCGACAACTACGAGTATTTCAGTTCATATCAGTTTTTCGAATGCCTGACTCAACTCCAAATTAATGCGATTGGAACCATTCGGATAAGTCGATTTCGCAACCCACCGCACATCGCAGATGAAATTATGAAACAGCATAGCGGGTTTTCACCCCATCTCGAAAGTGGACACTATGAATAATAGCACATTTCATTGATTTTGCGGCTGTATTGAGCTGGATTGAATACAAAGCGATTCATAAAAAATTTGGAACTTCGGCAAACGATAATATGGATTTATTACACTTCCGCCTATATGTAGCGCATTGTCTGACCACCATGAAACAGAATATTACACGTAAAAGTGGTAGACCATTATCTCAAGCAAACTCTGATTCGTGCAATGAGATACCTATGTAAAGAAAGCCAAAACGGAAACTCGCCCAATAGATCAAATACGTTGCGACGATATACGAGATCTTCCACTCCACAGTGAGGCAGCAAACCGGTGTAAATATGAAAAATGTAAGGGAAACGGTAGAGTTTTGTGTTCTAAATGTAAAGTGCACCTCTGTTTTGGTAAGGGCAACAACTACTTTTTTAATTTTCATATGGACCAAAAATATAAGGTAAATGCAATTTTACCCAATTAAGTTCCTATATTTTATTTTATTTAATCCGTTTAATTCCAGGTCGATGTTTTTTTAATAAGTTTTAAATAAAATACAATTTTATAATTTATTGAATGGTTATATGGTCTTTAACATTACGTATGGAATATAATGCCAGTCAAGTGGCTGCCTCTGGCCATGGCGCAAAGGCGAGCTCATTTAAGCTGTTGTTATTTCACAAATTTCGTTTTCTAAGCGTCGAGGATGTGATTGGTTTATTGGTGTTAACTTTTCCTTTACCCCTGGCGAGTAATAGGACAAAATCGGGAAAGGTCCAATCAGGATATCCTGGGGTTAGGTCAATATCACCACTTTTTGACATTAATCAGCCGGGAAACATTTCTCACATTATTTGCAGCGTATGGCGAGCTGTGTATTATACACCGTTTTGTTGAAATCAAATGTTCTGCAGGCCTAAATGATTCAATTCGGGCACAAACAAGTTTTTTAAAATGTTCGATTGCGGCCACCAGTACCTGTCATAGCATTGCCTCTAGCATCCTCAAAGAAATATGGTCCAATGATACCGCTGGCCCAAAGGGCGCACCATACAGTTACTCTACGACGGTGTGTGGCCGCAGAAAATCAAAAAATATAGTGAAAATTCTAATCCGTAAATTTCTCCAAATTTTCCTCGTAGTCTCAGTATAACCTAAGCTATTAGAAAAATAACCGTAAGTATTGGTAAGATATTGGCCAAAAACTGAAAATAAATGAATAAAAAAATTTAAATTTCCAAAAGGTGGTTATGAAATGGCCAAGTTTAGTCCAGCATGAACAGATCCTAGAATTTTGTCCAAAGCTAACTTTAAAATCCCTGATCAATACTGCTATCCAAATGTCATCGTCATTCTTTAAGAATGGTTGAAAGACGGAATATTGTTAAATTTCAATATTTCATTTACCGAGTTACTGTACCTCGGAGGTCAATCAATTTGTCATCTTTAGGGAGGTTTTATTTAGTGAAAAAATAGATACAAAATGAATAAAAAATTTCCGGTGGTAATTATATAACAAAATAAGTTGTCTTTTATGATGGTGCTGTCACTATACAGCACGTTAATTTGCCAGATGTAAAAAATATGTTCGTTTAAACCGTAATTGAGAATATTTACAGTAAAAAATTCGAACCAAATATATTTTGTTGACATCTACTGAGATTTGACCAAACTAAATCAAATGTGAAGAATTGAACTTTCATGCATAAATCAATTTTTTAGTTCAATGCCAAGGAAAACATTGATTTAATGAGAATATAATTCGGTATTCGGAACAATTAGTGTTTACCATTTTAACTTCTCGTGACGTGCTGCTGATCATCATATACTTCTAGAGTTCGACAATTGCTTCAAATTCGGACATTTAGAACATTAGTTTCAAATTATTAGCAATGAACACTTTTGCTTTCGACGCAGAATTGTCGTTGAAGTGGGCAATGTATGCTAGTTTGCTCATTTGCTAGTTTGCTCATGTTTGTAAGAATGGCAATTCAGGCAGATTGGCAGCTCCCTAATATCAATGAGCCAAACAAATAAATACACATACCGAGGTAGAACAGAGTAAGACTGAACTTCCATTGATTGGTATGCGCTTAGTGCGTGTACTATGATCACTCGAAAATAATTTTCACCTCAAGAATAAGTACAAAAATTCCAACCGAAGAATCGCAATCATTTTTACGAATAATATGGTGGCAGTGATCAATTTTGTTCCCTATCCATTGGTATTTCCATTGCAGTTGACAAATTTCTTCGTTAACGTTAAAATAATGAATCGTTATAATGCTAATATTCTTATATTACACCTGGGACACAAATTTCTTGACCATCTTACAAGAAGGAAATGAACTTAATAACTGAGGATGTCTGTGCAGATCACATGAGATCCATCAAAGAATCTGGATATATTTCACCACACTCACCACTTCATATTTTTCAATTCCAGTTTGCATATTTGGACATGATATTTAAACTTCCGTTGGCAATGCTTCTGAAACACCATAATTGGAAATTAACTGTGACAGTTGATAGATTTATGAAAAGAAATGTACACTGTCATGGTCGATAGAAATCGTCCATCGTGATAAATAAGTTTGTTTGATAACAGATGGCGCATATTCTGGTCGGGCTCATAAATTGTGCCACAAATTCAAAACCCATATGATTGTCAATCTTAAAACGATATCTGTCAAAATTGCATTACATTCCGATCATTATTTTACAAGTTACAGTTGTCTTAGAGACGCTAATTTTGTTATCAAAACAATGGAAAAAAGGAATTTCGTGTGTTGGTTAGACACAAATTTCTGATGGGGAAAAATACCGTTCAAGCAAAGCAGTGGCTTGTTAAATGTTATCCGGACTCTGCATCAGGAAAATCAATCATCATTGACTGGTATGCTGAATTTAAACGTGATCGTACAATCACCGATGATGCACCACGCTGTGGGTGGCCAAATGAGGTTGTGACTCCAGAAAACATAAAAAAAAATCCACGAAATTGTTGAAAGACCGTAAAGTGAAGTTGCTAAAAAATGTAAATTGCTCTTTCACCAAGACAATGCACCATGTCACAAGTCGATCACAACAATGGCCAAATTGCACGAATTGCAAAGTCCGGATCCACTGAATTCGCCAAGATTTGGCCCCCAGCAATTATTATTTGTTTGCAAACCTCAAAAACATCTCCATGGAGAGAGATTTGACTCCAATGAAGAAGTGATTGCCAAAACTGATTGCCTTGTGGTCCACTAAATTTAGGTTAGCTTATGACTCGATCCGTATACTGTTATTCGTCCGTGTCATTTACTAACAGAATGAAAACTTATTTGGCTTCAGGGATAATTAGACGATTATCTAACAGCTAGACAGCAATTTAATTAAATGACTATCGCTTACCAAAATATTATTTCCTAGGTTGTCGACGTTTTCTGAAACTGACCTGGTATGAAAATGTTGGTATGCCACATCGAGAAAACGTTCTGTCTAATCCGACGCTTTTGTAAAAAGGGACGTTTAAGCGAATAGGTCTATTAGTTTAATTACCATTTTTTATGAAACCAAATTTTCCATTATGAACAATGCCGGACTTGGTTACTTGGTTACTGATTTTTTTTATTATTCGGCTGGAATCTATATCGACTAATTTCAATGAGGGAGCCCGAATTCAAGAACCTATGCTAACAGGATTATTATCACTAACCGGATTATTTCAGCGAGCACGTTATAAACGTTTGACGATGAATGACTTAAGCCAATTATAAACGGTAATCCAATATTCCATATTTTATCCGAAAGGACGTTGCAATCGACTCTTTCAATTCTATCAATATTATGGAAAAGTCTTAGGTTTGAAGATTCACTTCAATTTGTCAACCCACCTAGGCTGTAGAGAGGTCACAGACATTTAGCCTACACGGCATCGCAAATCCAATCACACACACACATACGAGTTTTTGAAACCAACTTTCTCACAGCCTGGCGACGGTTCTACTATTTAAGGAAAAGTAATGGAATGAGATATTTACCAATATGCCCGTACATCAGTTGATCATGCTCGAGATCATGGAGACCTAAAAGTAAGAATTATGGACTTATCAATAAACATGTATAAATTGTTTAAGTGTTTACGGTTATTAGTGCAGAATTTACAAACCAATAATTCGTAAAACAATTTAACCATGATAATGAAAGTTTCGGTAAGAGGTGCGTTACATAATAGTAGTATTATGTATTGCACGCCTCTGACTATTATGTGTAGTACGTACTCGTATGTTTGATATGACATAATACAAAATATTAACTAACCGTTACTCACGTGCGACATTTATTACCATATTGTCTCTTTATGAAATATTAAATTTGCACCTATTGTCAATACGAAACGTGCCCAGAATTTTTTTAGACTACAGGGAAGTTGATATTTGGTAGTGCCATGACAAATTTGACAATATTTGTTTGACCTATTTGAACTGAGCGTTTGGATTAATTTGTGCCGAACTTCCTGTCTATATACAAATACTTTTATGATTGTCATGTTTGGTCTAAAATTTATGTTTCGAAAAATTGTTATGTGATCGCTCGTACAAATGCTCATCTACCATAAAAATTTAAGTCATAACATAATTTCCTGAATTAAGTTTCACGGGTAGATATAAAATCATCATAAACATCATAAATATGGGTAGATATCAGCAATCAATGGTGTAATTCAATATACAGTTTTTCACATACAAAAATTGCAAAAATTTAGTTTAGGTTTGGCAAGGTTATAATCAGGTAAATGTCACTGTTTGTTGTAACTTAAGCACATATTATATTTTTTAATTGGATTATATATTAGTGAAAATTAAATGTACGTAATATACTGTAAATTGATAAAAAGCCTAAGCATTAACTCAAATTATGCTGGTGTTGACTGTGTATAATCGATGAATCGGTTATGGGTTTATTACTAAAAACTAATGAAGTTGCTTGCAAGTAACTCTAAACTGCACTTTCGCTACGATTATTTGGCAAACTGCAAGAGCTGGAGCTAGACCGTGTTCCTTAACCCAATTGATCTCTAACAAATCTCATTGTAAGTGAAGTTAAATAATCTTCGACTCGTCTGCCTACATAAACTGACCACTAATAAAATTTTTACTGCGTTTAACTAGTTTGCAAGTAAGGATTGAATTTTAAATGAATTGACAACATTCTATGGTCTGGTTTATGGTAGGAGTTGGTAGCGAACAAAATTTAGTGGCTTAGATATCATGTTTTTGAAACCTCAAGACACATATGAGACTCTCGATGAACATACAATTTAAAAATATGATTTGTAATCAGGCCGTTTTTGAAAATGACTCTATAAATTCGACGGATGTTCTCTTTGTAAAATGATAATACCCCCTCCCCCCCAAATCAGGTTTGTTTCGAATTCAACTTTTATGCAAAAGCTTAAGTACTAAATATTATTTTTGTAGTTGGCCACTGCAGTCTGACAAACTGAGCGATTATTTATTGAAAATTTGAAATTTTCTGCAGCTTGAAACCAACTACTTGCCCAAAACAAAATTAAGTCCGGATTTGAGTTCGTATTTGTGGCATTTCTAATTCGTTAATTATTTTATTTCATTTTGGTTAAAATTTGATACTTTTCAAATTTCATAAACTTAATAAAATTATGGAAGAGTTATTGGTCTGATTTTTATTGTAGTATTTCGAATAAACAAACTTTGGTCCAGAGGGAATTAATTAAAATCGGTGTTTAGCTGCCCGTAGCTATTATACAATAAATAAATAATTGTTAATTAAAATAAATATTTTATACAAATAAAAATAACAAAATTATATTAGAACTGATATAAATAATCTATCAACAATGTAACAAATAAATTTCATGATATAAAATTTTGTTGTAATTGTTGTGCTCTAAAATTATCTTAACCGTGGTTTATTGGGAGAACTACGGTTAAAATAACAAGCCATACATCTTTATCACGTTTTTTTCATGACTGGCTTTTTACATTAATGGCCGCTTTTAACTCTAACGGCTGCTTTCAACACTAACGACCTCTTTTACCATCATTAGCCGCTTTTCACATCAATGGCCGCTTTCAACATGAACGATAGCTTTCAACATCAACGATTGATTTTAACATTACCGACGACTTTTAACTTCAACGGCCGCTTTAACATCAACGGGCACTTTAAACACCAACGGCTGCTTTTATCATCAACGGTCGATTTTAACAGCCGCTTTCAACACCAACGCCTTCTTTAACATTACCAGCCGCTTTCAACATCAACGGCACCAACTCCAAAATCAATTGAGGGACAATCGTGTAAGTAATTCATCTTTTCGTCGTTTCGTCATATATTTTTTTGACATAATTGTTTTGGGGATTTCTTTCTTTTACTTTTTTTCTTTCTTTTCTTTTCCGAATTTATCTTTTTGTTTTCGGTATTTGTTAATGTGTAATAAATTGGAAATGTCACAACCTAATGGTTTAGCCTACACTCCAGTAAATGAGGATCAATTCGTGGACGCTACTACGGTAGATTCCCGAATTCAGCGAGTTTCTCCTAATTTATACAAATTTTTAAAGGTGTAATTCCGAATTTTTCTTAATTCAAATGATTACGGTGATAACCCAGTTGCTTCCTCCCAACTTTCGAAACGGCCTGGCGTTGCAAGAAATTTAGAGGACTCGAATTTGCAGAATTCGGAAATAAGTACTATTCGTTTTAAAATGCCACAGCCATTATATGGGCAGAATCCCACGATTTGATTTTCTATTTTAGAATCAAATTTTATGTAGTTAACTTACGATCTGGATTATAAAAGTTCGCGTGTAATGGGACCGTTGGACTTCCGATTGGATAATCAATTTGAGACCTTGGTTCTCCGTCAAAAAAGCATACAACCTTGTACGTGCAATATATCGTAATCAGAGCTTTCGGTGAATCCGAAATGTTACGGCTACTGAAAACCGTCGCAATAGTAAAATTGAATCCGTAACAAATTTAACGATAAAATACTTAACAATTATGGGTGAAAAGGTTACCGTGCGTTTTAACCACTTTTGGGCTGACCAAATGGCACAGTGGTTAAAGCTTTGGCATTTAGATCGGGAGGTACCGGGTTCGAATCCCTATAGGAGCAGGATGCAAAGGGAATTTTCATCAACAGCATGATCTGTGATGAAACGGAACACATCTATGACCCCCTGTCGGAGTGCAAAACTCATGAGACGACCCATTTTTCATGCGAGCATAGGCTAGCATGGAGCTATGCAATTTGCAGTTGGTGATAAAATCGGACTTATAACCGTATGTCCACGAATTGGTTAACACTGGCGTAAAAGTAAGGACGGAAAAAGCAGACCGCGGGAGAGTTGGGAGAGCCTTGGTCCCAGAACAGATTGCAGGGATTGTAAAAAAAGCTCTTTTGGAAACGATGTGACGCTAAACGTTTTGATTGAACGAGCTGACACAAGATGATGATATTGAGTTGATCCTTTGAGGTAATCCTTTTGGTCCTTCATCATCTGGTAATAATTTTGAAAATCGTTCTTCATTACGATCAAATTCCAGGAGTAAATTTAGAATCACATCGCGGATCAAATGGTTGTTTAAATACAAAGTACGAACAATAATCTTTCTATTTTAAATTCGGAGTAAAAGCTCGAAATTGTAGGCAATGGTTCAAATTTTAGGATCAATTTTATTCAAATTAAAACGATTTGTAAATTCTCATCGGGATGTGGCGACCGTAAAATTTTTAATCTTTGATAAAAGGGTCGATGTGATGGTACTTTGAATTTATGTAAAAAGCGATCATAACATAAAAATTAATTGCGGCAAATCAAACACCAATTTTACCATAAGGAATGAAAATTGTGGATGTTGATTTTGACAATATTGCAGACGTGTCATTACTTATTATTGGTATTTTCTTTAAAATACAGGGTTGATGGTGGATTTACGAAAACAAGGACTGTTTGATCTGATAGCATCGCCAATTCAACTCCCTTTGGCAAATTTGAGTTTACTAAAATTACTTTCGCTTTCAGGAATGCATCTCAAACTTTTCCGTTTTTTTGGGACCAAATTTTGCTTTTGCTTATTTAGATGATATTTTCCAGAACCTTATGAGAAACAAGTGGAACATCTAGAAATGATTTTTCAAAAACTACCATAAAACGGTTTTAGCATCACCCTGGTAAATGTGTATTCAATTCACACGAGATTAAATTTATTGGACACACTGATAATGCAAAGACACAAAAAAACTAGAAATAATAACAAAAATTTGAAGGTTCATTAGAAAAATTAATCAAAACCAAAGATTTTAGGTTATGATTAATTTTTATAGACGCTTCATCCCGAATGCAGTAGGTGCCCAAACCTTACTAATTTTTTTTTTTTTGAGTTAGAAGAAAAGTAAGACCCCAACCAGTTCGTCAGTGAAATCTTCCGAAGCCTTCAAAAATTGTAAGGAGAAGTAATGTTAAGCAACTTTTCTTGCAGATCTATCCTACTTGGAAATTGGTGTTGTGGTTCAACTGTATATAGGTAGTATATAGAGATATGACTAGGTCAATTTCGTCACTTGGATTTTATCGGTCAATTCACTACACCAAACACATCTCGGGCATTAAAAATTTAGTTTCAAATACCTTCTCACGCATTAATATAATTTCTATTACTTTCTATCTTGGCTCTCCGAGAATTAATTAAAGACCTTTTAAATGAATTTCGGAAAAGTGTTTTTGAAGCCTTTTACAATTTGTCCAGGCATTAAAGCATCTGTTAAGTTATTGACAACAAATGTCACCTGGCCGTCTGTATCAAACTCTATAGCTCAATGTTGTTTAGCATGTCAAAGGTCGAAAATTTCAAGTCATATCATTTCTCCTCTCGGAGGAGAATTAACTACGCAATGCTTGGTAGAAATTAACTTATGCCTTATTCGCCCGTTATTAATTTCTGATAATAAGCGGTATTGTGAATCATTTTTGATGTATATACGAGATGGCGGTTCCTAACGCGGTTCCTTCGAAATACCAAACGTCATAGTTACATATTAAAGGTCGCAATTTGAATCTGATTTATTTTCCGAATTATCAGCATTAATTGGATTTAAACGAGTCTTGGCTTCGTCTTACAATCCGAATTCTCGAACTATCCAAACAAAAATAATGTGCTACGAACGATTAGATAGGGTGAATTTATTTCGAACCGTAATATTGGGATTCAGGGCAGCTTATAGCGAATAACCTAAAACAACTCCGCCGGAACTTGTATTTGTAAGTTCATTGAGAGATTTAAATGGGGCTAAACCATTAGCTCTTTCTCAAATTCTAATGGAACTCGGTTGGTACTCTTAATAGAACTTCTTTTGGAAGAATAACATTTTCTTTTTGATTTTCATACTTCAATAATAAAACTGGTTACTTTCAAATACTTATAAATTAAGTTCATTACATAATTTATCAATATGGAATATTAACAATTTTAAATCCCATTTAATAAAAATCAGTAATAATTTTATGTAGAAAACTCTAAAATCTGATGGGTAATTTAACATACAAGCAAAGGAAACCGTTCGCCGGAAAAAATGGAGACTCTTTAAACCGCCACAACGAAAACTACGAAGCTCCTACAAATATCCAGCATCAGTCAGCCATAACTATTGCAGCAGAAAAAACTGTTGGAAGAAGAGCTTTATGAGCACGTAATAATTGGCTCGACGATCAGTGTCGCCAAATCGTCAAAATAAATGAAACTTGAGTGAAAAAATGATAAGAAAATGGGCGGATATATGAACACCTGTATAAAAAACGTTAACGATTCGCGATGTCCACTGAAAGTATTTCTTTGCCCTCTATTTTACTTAAATCCATGCTTCGGACTAGGTCCAATTTACTTAATGTGGTTAGTTTAAACGTCCAGAGTCTTATTTTAAATATTGACGAACTTCGCCATACTTTTAATGGGGTCCCAATTGATGTCATTTGCTTATCGGAGACATTTCTATCGTCCGATATTCCCGATTTCGCGTTGGCCATTAGTGGTTATAATTTGTTCAGACGTGATAGAGCTAATCCACCAGTTAATTATGGTGGAGTATGCCTATATGTTAACGAGCATATTAAATGTAATGTAGTATCGGTACCCCTCTCAATTTCTCAAAGGCTCGTTTCTGACTTTGAGTTTCTTTTTCTAAATGTCTTCGTCAATAAGCGGAAATTCCTTTTCGGTGTAGTTTATAATCCTCCTAAAACGAACAAGAGGTCGTATGCTCTATTTAAAAAATCGCTTTTAGACATTGAGTGTCTTTTTAGTTATTTTTCCTGTCGGTATGATGAGGTTTTCATTTCGGGTGATTTTAACTTTGATATTTCTCAAGAGACTTTATTTTCTCGTAGCTATTTAAATATATTAAATAGCATTAATCTTTCAGTTTATAACACTGAAGCGTCCACATACTCTTATGCAACCGCAAGTGGTGGTTCTTATTCTCTCATTGATCATGTTGTCGCTTCTGCTGATAATTCCATCTGTTTTTTTAATCAATTGTCTCTTGGTATTGGTTCTCATCACGATCTCCTTGTTTTTTCTGTTAACTATTACTCTCGTCCTAAACCTAAAAGTTTCAGCTTTAGGGATTTTTCGAAAATTGATGAATCTCACCTTTCATCAATTTGTGGCTCTATTCGTTGGGATGATATTTTTTCTCTTAGTACTTCTACCGATCAAATTGACTATTTTAACTCCTCTATTAATTATGTATTTAATAATTGCGTTCCTCTCACTACTGTTTACTTTAGACCTAGATCCCCCCCTTGGATGACGCAAGAGATTTCGAATGCTATTTCTGTTCGTTTTTCCAAATATCGTCTTTGGAAAATGAGCCCTAATTCTATTTCTTATCTAGCTTATAAGCAATCTCGAAATAGAGTGGTAAGTTTAATTCGTATCGCTAAGCAAAATTTTTTCAAGGATAAGCTAGATCCTTCTCTTCCCTCTAAGATATTTTGGCGTAACGTTCGCAATTTGGGCCTTGGTAGTTGCAAAGGGGGTGCTTCGGTTAGTTTCAAAGCTAATGATTTTAACCGTTACCTAAGTAATTCTAGTTCCACCCATGATATTTCCAATATTGGTTTATTATCCGTAGATTCCCTAAATTCTTTTTCATTTGCAAATATATCAATTGATGATTTGCATTCTGCAATTTGGGAAGTTAAATCGCAATCCACTGGTCTAGATATGGTTAGTTTAAAATTTGTTAAGCGTATTTTTCCTAATGTATCAAGATACTTGTTACATATTTTTAATTTTATTTTAACGACCTCGTTTTATCCCGCTCAGTGGAAGTTGAGTAAAATTATTCCTATTCCTAAAATTAGCAATCCTTCTGAGCTTTCCCATTTCCGCCCTATTAGTATTTTAAGTTCTCTGTCCAAGGCGTTTGAATTGGTAGTAAAAAACCAAATTCAATCTCATATTGATAGCTTTAATTTGCTTAGTATTTTTCAATCGGGTTTTAGAAGATTTCACGGTACTACCACTGCTTTACTGAATGTTTGTGATGATATTCGTCATAGTATGAGTAAAAGAGAAATGACTTGCCTTACTTTGTTGGATTTTTCTAAAGCGTTCGATTCAATTAATCACCAAATTTTGTTTAATAAGCTTATTTCGAACTTTAATTTTTCTCTCTCTGCTGCTAAATTAATTTTAGACTATATTTCGGGTCGCTTTCAGGCAGTCTTTTTTGACGATTCGCTTTCTGACTTCTTACCTGTCTCTTCTGGCGTTCCTCAGGGGTCGGTTCGCATTAATTTGCACCATTCGCCAATTTTACAGAACTAGCAGGTTATCTATACACTCACGCCAAAAATAAAACTACATTGCATATTTTATAACAAATCTCTTACAGTTTCTGTTATGCATTTCAAACGTCTTATAATACAACAGGTTTATGTTGTTATAAAACACAAATTTAAAAGTTGTAGATTTACGCGATTAACTAATCTAGCATAAATAAAACATTTTGGTTTATGCAACAATCCATATTGAATGACCAATTGAATCAGAGGAATGTCGATAATTTACAAATAAACTAAAAGAGGGAGCGCGTATCATTTAATTTAGGATCAATTTTTTAATCAATTACATTTCATTACCTAACGTTGTAAAAGTGCATATACTTCATATTCTAATTACCATCATGATCATTAATTAGCTGCCGATTTGTAGTGCCCACCAAAAATTAATTCTATTTTCCCCGACCACTAAAATATTATATGTCTTGCGTATAAACAACAAAAAAGTATTAAATTCAATTGAATTTCATTACTCGACGTACATTCGATGGATTAACAACAAAAAAAAACGGTTTATGACTTAATACCAGAGCGCGAAAATAGTTAACGTACAGCAACAAAATAAACAAAGTGTATTCTGTGCGCGCATTTGTTCATATAGTGAAAATACTTTACATTGCAAAGTCGTCGACGTCGTCGTCTTTACATTTTTTTAATTGTTACCTTTCAATTAAGTGGTGTACGTAATATAAAAGTGAAACTTTTAGTTATTTTTAATTATTGTGCATTGTACCAATCGCATATGTGAAAATCGTGACCAAAAAAAAATTACCTGTGAAAATGAAATGTGGTATCATTGTGGAAATGTTAGTGCTGCTAACAACTTTATTTGCTGTGACAAAATTTAGCATAGGCCAACGGATTATAAATCAGGCACTATATCTTGGAACGCCTGGTTCATTTAATACGACACGTGATGATTGTATATGGAAGCGCGGTAACGATCGTGATGAGTGCCCAGATTCAGATATTAATATAAATTTTTATAAAGCTGGCAATATAAAAGATGTTGTTGTGGTGAGTGTATATAATACTATTGCACAATTACACCCATGACAAATCTGTAACCTATACGCAAGTGCATTAAGAAATCACTATTAAAACGATATTTATTGTGATTTCTCTATGCAGTTAGCTTATTGAACTTTATGCATTTATATTCAGGGCTGCGAACTACAATTATCTATACAATGAAATGTACTGTCTCTAATTAGTATTCAGTCGGCATAGTGCACGGCCTAAATAGTATTTAACATAACAAATTTCTTTGCAATATCATAACAGTATCTTAACATTTTATTTCTGCATATCATTTAAGCTCGATGTTTTACAAGGTGATTGGTTAAGAAACAGCGGATATGACCCAACAAAAGATAACGTCGTTTTAATTCATGGATACGCAGGTGGTGATAATACGCTACCAATGGCGGTTTTGCGTGATGCATACATTAACCACGGAAATTATAATGTGTTCTTAGTCGATTGGGGAAATTTAAGTCGACCACCGTGTTACATTGCTGCCGTACATAATATTCGGCCTGTATCAAAATGCGTTGCCGTATATTTGGACTTTTTGCGTAATTCTGGAATCCGTATTGATCGCACCACCTGTATTGGACATTCACTGGGCGCTCATATTTGTGGCTTAATGTCAAACTATTTAAAATTCAGAATTGAACGGATTATTGGTTTGGATCCAGCACGGCCACTTATTCGGCCTGGCTCATCGAATCGTTTGGACAGCGGTGATGCTAAATCGGTTCAAGTGATACATACAAATGCTGGATATTATGGTGAAGGTGGAAAAGTAGGGCATGTCGATTTTTGCGTAAACGGAGGAAAACGACAACCGTACTGCCTGAATACAACAAGTACTTTACTTACTCAATTTATGGTTTATGTATAATTTTTTCTTATGCTGTTTGATTTATTTAGATGTAAACTTGTGCAGTCATGTGTGGTCAATTTGCTATTTAGCGCAAAGCATATACGACAAACAACTAAATGCTGAGCCTTGTACTAGGCGATGTCCACCCGGATTATTACAAAGAGGTGATCGACGAGATCCGTACAGTATTCAAAATTATATTGGAAACGCCATTCCAATGGGACAACAAACGCCAATGAATGCGTTTGGATCGTATTGTTTGAAAGATAATCATCCACCTTTTTGTCCATCGGGGCCAAATGGAATTGGGGATGTGAGATGTTGTTTGGATGCTTTGGACTGATAATTTTAAACAAAGTACAATATTGTAATATAATATTTATGTGGTTATAATTAATTAATTCTAGTAAATAAAAATTAAACGTTTCTTGTTGAATCAACCAAAAAATAATTGTTTGCGTTTTGAATGTTGAAAGACTTATGTGGTCAATAGGGATGATGTTTGGCGATGAAACCTTTAATTATAACAAATTTTAAATTATCCGACATATATTGTCGGATCTTTAGTGGATTTGTTTTAAAGAATGGTGTGACTCGATTAATATTTATGAATTTATTGTTGGTACTTGGCCTTTGGTCAGTTATTTTATATTTTATTTAAAAAAAAATAAGTGATATGGTGGTTTTAACGTTCTGGAATTCGGTTTAATTAAAATGTTGTTTAATGTAATCTGTAAGTCATCTTCGTCCAGTACAGATTGATTTTCTATTTCAAAAATATTATTGCTACATTACCCATAAAACTGGAGCTAATACTCTGCGTCCTGTGATAAGTTTCGTTGGTTTCCTTTACTTTAGTTTAAATATTGACAGTGACGTTCTAAAGAATTTACTTTGTAAATAAAATTGTATCTTACCAAACCTTGTCAGATCATATGATATTCCGCAATTTCGAATACTTGACAAATTGGCTCTTATATGTCAAAACTGAATGAAACAAGTAGAGGAATTGCTCAATGAAAGCACTCGTATTGAGACTGAATTGTTTCAAACCAATCCTGGAGTAAATCCCTGAGGAAGCCTGGAGTAATTTTGTGCATACACGATAATCCAGTGTTGAACCTCGCAAACAAAGTTGCAATATCTGAAAGGTTACTATGTAAACTTGGCAACCATTTTCGTGAAACATAGTTCGATAGCCAACACGAAATACCTCGATGTTTTGAAAAGACTCCAGGAAAAATGGCATCTAAATAAATAAATAGCGAATAATTTCATCAAAAGTTCAAAAAGTTTAACAATGAAATAAAAGTTTATTTACCAGCCGGGGGTAGCAATCAAAAAATTAAATTTGTTGGCGATGAACATTACTCGCAACTTGACCAGAGCCCTCAACCATTGGCGGAAGTGCGGGACCCGTGGCTGATTTAAATAATAAAGAAAAAGATCGACCAAATTCAAAATTATTACTAATCGATTAACCTGCACAATCCCAGTTTAAAGGGACACCACAGAACAGCTAAAAATACAGAAGCTATAAGACTTGGATTATGCTCTGGAATGGATAATCTTATATATTCCGAGTAAATCTTCCTGAAGAACTACTAAGAACACTTCGAAAATTTTTCCGAAACGGGTTGGATTTTTAATTTTCTAGTGCTCGCGGCTCGGAGTAGGAGTTACCCTACCAGGCACACATTCTATGACTGTATGATTGTAAATTCGAAACCTTCGATGTAATGTCGGAAGTTTTTTACACATAGAACGGCGGCATAGCACTCCAGCTCTGTTGTCGTTTACTTTTGCTGGGAGAATTTTTTATTTGAGTAGAAGGCAATCGGATGTTCTTCTTTGTTGGGTCGTTGAACTAGAACCCCATCTACTCCCTTAGATGATGCGTCCACCTGAATGAAGAGAGGCAAGCGGTAATCGGGATGAATCAGTACTGGAGCTGTAATTAACATTCGTTTAATTTCGTCAAAGGCATCTTGTGCTTGATCCGACCATTAAAGCTTACTTCTAAGCTTTAGTACCAGTAAGCCATAAAGTAAGCCATAAACCATAAATTTGATAGATTGATCACTAGGAAAACTGGGAATTGCCGGGACTTTGTCAGGATCAACCTGAATACATCCCTCTTCGATGATATGACCTAAATATTTCATCCGTTTTAAAATAAACTTACACTTTTCGACGTGGACAGTCAGATTATTCCTCTGCAATCACAAAGCTACGTGTGCCAGAAGCTCAAAGTGTTCCTCGAGCGTGTTAGACGTGATAAGAAGATCATCCAGGTAGATAAAAATCATATCATGAAACCGGTGAAGAACCACTTTGTGCATCAGGCGACACAATGTTTGACATTAGTTTAAATAGCATCTTTCAGATCTAAGCTGGAGATGTATTTGGTATTTTCCAAATGACTCAGTATACCATTAATTATGGGTAATGGGTACGCATCTCTCTCAGTAGCCTCATTAACCCTTCGGGCATCGAGGCACAATCTGACATTCCCGTTTGATTTGAAGACTAACGTAACTGGTGAACTCTCCTCGACAACGCCAAGTTCCAACATTCGATCGAGTTCGGCATACAGTTCCACCTCATTTACACGAGAAATCGAATAGTGTCTTTGCTTCACGAGTTTTGCATCCAAAGTGTTAATACAATGACACTAATCATCTGTATGGCCCAACCCGAGTTTGACTGAAGAGGAGAATTTGTCAATAATGCAATTAAATTTGATTTGGGCCTCATTGGAGAGAATATACTTATCCCAAATACAGGGTTTGCGCTAAATTAGGAGCAATATATAATTGTAATGACTTAATTTGGTTATTAAAGCGAACTTTAAATTGACAAAGCCTAAGATACGTTGCTTCTGCCCATTAGCGGTTGTAATCAGAGAGGGAAGATGTTTGAATGGTAGATCAGCCACCGATAAAAAAAGCTCACAATTTTTACACAGAACACTGATATTTGCTCCAGAATCTAATAATCCTCCCAAAGGTTGGCCGAATCGCTGAATTTCAACAGTAACGTACGGCCACCCGTCAGTATCGTCCGAAATTAACGAGACACAGATCTGTTTACGTGATTCACGTTTGTCGTTTAAAAATGGACCAGGAACGATGGAATTTAGGCTTTATAAATTTAGTGCTTCCATTTTGATGAGTAGTTAACTCTTGGGAGCAAACCGAAAAAATTCGGGGCCTACATTGGTTGCCGAGTCTTCTCGATGATATTTCGGGACTGAATTGATCTGCTTATATTTTCTGTTAAATATGGTGAAAAATATCATCCCAAAAAATAATAAATGTAAATATTTGTTCCCTGAAAACTAAACTTTTGCGAATCTCAACTGATTTAGGTATGGGCAAAGTAAAATTTATTCGTCGCGTTGTTGATGTGTGCTTTCACTATTACAAGTCGTTCTGTAACATAGTTCTACGTTCTTAAAATATTGTGGCTGCGATTAGATTTATCATTAACCAACAAGCCACGGTTTCCTTTCCACTATTTTTCGTTATGTAATGTGTGGTACGATGTACCTTTAAACGAAGTAATGTAAAATTTTAAAATAATGCGTTAAAATTGTTTGTTCAAATTTTGTTTAATTTTAAACTCACATTCACGATTAACTGGTTTTGTTCATGAAAGAGCTTTAGGTTAAAATTGGAAGTTGAATAAATATTACGCAGTAGAAATAGTTTACAAGTTTACATAATTCTCTAGCTTCCTCTGTTATCATTTCTAATTAAAATATAATTTGCAAAGACTACGTATTAAAAAGTTATTGGGCCACAACCTTGATCCACCAAGAGGGAAATTTTTAATTTGATTAATTTGTAAAATTAGGATGATATCTTATCATATTTTCAGCACAATTGATACCATCATAATGCAGTTTAGAATTTTACTATACATACAAGACCTCCTACAATTTTTACCACATTTCACCACAGCACCTCCATATTTATACGATAAAATTATAATACACAAGTTATTCATGTCACATCGTTTGACGAAAATTATTTCCAATAGATATCAACAACAAAAACTTGAATTCAATTCGTTTTGTTAAGTTTTTTTTTTATAATTTAACGTTAGTCTCTATTTAAAAAGTGCGCGCATACGATATGAACAATCCGATCGATAAGCATTTACCAATACTAGCGATCATCGTATTAATTTACGCACAGCATTGTAACACGCATAAAATCGCAATTGGTCCATGCTTATTACAACATTTGGAACCATGTTCAGATGAGGTTATTAAATTTTTTATCTTCACAAGTGATCGCCCAAATGATACGGAAGTTTACTTAAATTCGATCGATCCTATAGTGCCGCCTTGGATCGATTTGCGGAAAACGAACAAAATTCTTGTGCACGGTTATGGCGGTAATTTGGACTTTAATGCAACTAGAGCAATCCGAATTGGTAAGTAAATTTATATTCAGATTGCGATGCGCGATCATTATTAGGTTTAACGCCTAAATGTTGATTAGATCATATTTTTTTTTATTCAAGTCGTTTCCAATTACAATGCAATTGAATTTATTTGAAACAGAATAATTAACGCGACCAATTTAATATTAATTTCTATTTCATTATCAACCAACGTAATTGAACTTGAATTTATAGTCGCGCATTATGTTTTGAAGCGGAAAAAGCTATATCATCAGTATTTTATTGTTAAAGGTCGTGTTTGTTTTTATAAGTTTCAAATTATTATTTTAATTATATTACAGCATATCTAACACAGAAAAATACAAATGTCATTGTTGTGGATTGGGGAAGGCTTGCAAATTTGCCCTGTTACCCATCGGCTGCGTTTAATACAAAACAGGCGGGTGAATGTATTGCGCAATTCATTATGAATGTGCAATTAATGAACCGTGGATTTAATATACGGCGGCTGCATGGGATTGGGTTTAGTTTGGGTGCGCATGCGATCAGTTTTGCGAGTAATACGCTTGAAAAATTGATGGGACAAAAATTTGCGCGCATTACGGGATTGGATCCGGCGTTACCATTCTTTTCGACAGCAACGGAACAAGGAAAATTGGATATGGGTGATGCCGATTTTGTTGATGTCATACACACAAATGCTGGAATATTTGGAAAAATTGAATCATCGGGTCACGTCGATTTTTATGTGAATGGTGGAAAATATCAACCAGGGTGTGAAAATCATCGAAGTAGGTCAAACCATTTTATGTTTTGGTACGATACTTAATAAAGATTTTAAATTTTGCAGATCGTCCACTTTGCAGTCATATGATGGCGACAGCTTATTTTGCCGAGTCAATTGTTAGTCGCAAACAGTTTGTTGGATTCCAATGCCAAAACTATTTCATGTACATATTGGGATTTTGTACGAATCCCCAAGAATTGCGAACGCATAAAAATTTAATCGCTATTATGGGTGAACCGTGTCAAAAAACGTAAGACTCCAAATACGCATATAGCAAATGCAAACATGTGCATTAACTGTATTTTTTTTACATAGGTACAATGGAAATTACTTTGTTACAACAAATAAGCAACCACCATATGCAATTGGTTTGGACGTGTTAAATAAAAGTCGGCTCAAAAATGAAATAAACTCGATTTACAATTAAGAATTTATGAAATATTTTTTGGCGGCATAATAAAATTCTGATCACCATCAGCATCATTTAATTACAACAAAATTGGTTTTGATTTATGATACATCCGTATATTCCGCCGGTTAGCGGTTAGTGCATTCCAAACTTTGTTTCCACTCATAATACTATGCCACACAACTTTCAGTCAATTTGCAATTATGTCAATTAAACAAATTCAAAATACGTAATGTGAATTAAATCCAATAAAAATAACTTCGATTCTTCGATATTTTATTTATTTATTGTAATTTCGGTCATTTTACTTACATTTTTTTGTGCTTTAGTACCGTAAATGGTTTACCATTGTTTTATATACGATACATACATGCAACAATAATATTTGATTATATTGTGTTTAGAATGTAGATTCATAGACGATCGAGTGTGTACAAAGAAATTTAAATTCGATTTAATTTATCATACCTTGCAATCTTTCGCGCCGTGCGCCTTGTGAATTTTAAAATCGTCAAAAGTACGCAAAATTCAAAATTGGGTTTAGAAATTTTTGTAAATAATTTAAAATTCACTTTACAAAGTTACTTTGTTGATTTATTATAAAGATGAACTCGTTTATGGAGCGGAAATGATTTTGCACGTGCGTTGGTTGGATTTTGCTGACTCTCGGTGTGCTCTATTATTCAGTTTTGTTCACACAATAAATTAAGTGTCGGTTTATATTCGTTGTACTACAATCATTGAATAATAATTAATCACTTAAAAACATAATTAAAATGCCTTAATTTATAAAACAAAATTAATTATGGAAGTAGATTTAATTTATGGAATGAACTAATTATAATTATGAATTTAAAGTTTGCTTAAATTCAAACGACACAATTTTTCATAAATGTTTTCTGATGTATCTAAATGAAGTCCATTACTCGTACTTATAACCTGTTTCGAAATGAAGCAGTTTGAATAGAGTTAAACTGTAAACTATAAACTGTAAACTGTAAACTGTAAACTGTAAACTGTAAACTGTAAACTGTAAACTGTAAACTGTAAACTGTAAACTGTAAACTGTAAACTGTAAACTGTAAACCGTAAACTGTAAACTATAAACTGTAAACTGTAAACTATAAACTGTAAACTGTAAACTGTAAACTGTATACTGTAAACTGTAAACTGTAAACTGTAAACTGGTAACTGTAAACGTAAACTGTAAACTGTAAACTGGTAACTGTAAACGTAAACTGTAAACTGTAAACTGTAAACTGTAAACTGTAAACCGTAAACTGTAAACTATAAACTGTAAACTGTAAACTGTAAACTGTATACTGTAAACTGTAAACTGTAAACTGTAAACTGGTAACTGTAAACGTAAACTGTAAACTGTAAACTGGTAACTGTAAACGTAAACTGTAAACTGTAAACTGTAAACTGTGAACTGTAAACTGTAAACTGTAAACTGTAAACTGTAAACTGTAAACTGTAAACTGTAAACTGTAAACTGTAAACTGTAAACTGTAAACTGACAACTGTAAACTGTAAACTGTAAACTGTAAACTGTTAACTGTAAACTGTTAACTGTAAACTGTAAACTGTAAACTGTAAACTGTAAACTGTAAACTGTAAACTGTAAACTGTAAACTGTAAACTGTAAACTGTAAACTGTAAACTATAAACTGTAAACTGTAAACTGTAAACTGTATACTGTAAACTGTAAACTGTAAACTGTAAACTGTAAACTGGTAACTGTAAACGTAAACTGTAAACTGTAAACTGTAAACTGTAAACTGTAAACTGTAAACTGTAAACTGTAAACTGTAAACTGTAAACTGTAAACTGTAAACTGTAAACTGTAAACTGTAAACTGTAAACTGTAAACTGTAAACTGTAAACTGTAAACTGTAAACTGTAAACTGTAAACTGTAAACTGTAAACTGTAAACTGTAAACTGTAAACTGTAAACTGTAAACTGTAAACTGTAAACTGTAAACTGTAAACTGTAAACTGTAAACTGTAAACTGTAAACTGTAAACTGTAAACTGTAAACTGTAAACTGTAAACTGTAAACTGTAAACTGTAAACTGTAAACTGTAAACTGTAAACTGTAAACTGTAAACTGTAAACTGTAAACTGTAAACTGTAAACTGTAAACTGTAAACTGTAAACTGCAAACTTTAAACTTTAAACTGTAAACTCTTAACTGTATATTGTAAACTGTAAACAGTAAACTGGTAACTGTAAACTGTAAACTGTAAACTGTAAACTGTAAACTGTAAACTGTAAACTGTAAACTGTAAACTGCAAACTGTAAACTTAAAAAAAAAAATGGAATCATGAGTTACATTTAAATTTGGCTTGTCCAGAAATTTCACGACTCTTAATCCAAAGGATTTTGAAGGAAGCCTTCAATGAAGCAACCAAATGTAGCTTCAACCAAATGTAGCTTCAACTAAATAATGTTTATACTGATCGTCGTGCCAGGCTCATTATTTTTTGCGCAGTTACTTCAAAGACCTTGTCTTAGGGAGGTTGAATATGAGAGATGAGAAATGAGAATATAGGTGAGAATATAAGAGCCGGGGTTCCAGATGTCAAAGCTCACAGTATACACCTATTACCTTTGTAAGAAAGAATACTGGTACCGTGAGCCTTAATGTGTCTCTATTAATTCTTTTAGGCTGGATCAAACCATTTATTATATCGTCATTGACTTAAAGGTGGTCTTTTAGCAAATTCCATTGAATTTTTTGTAGTAAACTGTTACGACCGTCGGCCTGCACAATGCTCCTGAAATATTTTGAAGGTTAGAAGAAGATCTCATACCACTTACATGATCGAGCCATTATCTATCTAGACGGCTTGCTTATTGTCTCGGCTCGTAAGTTATATGAAAAAGTAAGTTTGAGATCAAATATTTTGGTAATGGGATCATTTGAAAGGATCCAGAAAAAATTTCAGTGATCCCGGACTAATAAACCATTCGTTATCTACGTAGATTTTTTGTGATGACTGCGTTGCGTCACATATTTATATCTAATTTTACATCGATTTGTGTTCGCTTCTCACTAACCTTCAGCGAAATCAAAGATTATTGTGAAATAATAAAATTCAAGAGGTGTATGTTGCCTTTAAAACTGCAAACATATGCTTAATTTCTTAGGAATGCGAAAGGCAATTCCATATCCAATGCGATGCTAAAGCTGTTGAAATTAGAAACATTGATTCCATTGAATCGACCATGATACAGAATTAGTCGTCTAGTCCATTAATCGCGTAAGCTGAAGTCTGGCCATCGTAAGTACAGTGTTTTGGAACTTGGGTGCTTATCCGAGGCAATGGGTGTGAAACAATTCAGGCCATATATGGAGGATATACTTTTACTATCATGACGAATCATTTAACTCTTCGCTGGTTTGTGGATCAGCGAGAATTGTCTGAGCGTTTTGCAAGATTGAGTATGAAGCTGCAAGGTTCAAACTTCAACCGCAAGGAACTGCTTACTGCCGTCTCCAATCCCTACTCTAGAAGCGCTTGGAAAGTGTACCAATTGCTTGGAATTTCACCTACTTTTTAAGTTAATACCATTATCTCTTTGGAAATTAGATAACATCATATAGCCGCGGGTTCCAAATCTGTTATATCAAGCCCACAACCCTCCCAACTGTGTCCAAAATGGTTTAATAAAAACATTGGAACTGTTAAAAAGTAAGTTTTTTTACGCTCTATCTGTCGGAATTTTCTCCATTATATTCGCATTTGCAAGACTTGCAAGAAAACCGATCTACCACATTATATGACTTTGTCTGAAATGGGAAATATCGTAAAGTTGACTGATCATTTTAAAGTTGTTTATTAAGTACGAATTGATTACAAGTAGTCTTTATCCATTTCTAGACCTAGCCCGCTTAAGTAGTTATCGAGGCAATTCTGTTTGAAATTTTTGATTAGTCTATTGACTTTGTTACTTATTCGATTAAAAGTTGTCTTGTCAGCGGGATTTCTGGTGAGGTGCCATATTCTCCTTGCCCTTCTTCTTGCCTTGATTTGTTCCCTGATTTCAGCCGGGTATTTGACTTGAATCTCCGCTTTATCCTTTGGTTCAGGAGTAGCTAGTCTGGCAACCATTCGAGTGTATTCAATAAAATTGTTTGTTTGTTGTTCCAATTCTTCATTGCTTTTAATACTAACTTTTAATTCAACCAGCTCTTCCAATTTTTCTCTGAAGATGTCCCAATCCGTGAATCTATTAGTAAGGTTTTGCTTTTTCTGGTTCTTTATTACTGTAGCGCTTACTGACAACAGTATAGGAATGTGGTCAGATGTTAGGTCGTTAATTCCTTCGACTCTAGTGTAACTTAGAGGAATACCTTTTATGATGAAGAAATCCAGTAGATCTGGTATTTTTCCTGCATCCGTTGGCCAATACGTTTGCCCCCTGGGGACAGATATTCGCATTTGTTTTCATGAATGGCATTGAACAATGTGTTACCTTTCCCAGGAGAAATAAGCCTGGAACCCCAAGCTGTATGTTTTATATTGTAGTCCCCTCCAATAATAGATCTTGGACCGAGCTTATTGCAGACGTTATTAAATTGTAACTTCATTGGTGTATGCCGTGGAGGACAGTACGCTGCTGCAATATTTAGATCTGCGCCATTATATTGGATTGAGATAACAGTTGCTTGCAAATAGTTTTCACAAATATCCTCTTGTCGATTGTGTTTGATATTATTTTTGATTAGTACAGCTGAACCACCTCTAGCTCTTTCACTAGGCTGGGTTGTCCAGTAGGAATTAAAACCCCTTATTCCGATAAAGCTTTTGTTGGAGAAGTGCGTCTCAGAAATCAGCGCAATATCAATGTTGTTTGTATGGAGAAATATTTCCAGTTCGTGGGCTCGTTGGTTGAGCCCATTAGCGTTCCAAGCTACAATGCGTAGGAACGAGTTAACCATTTGTGAGTATGCTGACTTTTTTGCTTGGTGGATAGGTATAGGTTTCCAGTTTTGCCACCCTCTCTGCTAGATGACCAAGTGACTGTTGAATTTGGCTAAGCATTTTAATAATTTCAGTGTTATTTGACTCGTTGGCGATTTGCGCATAGGATAATCCAACTGTGGATGGTGTGATTTTTGTTTGTGGTTTAGCAACTTTGGTTTGTAATCGCTGCACTGCGCTTGTTCTATTATTCTGTTGACTTTTAATTTTGTTCTGATATACACGGCATCCTTAATAATTTTCAGTATGCCCTTGTTGTTGACAAAGAGCACAAGAAGGCGCGATATCTGGTGTTTTCTTGCATTTTGTCATGTGGTGATTTTCCGCGCATTTAACGCATTTGGTTTGACGATAGCAAAAGCTCTTGGTATGTCCAAGTTGTTGACAATTCGTACATTGTGCAATTCTCCTTGTCTTGTTAGGTGGCTCAATTTTAACTATACAGTACGCAACTTTCTTGATATTGTATACTTCTTTATTGTTGTCTTTTTGTATATGTTGGTAATACCTGCAACTTCATGTCCCATTTTTTCTAAGTCTGCTTTAACTTCATCGTGACTAATAGAAGAAGGTAAGCCTCTGATAACCACTCTACATGCCTTTTCACTCTTCAGCTGGTAGGTGTGATATTGAATATTTTCTAGTTGGTTGCTAGATTCATTTTTTAATTCTTCCAGTAATTTTTTGACATTTCTGTAATCATTTTCATTTTGAAAGGTAATTCTAGTGTCACTATTTGAGAGCGCCTTAAAATCCGTTGATTCACTAGTGGTTTTTAGTATTTTTTGTCGAAAAAGTTCGAAATTGTTGATATTGCTCACATTAATGGGTGGAGGCAGTGGTATTTTTGGGTTTTTCTGTTCAGTGTTACTGTAATACACTTTGTGTATTATTTTTTGGGGGAGTTTTCGTTTTTGTGCCCCTACGTTGCTTAGGATTTCTGTTATTAGCTCTGGAAAGTTCTTCTTCAAGTTCTTCCTCATCTGTGAAATAATCCTCTATACTCAGAGCATTAAATCTATTATTCTGTTGAGAGACTGGAAATTGCTGCAGCAACCAGTTGGAATTATTTGAATGATTTTGACTTGTTGATGGCTGAATATGGTTGACAGGCAGGTTGTTAGCTCGTGCTGAATTCTCAGCTTTACTATTTTTAGCCTTTTCTTTTAGTGTAGAGTTTTCTCTCTTAAGTTCAGCAACTTCATTGCTCAGCTGCGCGATTAGTTTCTCCATTTTCTGAAACTTGGATAACAGATCCTGTTTATAATGTTTGCACTCGGTATTTGTAATGAAGTTCCTTTTTCAGTAGAGACCGCGTCTTTTGCAGTTACTGTGCACGCAGTCGCTGTTGGCACAGTTGTCTTTAATTGTAGTGTACGTCTACTTACATTTGGAGGCGGTGATCTCAACATTTTCATGCTCTTAGGAAAGACAAGAAAATGAATAAAATTATATTCAGTTTAACTTTTGATGAGTGGACTTTTATAAGAAACCATCGACTCTTATATATAAATGTACATTCCAATGAAAAAATATGGAATTTAGGCTTGGTACGTATTCACGGTAGTGCTCCCCGCGAAAAGTGTATTGAGCTAATTAAAAATAAATTAAACGATTTCTCTTTATCGCTTGAAAAGGGCACTGTAAGTATAACCACCGATAGAGATCGGTAATGAAAAGAATTGGGAGGCTGATTGAGCTAGAACATCAGCTTTGCCTTGCTCGTGGCATTCGGCTAGCAGTGCTTTATATGAATATAAATTCTGAATTGGGTGTCATTGGCGTTGACGAATTATCCTAAACTGCTTATACTTTTGACGAAGTAAATTCCCCAGAAACTGTAGATTCCTAAATCCAATGTGAGGATGATGTAAATCCCGGTGCAGATAACTTTGAAAATTCACATAACCATAATTTAGATTCAGAATTTTCCGACCAATTTGAACATAATCCTATTATACATCCCCTGATAACAATAATTCGTAAAGTACTAAAATTTGTTAGAGCTTATCCAACAAGAAATACCACGTTGCATTATATGTAAAAATGAACCATGGGAAATAATTGGAATTAACCTTAGATTCAAAAAGGCGATGAAGTAGCCTGTATGAATTATCGAACGGGTTTACAAGGTAAAGTTTAGTCTACAGATGGCGATCGTAGAACTAAACCTCACCGAATATTTATTTTGTAAAAATGTTTGCATATTATTGGTGGAGATTATTATTGTGCTTGAGCCAATAAAGCTAACGGCAGAACGCTGCTATTACCTTCATATTATAAAGACTGCAGAATATAAACAGTATTCTTTCAAATGAAATGAAATTGAAAGTACAATTATGAATTAATGGAAGGCGAACGGAGCCATCAGTTGTTCTTCAGTATTTACATACTGGTTCCTGCGATATCAATAACGCAAGTTTCAAATTAAATAAAAAGCGCTTATATCTGTGATTTACAAATTATTGAGAAGAATAACAGATCCAGGAAAAAACATACAACCCTCAGATAACCATTCTAAGGAAGATATATTGAAATACCATCGGACGATAAACAATAAAAAAAAGGAATAAGAGCTCCGCCGTCTCTCTTAATTAAAAAAGATTCTTTAAATTTCTTGACAGTTATAAGGAGAGAACTACTTCGAAGATACCGGTACCAGAGGAGAAAGTTTTAAATTTATTTATAAATTCTTATTGACGATTCCGCCAACCAGCGTAGAAACTGAAAGAGCTTTTTCTTCTTCAGGAAAAATCTGTACTAAAATTAGGTCACATCTTGCTGATGACACAATTGATAGTCTCTGCTTTTTAAGAGCCTATTTTAGCAAAAATTAATGTTATTAGTTACTGAATTTTTGTATTAAAATCTGATACATATATTGACTTACTTGGAATTTATATTATATTTATTTATATTAAACCAGTTTTTGAAAATATCAAAACCGAAAAACCAGTTTTCAAATTTAGGACCGATTTTGCAATCACCACACATAGAGCTAAAGTTAAATCCACATAATATTTACACAATCATCACCCAAATTATCACCCCGTTCTAGCGTTATACGTTTGATTTCAAAATTTTGTTGGTTTAGCACAATGATAAGAATAATGCAAAATTTTAACTATTCTTCAGAAAATTACGTTACATCTGTAAAATCTCTCACAATTTGTAATGATCCAATGATCTACTTCATTTGCAAAAAAATTAACTCAATTATCACAAATTCATAACCAAAGCAAATTTTGGTTGTTTACGTTTTATTCAACATGGTCATAAAACTTTCTTCATTTCTGATAAAGTTCCGATAATGAATTTAGAACACAATCACCAAATTTGGAAAGGTGTAAGGCATAAGTGGGCCATAATGCTGCCTCTCCTATCAAATTCCAAAAAACTAAAAATTTGGTCTGTACCAACAAAATAATTAATTATTGTGAACTTAACTTTTGATGTTATTATCTCTCGTACTTTCTTTATAATTTCTTTCCGTCAACTCAAGTCCAGCCAATTTATACATTTTTTATTTATTTTTGTTTGCTTCAATTCTTATTCTTGAAAATGTGTCTCATTTTAAATTTAAAAAAAATTCTTATGCGATCGATAACACACATTGAAACTGAAACAATAACATAATGTTTCTCTGTTCAGTGATTACATTTCTGTAGTACCGAACAGTATTAGTGTACTGAGTGCTGGGGCGAGTAGTTCGCGGATAACGCTTAGTGGTATGAATGTGTACAAAAAGTTATGGTGCGCAACGAAAGTGTCTAAAAGCTGCTTATACCAAAATAATCTAGTGTTGTGATTTTTGATTAAAATATTTAATTATTAATTTATTAACCAATTAATGTTTTTATTGTGTGTTACAAAGTTGTTATTGTTTAAGTGTTGTACAGAACTGATTCAAAGCTATATTTAGACGGAATATTATGTTCACGCTAAAATGGTTAAACTATCATAAAATTCCAATATGGATATTTATTGTTGTTTTGTGTAAGTAATTAAATTACATTTTCAATTAATTTATTGACTTTTGATAATATGGTAATTTAATACGATGCATTTATGACAAATTTGTGGTCGAAAACGAAAATACGATTTGAGTATATTTTACCATTCTATCAAAATTCTTGCATCTATAAACAAAAAGCATATACAGTTTATCGTGTCTAGAAAATATCACGTCTTAGACTATACCGTTAGTGGTTATGTCTTAATTAATCAGTTACATTTGTGCGTTATGTGAATTAATAATTTTGGCAAAAAATTACATGCGCGAATGTTCTATACAATATAGGAGTATGTTTGAAATATTTACCTGATAACTAGAATATTCTTAAAGATTCTTAAAGGATACATGTTACAATACCTCCTAAATAATGATAATGTCCATCGTTTGAAGCGATATCGAGAATTGTAGTCACTTCCGGTCGAAACTGAACTTTCAATGAATATCACAAGATTTAAGTTAAATTATATACAATTTTCGATATGGGTTAGCCTAACATTAAGTGATCATTGGGCTTGTTCAAGATGACATTAAACGTTTTTCAAAATGTTTTGCTAGGCTTTTTAGGCGTTTTAGTCTAATTGCGTAGAACTAGAAGATGGGATCAGAAAATGGCACTTAAATCATGGAAAATGTGAAAACTTTCCTCATTAATATAAAGCATTCCTCAAGGAAGAGCTTGTACCCCAAAACTAATAAATAAATTAATTACTAATTAATAAAAAAATATTGATACCGATTATTTTAATCATGTTTTATAAAAAGTTTACGAGATTCATGATTTTTTGTTTGCAAAAATTTTACTTAAGTCGTTGTCTCGCTATGTTTTTCGGAAAGGTAAAGCTGCTTTAGAGTTTCGTTTAACCTTCACTTTATCCGTAGCTTATCGTCACGTTGTCGTCTACAGGGGTCAATTCGACCCCAAATAATATTCACCTATATTATCTGGATCAATCAATTTTTGTTTTATTTTTTATTGTGATTATGGAATATAGAATTAAACTAAAAACATTAACGGAAATTCATTAATAAATCACTTAGTAAACTAACTAACCAAATTTAAATTTTTTTAACAAATTTTTTAATCAAAATATTAAAAAATTTAATTTTTTAAATAAAAAAAAAAACAGATTTTAATAAAATGTGTTTATTAAGTGTTAGTGTGTTACGCCAGTGCATACGGCAATTAGCGTTCAAATTATTAATAAATGAAGTCATTATTATGGCAGAGGCATCGTCAGATATTTCATCTTCATCATCCGAAACAATTTGGTTCCGATCGATGCATTCTGTGTGTGATTTGCACAATATGGTTTATTAAATAAATGACATTTGATCTTAGTGCGTGTGTCAAACGAACAAAATACCGCATAAAAAGTTAAAAAGTTAAAATTTTGATTTTTTATTCACCATACATTGTTTAACTGGCCCGAGACCAGTTACAATTTTTGTTTTATCGTGACAGTTGCGATTGTGTTTACATATACATACAGTACCGAGCATAGAAAGTGCAACACCAATATTTTTCAGTTAAAATTGTACTAATTGCCCCTTGTCATTATCGTAGGAGGCTGATTTATTTTTTGGGTATAAATACAGTCGTTATTTAACTTTTTTAGTTAGTTTGAGATAAATATTCGCACGAGAAATACATACAACTAACTATGGCTCAGAAAAATTGGATTTTGGCTTTATCTGGAACACCTAAAATGTCATCGAGGCAGATGGATGCAATTACTCAACTGTGAGCCGGTTTTTAAAAAAATTCATTCCACCGGTGAATTGAAACGTAAAAAAGGAACAGGTCCAAAAAGGAAGACAACTGCTCGAGAAGATTCCAAAATTATCAGAATCAATCAATCAATTCGTCGCCATTCTCAAGCTCTGGGTCTCTCGTCTGGCACATTGTGGCGTATTTTGAAGAAAGATCTTAATTTGAAGGCATACAAAATACAGCTTGTTCAAGAATTGAAGCCGGTTAACCTTCCTTTGTGTCAACGATTTGGTTTATGGGTGTTGGAACAGAAACGGACCCGTGAATTGGCCTCCAAGATCTTGTGATCTAACTCGTTAGATTACTTTTTATGGGGGTATTTTAAATCACTTGTTTACACGCGTAATTAACGAAATATCGAAATGCTCGGCAGAGTGCTCAAAAATTGGACCCATAGAATGGATCATCTAAGAGTCAGTCGCGGACAACATTTAAAAGAAATTATTTTCAAACATTAAATGTCATAAACCAAACTTACGTCATAAATACAATTTATGATTAATAAATTGATTTTCATGCATTTTATTTAAAAAAAACTGCCGGAAGCTCTTATTGGATCACCCATACTGAATTGGAAATGATAATTAACGATTTTTTCACTATACCTTTATTTCACATTTGTTTATATACTTTCGTATGTTCAAATATTACAAATTCTTGTATGCTGTGCTGTAGAGAGGCGACTCTAGAGGCGATTTCTCAAAAATCATTTTTTTGACTTCGGCGATATAGCAAATTCTTAATCTGCAAAAATCTCGGGATCAAACATTTTCGAAATTACTGTACTTTATTTTACTTCGTATATGATATTATATAAACCCAGAATATTTTAAATATCTATAAAATCCTGTAAGATAGCAATAATCATTTAGCGAGAATTACTCAAAGTTTTACCATCATTCATGGTAATGTAGATAATATTATAAAGAATAAAATCAAAATATCATCCAAAGCATAGAAATGAAGTTTGTAATCGCTTCCCTAAAAACAACAACGTTTTTATTTAAATTTAACAGTGTTTTTTGTATAAATCAAAATCGCATTAAAAGTACCTGGTCTTAAAATATTTATAAGAGGTCACTACGGCTGCAATGGATGTTTTCACTTTGTACTACACCCGCAATCCAATTAAAAACATAATTTTTCCGGAAAATCTAGGAGAGCACTGAGTGCAATATTCAATAGTTGGGATTGATATTGACTTTCATGTGAATTACAGTAAATTTGCTGTATTTGTCAAAAATAGTTATTGTAGTCAAAATAAACATGGCCGATAATAACACGGAATCTACTTAAAAAGGGCAAGAAGCTTATATGTAATTTGTGCTATTAGTAAATTAATCCAAATTGTTGTGTTCTGATTGAATTATATGTGGATTACAGTAAATTTGTTTTACTTGTCAAAAATGTTGTTGTTGTCAAAATAAACATGGCCGATAATAACACTGAATTTGCTTAACAAGGGCTTGATACTTATAGGTAATTTGTATTTTTATTAAATTAATTCTAATGTTGGGTTTTAGATTGAATTTTATGTGAATTACAGTAAATTTGTTGTCTTTGTCAAAAATGTTGTTGTTGTCAAAATAAACATGGCCGATAATAATACGGAATCTCCTTAAAAAGGGCAAGAAGCTTATATGTAATTTGTGCTATTAGTAAATTAATCCAAATTGTTGTGTTCTGATTGAATTATATGTGGATTACAGTAAATTTGTTGTACTTGTCAAAAATAGTTGTTGTTGTCAAAACAAACATGGCCGATAGTAACACGGAATTTACATAACAAGGGCTCGATACTTATATGTAATTTGTATTTTTATTAAATTAACTCTAATGTTGGGTTTTAGCTTGAATTTTATGTGAATCGCAGTAAATTTTATGTATTTGTCAAAAATGTTGTTGTTGTCAAAATAAACATGGCCAATAATAACACTGAATCTACATAACAAGGGCTTGATGCTTATATGTAATTTGTGTTATTATTAAATTAATTTACATTATTGGGTTTTAGATTGAATTTAATTTGAATCTCAGTAAATTTGTTGTATTTGTCAAAAATAGTTGTTGTTGTCAAAATAAACATGGCCGACAAAAAACGGAATTTACTTAACAATGGCTAGGGAATTATATGTAACTTATGTTATGATTAATTGAATTTAAACTGTCGGGATTGATATTGACTTTCATGTGAATCACAGTAAATTTGTTGTATTTGTCAGAAATAGTTGTTGTTGTCAAAATAAACATGGCCGATAATAACACGGAATTTACTTAACAAGGGTTAGAATTATGATTGATTAATGTTATGATTAATTAACAACAAAAAACCGACTGTTGAATCGTTCGTGAAACACGAATTGACCTGATTGACTAAATTTCGCAGTGTGTTCGATGGTAGTTTTTTTAAAGGATAATCGTACGACAAATTGGCCATCAGAGTTTTTAGTAGTAGTTTCTTTTATGAAATGTTTGTTGTATTTTGTATTGTTGTTTAACTTCGTTCAATCTGTCGACCGAAATGTGTTTTTGTCATGTGCTATATATAGTTATATCTATCAATATTCTACAGGTTCATTATCTGACGTTACCATCGACGTTGAATGAAATTTTGACCTCCAGAATTGACATGATCTGATACAATTGGTGGTTCGTTTACTTGGCTGGTATTTAATGTAGCATGTCGGCCTTTACTGTCGGAACTTACAGTCATTTTGCCATTTGCCTTTGGACGTAATAATATATGGTGCTTTTTGTCGCAAGTCAGTCCTGTACTTTTCATCAGGCATCTTAACATTGGATGATCGATGTTTATGCAATTGAAAATTAGGATTTTCTGATTAATTATGATTCTCGTTTCTACAATCAGGACAATTATCGATAGGCGAAACTTGTGCGCGAGGAATAATCTTATTTAAATCTTCAACTACGTCAATTCCTACTTGAAGAAACTTAAAAAATTGGTTCACCGTTGGGAGTTCTTCTAACGAGTATCTTTAGAAAGCTTGTTTAACTGTAGTCGTATTATTATGAATTCTCTGGATTATGCCGCATTCTCTAGTGTTCCGAGACCTCGTGGTATTACGTCCGATGTATCTAGCAATGTTCAAATTCTTGTTGTATCTGATGAATGGCACTGTTCGAGGAATTTGGTAATATATGAATTTACGATTTGCTCATGCAACTTCTCAAGAGCTTGAGAAATTATTCGCATCACTAAAATCTAAATGTTTTATTAGGTTGGTAGCTTCTTCCTTCACATACCCACAACGAAACGGAAACTTCTGACTTGGTGACAAGTTTCGTCACGAATATTGAAACAAAACAAATCATTAACGAATGACCACTCCCTATAGTTCCTTTATCAAATATCGGCATCACTGTATTGGGTATTCATAACTCTTACCCTTGCCTAAGTTATGTTGTATTGAGTATGTTTGTTGTACGCGGTTCAGCATAAGTTCTGTGCCATGCGCTTAATTTAGCCTCGATTTCATAGTAAACCATTTCGCAGTCGTCGGAAGTGAATTCTTCATCCGGTTTTAAACCAAGAAAATCATTGACTTCACTTGTATTGCGGTTTCTCGAAGTGCCGTTAACCGGATATTATCTGCCTAAAAACAAATTAGATTCAGTGAACTCAATGAGCGCATTTCTTTGTGTTAACAGGCCCTTAAGTCTCTTATCAGCTATAATAAAATTAATCCATAATTAACCCCGTGGTTACTGGTATGGTAAATGGGTCGCAGAAACGTGGGTAATAGTACCGTTATCAAATTGGCGTTAATTCCGTGTTTTGCAATTCAATATAATTTTGGGTGAAATCGGAACTGACCCACCATACTAATCTGGAAATTGCTATTTCATTGACTACGCCTCAGCTGTATATGATTAACAACTAAACAATATTTGCTTCATTTTGCCTCCTTTAATCTCATATTATTAAATAAACATCGTCTTATAAAACTATTACACGCTTTGACGTACATTATACGCAAATTGAACAAAAATATTAAATCTTATCAATTTAATTGCGTTGGACTATAACCTATATGGTACGTCAAAATTTACATATAAATGAAACTGCAATTTTAGTACATTCCCCCAAATAATTAAAAATATTTTTTTTATATTTATTCCAGACTTTATAGATCTGTCCCATTCCGGACCCACCAACTTCAAGAATGTCCGCCTGAAGAAGCCACGTACTTGGAACATTGGCCACTGCACTTGGGTAATAAATCGAACGTGCCCAGATGTGGATGTTAAATTTTTTTTATTTACACGAGACAATCCAAATGATCGGCAATATATCTACGTTGGCAAATCATTTGAGGAATCGAATTTAACCGATTCATCGTTTAATCCATTCTTTCCCGTAAAGGTCATAATTCATGGCTACAATTCGGATATGTTTTTAAATCCGCTGATCCAAATGAAAGATGAGTATTTTCAACGTGGTTACTTCAATTTATTTTACGTGGACTGGAGTGTTTTAGCGCCAGGCCCATGTTATATTATGGCGGTGCATAATACTCGGCATGTCGGTGCGTGTATCGCACAACTTGTTATGCGTTTGCTTGATATCGGGGTACAAGATATACATCTGATAGGATTTTCGCTTGGGGCGCAAGTAACAAATTTTGTGGCACAAAATTTACCTCATTTTGTGATACCGCGAATCACGGGATTAGATCCGGCCATGCCACTTTTTGCAACGGTCGGTAAAGCGGATAAACTCGATGCATCTGATGCGCAATTCGTAGATGTTTATCATACAAACGCATTGGTACAAGGAAAAATAGAGCGTTGTGGTGATGTCGACTTCTATATGAATGGTGGAATACTTCAGCCGGGATGCCCATTGGCACACAAAAGTATGTTTTTTTTATCGAAAGAAATGCATTCGTTTTATAGTATTGTGTCATTTCAGATCCATTTTCATGTTCGCATCAAAGAGCACCGGATTACTTTTGCGAATCAATAAACAGTCAAAAAGGTTTCTGGGGATGGCATTGCAGCAGCTACATAAATTATTTACTAGGTATGTGTCCGCCCGATAACTACCCCGTATTAGGTGGTGAACATTGTAACCCGGATACAAGGCACGGAATGTATTTAATCACGACGGATAGGACTCCGCCGTATGCACTCGGCCATTGGACAAATCTCAGCCAGAACGATTCGCTTCGACTTAGTTTAGCTTCAATCGGTGCTGGAAATCGTGATCCGTTTCAACAAATGATCGATAAATGGGGTAAACTTGATGGAGATTTTAATAACCGGATTAATGATTTTCCAGATAATAGTTTTCAAGATCTTACCGAATACGATAATTACGATTATGATAATCACAAAAAGTTTGGTGATTTCAGTAAAATTAGACCCGACGAAAATCTTCGAAAAAAGCCTAGCGAATTTATCGAGAATTATAGACGTAATTTATCAATGAAAACTCGAACGCCGGAAGTATTTCGAGTACAGCTGATTCCAAGCAACTGAAGAAATATTTTCTGCTAACTTTAACAATACACTGTGTGAAGGTCCAACTAGAAATAAATTGTGTCGTATACTACAATAATTATTAAATTAAATGTGTAATTAATGATATACATTTTTGTTGTTGTTGTATAACTGATAAGAAGTGTTGTAGACAGACAAAAAATTTTCCGAAATAAAATGAATATTTATTGTAAGGTGGGAATGCCCATAAATGTATCGTTATTATTTATATGATTCTAGGTCACGAAATTTCTGCAGAGCTGCGGACCGGCATCGAATGACCAATTGGCCACTATTAAAATATTCGTAAAAATTGCACCAGCAAGTGCATTATTATTATTATTGTGGACTAATTTCATTGAAACTTCCAGCTCGTACACCCATAAAATATATACGCGTGCTTATCGCACACCGGAACTCATCGTATCGGAACAATTTTTTGCTTAAACTATTTTTTATTTTTGCAGTATTTCTATAAAAATAGTATTCTAGAATTATGAATTATAACCCTTTGTACTAAAAAAATATTTGTATTAATTAAAAAATCATTAATTAATTATTTTGATCAAAAACTTGAAATTCCTGCGTATTTCCCGTATCATAATACACGGGCACCAGTTTCTTTTGTTTTGGTCTTAAAAAATGTCTTTTTGTTAAATAACTAAAAAAATTTATGGTTTTCTATAAATTATCTAAGTTCTGAAATATATTTTCGCAGTTCATTTACCAGTGTTAAGTAGTGCGTATCAAATCAAGGGTCGACATTTTTTTCGGGAAAACCATGGTTAAAATAGTGTTTGTGTTAATTAACATGGTTAATTTGGTATTTTGTGATTTGAGTGAGCAGAATATGTTGAACTTGATGAATGATTCGGAATATGGAAGAACTTGGGTATTATTTCCTACTGGAGATGGGGATCTGCAAAAAATGTATTTGATACCGAACCCGAATGCGAATGCGGTAAGAATGAAGGGTGTTTCTGAGGATGTTAGGCGTACTGTTAAATTTGAGCTGTATACCAGGTAATATTTGATTTTATAAGTGTATACCAAAAATGGTTTCATTTTTGTCATCAATATTACACCGTAGTGTGAAAATTTCCATTGCAGAGAAAACACGTACGACCCGAAAAAATTCAATCTGCGCAGAAAACGAACCGATGCAATCAATGATCTCTCAAATATTGATCGCATTTTTAACCCAGCACGCCCGACCAAATTTATTATTCATGGTTGGAAATCAGGCACTTACAGCGATTTCATTCAAAAGATCAAAGAAAACTATTTACAACGCATGGATTGTAATGTATTTGCCATCGATTGGTATATTCTGGCATCGAATACGTTTTATCCCGCACCGGCATTACAAACGCGGTCGGTTGGCGAATATTTAGGTGAATTAATGGATCATTTGGTTTATTATAAACATGCGAATATGTCAACATTTCACGTGATTGGACATAGTTTGGGAGCGCACATAGCCGGTTTTGCCGGGGATTCTACCACATTGGGACAAGTTGGCCGAATAACAGGATTAGATCCGGCCTTTCCAGGTTTTGAGTACATGGCGAATGATGATTCACGTTTAGATAAAAATGATGCAGCATTTGTTGATATAATACATACGTGTTCGGGAGTGCTTGGAATGTCGTCGGCGCTTGGCCATGCAGATTTTTTCCCAAATGGGGGCAGTGAACAACCCGGATGCAGAAACGGATTAAATTTTGACGGAAGTGAGTAAATATATAAATTAATATGTTTGACATTTTTTTTACAATAAACAAAATTATGTTTTAGTCATATGTCGGCATTCTCGAGCCCATGAATTGTATGCCGAATCGATACTTGCCAATGAAGGGTTCTTTGCCGACAAATGTAAGAAACATAAAAATAGAAGACAATGCGGGTCACAAATTTTAATGGGAGATCAAACTCCTTCGACGGCACGGGGTCACTTCTATCTCGAAACTAATAGTAAATCACCATTTGCCTTGGGACCGAGAAAATAGTAAATAGCTAAATTATTTTGTAATTTTTGAAATATATTATTTTAAATGTTAACTATTTTTAAATAAAACGTATATTTACGAGTAATTCAAAAATGTTGTACTCCTTCGGGACGAGGGAGAGAGTTTTCAAAAACTAATGAAAATCATGATTCCGTTTTTGGCACAGTTTGATATGGTTTGAAAAATTATAACCAAATCTGTATTTCCAATCCAAAACTGAACTATCACATTCGATGTTGATACATTTTTTATTTAATCATGTTAAAGATTTGCAGCAAAGTCGGTTACCAAGGCGTTTGGAAGTTTGGTTTGGAATAATTAATATTCGAATTCTTTAAATAATATGCTAGATCGATAATAAAATGTCGATACTGGAAGAAGCGTGCGATGACCCGAGACAGTTGGAAGACCACCGTGCTTCATAGCTGTACACATTATCATACCAAAGGTTCTTTGTTCCGGTGGCAATGCTATCATTAGATTCACTAAACCCAGCAGAGTCGGATGGCTGGTTCAGCTGGCTGCGTGACCCCAACAACGTATGATATACAAAATGTTTCAGCAGCGTCTAGCTGGTGTACGTCCTGGATGGTACGGGTACGATTGATCGAGATAGGGCACCAAAGTGCGCAGGCGGAAAAGTTTCTTCAAGAGGTTTGAACGGTTAGTGCCATAAAGGCTATATTTGTTCAATGGCATTAATTAAAACTCGCTTTTGTTGCAACGGTCAACTTTCTACGAACAACTGTTGTACTTGTGATGAATGGAAATGTGGACCACTCAACCTAATGTTAGAGTAATGTAGATCAATATTTTATTTTCGGAAAGTAGCTCAAATAACCTTATATTATTCCTCAGCCTGTGTACTTTATTTAGAAACCTTGGAGCAGTTAGAATATTCTAATCGCAACTTCGCAAACACTTTATTTCAACAAGCCAACGCAAACTCGCGCAAGACAGAAACAACACGACAACCATTCCAAACAAACGAATACAATTCGAACAAACTTATTTTAATAAAAATAAATTTGATGTCATTAAGTTCGTTCATGGCAGAAAAATAATACAAAACTAAATTTAATTAATTTAAATTAATTATTCATTAAAATAATAATAAAAAGTATTATTGTTATATGGGAGATCCCGACGCCCGTTTTTATCGGTTAGTAATTAAGCTAAAAAATAAATTAAATAACAGTGTTGTGGTGTCGATTAATTTTTTTTTGTTTATTCGAACATGTAAGTCCAAAAAGATTTTTGAATCAAAAATAAATTTTGTGCGAGTGGGAACATCAGGCCACCCCGACGGGCCAACATGTGCCCCTACGATGGGCAAAGCGCAATACGCGAGGGTAAAAAATAGCCTACCATATGCCGGACTTTAAATACAACAACAACGCGTGACAACAAAACCGCAGCAACTATACAACAAAATCGGTAACGACAACAAGAGCAACTATATAAGAGCGAAATTCGGCTGCGATCGATTTTAATTATTTTTATTATATTTCATATTTTTGTTGTAAATAAATTAAATTTTATTGTTGTTTTATTACATTTGACATGTGACTTCAATGACCTAAAATCTAGTGGCACCCATGGTTCAGTGAACCAGCCCAACTTGTTAACGTTCACTTAAATTTTGCGTCGTAATCAAATATGCAACCATGATCCAGCGGCACACATGGTATATTGAATATTACCACCATGTCCACTTTCGTCTTTTTGTGTCGATCACGCAACTTCTATGTTTCAAGATTCAGTGGCGCACATGCCGACACAACTGCCTTATCAAAAGCGGTACTCGGAATTTCAGGATTACTTCGTTCCATGAGTGTTACAAGTTTTAACTCGAAACTATGCTTTCTAATCAAACCAATTTTTTACTCACAATCTTGCAACCATTCTCGATCGACTTGCTAAACATGTTTGTTTGTTAATCAATGTCGAGAGATTAAATGTCACAATCGATAGAAATTAGAGATATTGATCTCAACAATTAACCACAATTGAAATTTAAACAAGTAAACTAGGAAACAGAAATCACTCGCGACCGGTAAACTTTTACTAACGTTCCGAAAACTACATTTTTCAATTTAGAGTTTCGATCAACTTAATAACCACTATGGCACACAGTTCTATCTGTCCATAGAGCTTGCTATTTGAAGCTATTCATTGAGCATATGCATCTATTAGGCTCACATTGAATACGGACTACTACCTAACATCAACCAGCAAGCTAATCACTACTGAAAAGATCAATGCCTTAAAGCACGGATAACCTCTGGTAGCTGAATCAATCAATTAAACGTTCGGACAATCAATCACCAATTGGTTCGCAATAAATCGATCAGCCAATCCTACGATGAGGAACACATGGAATCCTGTGTTGAGCATATCGACAGATATCCTTCGGTATCACGACAAAAGTCTTGATCGACAATTATGTTCTTCAATGTGTGGCTCATCTGGAAGGCGGGGATGTAACGGTTTGAATACTAACAATAAATGCATCAACAGGTGTACATGTATGCGCTGGACGAAAACAACCCGACGAGCATTCCAAAACAAAAACAACAAGCAGCACGACGAATACAAAGCAAGAAAAACGAACAAAAAATTCATTAGCGATAACTCGATGTGCTGAACATACTAAGCAAGTTTCATGATTGTGCCTCCTTTTTTTCATTCGTAATCTCAAAATGTAATTTTTGAAAAGTTTTGTATGAGTGAATTCTGGAAATTCTACCTTTTATATTAAACGGGTTTTACAAAAAACACTGACCAAGTTTAAATTTAATTTGAGATAAAAGTTTTTAATGAGAATATGGGCCTATAAGGCACACTCATGAAACTTAGTAGGTTTATTCAGTAAATTCTGCTTAAAAGACTGCATTAATTAAAGGTTCCAACGGTTTTCCAGAAATCATCTATACAACATTTTATTAACACCCCTATTACACTTGTCGTGTCGTTTGTCGTTTCAAGTGACTTTTTAATACTAAACCGTAGTCGCCTGCTTTGTTAAAATACCGAATATGTTTATTATCGTAGTCACTTCAAACGAAAATCGGCGTATTTTATGTTTTTTGTAGTCACTTCAAGATTTCACACGACTCGAAATGGTGAAACTTATTGGCATAGCAACTGGCAAATTTTTCAAACAAAAAGCAAATTTTTATAGTCAGTTGAAACGACAATCGACACGACTAGCGTAATCGGGATGTAAATAGTTTTTTCAATTCAGGTTTGAATTAAAGGATTTTACTGGCGATTCTGGTCGATAGGGAGCAGACAAAATCATGAAATTAGATCAGCATACTCTTAACAAGTTGGATTCCCAGAAATGGCCTAAATAATATTACTCAAAATTTATCTTTTCACATTAGGGGTAAAGTTTGAATCTTTTACGGGTAATTCAGGACGTTACTGGAAGTAGGCACAATCATGAAATTTTAGAGTGTGTTCAAGATATCCAGTTTCTGCGATTAGATTAGTACATGGTAGGATTTCTCGAAACCACTAATTCAAACTTTAAATTTTTTTTTTGTGAAATTAGGGTTGAAAGAAGAGTTTGTGACGAGTGATTCTGTGGGATTTCCATAAATCACACATGCATAATTTTTCAAAAATGATCTGGAAATGGCTTATTATTATTTTTTTAAATTTACCTTAAAAATGTGAAAATAGGCTTGAACAAAGGTTTTCTAATCTAGCTGATATAGAATATGCACCGTGAATCTTGTCCGTATCGGATTATGTACATCTAATTTAATCAAATTGAGTAAAACACTTTGATATGTGATAACATCAATCTACATTAATATCCTAAAATGGGTAGCACAAATTTTACCCTTAGAGGTGCAAAATTGTGAAATGTCTAAAAAGAGATTTCTGTCGTGATGGACACGCGGTTTCGAAACTTTTAAAAGTGCGAGTATACCCACATGTATTGTTTTGAAATGAAATTCTCTGTAAGCTAAAACTAAATTGTTAAGCCAGACACAAATTTTTGACTTACAGAGATTTGTACAACTTCGGAAAAAACTAAATCTAACATAATTTTAATTTTGTGGTTTTAGATGGCAACGTACTGCCAATTCGATCGTAAATTTGTCCCTGTATGGACAATGACTGTTTGAAATGTTTGAAATGTGGGTGATAACTCGAATTGAAGTCTGCGAAACGTTTGGTTAAGATGGAAATTCAGAAATGTTAGAAAGGTTTACATTTCTTTCAGCCCTACAATAATTGTAATCTCTTTCCATTTTTTGGGCTAAATTGTAATGATTATTTTCATAAGCATTATGTGTTAAATACACAAAATATACGAGTTTATCAAAATTAAGTTTCTGGTCTTTTCAATCGTTGCTCATGTTTAGTATTTTGTGACTGATGTATGTCATGTTCTGTAATAGTTTCCAATGATCGGATCTTATCAATTCAATCTGCGAAACGCTAACTTCAAGAATTTCAATATATTCACGCGTCATTTTTTGTGATATTTATAGTTTAGAAGAGTCGTGAATGACGTTTTTCTTAAAATTCTTGGGATTTCGTAAGGGGCCTCCTTTAAACTATATCATTTGCAAGAAAATACAACCTGAATCACAAATCCAATTTTAAAATTTCAATATTCTGAATCCTATGAGAAGTAAATTTTACTTCAGCCACCAAGAAACGATTGGTCTCCCAAGGCACGAAAATCAATTTAATTGTAAATCTGACGAAATAATTATAGGTGTAAAAGTGTAAGCGTCAGGGAACTAAAGGTTTTACTGCAATCAAGATTTATTAGCGGCGAATGGTTTAAAGTTCTTATTCTTACCACATTTACATTCACGAAATAGAACTTTCACGATGCAGAAATTTCAAGGCAAAATGGGTGAAATTCACTAAAAAGCAAAGTAATCTGCGTTATCAAAATCATTCCATGTAAAATTGATGTCTTGCTAGGTACTCGATATATATTTCGAGCACATTTGATTTAACGTCCAAATCGACTGTTTCCTGGGAGAGGAGAGGGAAGTAACCCCATCTCTGGGTTACAGCAAATATAGGAATCCATAATTTTAAATAGCTTACAGCAATTGTTCATGTTGAAGATATCACGATTTTGTTGGAAACAGTTTGGGCGGAAGATGGTTTCAATTACACCAGACAAATGAGGATAAGAAACATTATTACCATGTCGCTGATAGCACTACTACTACAGATTTGGACAGAGTTTCCTTAAAGAATAAATTGTTAGTTGGTTCAAGTGTATAGAAAGATTTGGCATCCACCCTAAGGCATGTTATATCATTCTCATCTGATGTATTGTAGAATAAAAGTTAAGGTAAGTTAGAGTGAACCATATGAATCAAAACTGCCTAGTTTAGTCCAGCATGAACAGATCCTAGAATTTTTTCCTAAGTTTTGGACCCCTGATCAATACTTTTATCCAAATTTCATCGTCATTCGTTTAGTATGGCGGAAAGACAGAATATTGTTAAATTTCAAGATTTGATTTACCGAGCTCTTTTACTTCGGAGATCAATCAATTTGTCATTTTAAGGATCACTTTTAATATTTTATTCCACTGTGGTGTTTTATTTAGTGAAAAAAGAGATACAAAATTAATAATAAATTTCCGCTGGTAATTATATAACAAAATAAATTATCTTTTGTGATTGTACTGCCACTTGCGGCGAGTAGCAAAATCTCTTATTTTCCGCTGAGAAATTTTCGCTATCTTATACAGCATTTCATTGGATGTGTTCTTGTTTAACATAAATTTGCAGAAACTGCGTTTCATACAAATTAAAATAAAATCCTTTACTTCCCAAGCAAATAAATCTGTATTGATTTGACTAAATTACCTTTGAAAGAGTTTAAGGTCAAGATTCTGCGGTTTAAATAATATCACACACTCAGTGATCAATAGCCAAAACAGAAACATGATTCTTAGTTAGCTCCTGAAATGTAAGCAGACGACTAAATCAAATTGGTTAACGAGAATCAACAGAACAATCTAATATGCAAATAAAATAGCACTAAACGAAGATCTTCCTCTCCAAGAGCAGCTACAAATTTAGAAGAGTGTATTGAACGAAAACGATTTAAACTTTTTAAAAAGTTTAGAAATTGTGTGAAAAATAAGCTGAATCTGTGGAACTTTACAATGAACACTAGACTTTAAATCAAAATAAAACAAATGAGAGGCAACAGCAAAATCAATTCGTATACTCGTTTTTTAAAGTTTTTAGTTTTTTTTTCTGCACTAAATACTAGTAGGTGCATGGAGTGTCGAAGACTGAAAGCGCAGCTATACGTCACTGCACAAGATGAACAATTTGCAAACTGTAGTAACGCGGGGGAGTATATTCCTCTAACCGTACAAGAAACTTCCTGGGAGGACCAGCAAAAGAAAAATTGGCGAATAAGTGACGCAATGACATATTCGTAATTTCAGTGAGTCTAAAATTACCTCAATAACGAATTTAGCATACACAAATCTTTTGATTCGTTTATTTTGCTTCATTTTACTTAATTACATTTTTAGTTACATTAGCGCAACCTATATAATATATAAGGTAAATTGTAATTTTCTTTTAAGCGAGCAAAGCGCGTTCTATATTCTACTAGTAAAACGTAAAATTTTAGTACTTTCAATTTTTACTCGTTTCTATATTTTTTTATAGATGTCACTCTATACAGTCCGTGTAAACATAAATTATCTTTCAAAAATTATTTATTTTAATGTTTTTGTGTCGTTGATCTTCCACCGTTCGACACTTTGATTGTTTCGTCGTGATTCTTTCCTCGTTTCCTTCCCCTTCATCAACAGACAGTTTTTAGTTTGTTGGTGAAGAGGAAGCAAACGAGGAAAGAATCAGGACGAAATAATCAAAGTGTGGAATGGCGGAATTGCAACATTTTTAAATTTTTGCGATATACGAGTACAGATGATTTTGTACATTTGTGTAATGCCACTGAATGAAAGAGAATTTTTGCGTTTAAATTTTGGTTATTGAAGTGCTTTTGGACACAAAATATTTTTTGTTTTTCTGACTCGAGAGCAGGCCAAAGACAACTTTCAATGCGAGAAGTAAGGATTTTAGAAATTAAGTCCACACACTTGTAGCGATTGTTCCTGTGCTTTGTTGGTAATTGCAAATGCGACTGGCACCGACAATTACAAACGTCGGAATTCGAAATGCATATCGGTCGGAATTTTAATAATGAATGGCTTTATGTACGCTTTTTCCTTTGAATTATTCAATTAAAATTATATCTGCGATAACATTGCACGTGAGCTTTTTTACTGAGAGCCTGTTAACGTTGCTAAGCCATGGTATTAATGTTTCGGGGAAGAATGATACAGGTACACTAATTCTCAATGTTAAAACGTGTTGCAATATGCCAATAGAAAATCAAGTTAATTCAAAAATTCAGTTGAATAATTGAAAGATTCGTATCGATTCATTACAGTATCGATGTACTTTTACATTGTCGTTCCACTAGATGTTTCATTTTGAATGATGATATTGATGCCAATAGTTTCTTGTTTTTGGCAGCAAATATAGCACGTTTACTGAGCCACTGATGCCTTTTGTAATTCTGTGCAATATTTGGGAACATTTTGTGACCCAATGCGTTTGTGGTTAAAGTGATTTTACAGGAGTTTATTGGCAATGTGATATTTCTGTGGCTTTCAGGTCTTCTGCTCATTGGAATAAACATGTTCACAACGTTAGCCGCAAGTTTACGTAACTCCCAAGTGTTGACCTGAAAGCGACCATTGTTTGGATAATCGATTGCAATTTTTTCATTATTAGTAAACAACAATTGTGTTGGGAGACGTTCAGCGGATGCTTCATCCTGTAGTTGTACATATGCACATTTGTCTTCCAAATCAATTTCTGTAAATATCAGTGCATCTTGTTTATCAGTGGGTGTTGAACGTGTTATAACTGATGGTGTCCACCGAACTCTGGAGGATCTCTTTGTTTTTCTCAAATCTTTTAGTGTACGATGAAGTGCTTCTAATGCTTTATTGTGCTCCATACGTTTCAATATGCATTGTTTTAAAACAGAGTTAATTCTCGGCAAAGCATCGTAAAAGTAGTACGTTCTTGACTGGGTACAGTTCTTTTTTTTTGGAAGGATGTTGCACCACGTACGTTAATTAGCAGTACAACATTTCCTGCATTTCTTGGATGAACAATGTTCAAACGGAATAAAGCGTAGGTTCAACATAATTGGCAGAATCCTTCAACTACTTTACCTTGTTTGCGAAGTTGAAACATTTTCAACAAATATGTTTGTAAAGTAGCGTCTTTACAAACATATCACTTCCGCACATTGTGGTGGCAATGCTCCTAATAGTACATTTTCTGTTGTGAAGTACAAGCAAGCGCTGCGGTTATTGAAAAATTTCGTGTTTTAAAATCCGATCACAGTGTGTGATCAAATCTTGATTGGAAGCGATTGAGCCATCACATCGCAACAATTTAAACGCAGCTCCGCTCAAAATTTCCTCATTTACTTAAAATGGCCGAGAATCTGAGACAATAAATTTTATCCGGCAAAAATCAGTAAGGCTAACCATCAGGAATTTTGCAATACAAGATAATGAGAACAACACATTTTGATCAGGAAACAAACGGCATTTTGCATCCTATGAAAGACAGATTGTAATCAAACCTTGATTGCAAGCGAACCGAAGGCATCACATTGCAACATTTTATATGCAGCTCTACTAGGAGTTTCCACATTTACTTAAAATAACCGGAACTTACAGAATCTTAGACAATAAATTTATGTTGCGTTTATCTGAAGAACATTATTGTTTAGTACCACTGATCTATAGTCTTTTGTGGACACCGATTATTTGGAAACTCTGTAACGCCACTTGCATTAATTGGCGGTGGCGCCGTTGCAACATCGCGTTTTTCTTGTTGCTGGTATTTTTGAGTTCCAGGCAGTAGTTCAGTAGTTTTATTATCATCTATTGTCTATGGAGAAAATTAGTTTTTTTTGTTGGTTCCTCATTATCTGTATGGAACTTAGCGATAATTCAGGCAATTGTGCTGTTTTCATTATAACTAACCATATACATTTTCAAAACTTCGGTCAGTCTGGTCTTCTTCAGTTTCTCATTTTCATTTCTTTAACTTAGCCATTTCAATGCTAAGTTCCGTGAAATAATGAAATAAATTTTTTCATTAGCAAACAAGCAATTTGAATTATTCGCACGTTATTCTAAAATTCACAGTGAGAAATCACAATTTCTTATGAGCAATTCAAACTTTCTCGATTGCCAATGAAAAACTTTTCTTATAATCTTTTCTCGGCACGCGACTTGACCGATATTTTTGACCGAACACTTAATTTAGAATCTTTTGGTTCATACTTAGTTTCCTCGTAACGGATATACTTTGTAAAATATTTGTAAACAAATAAGAAAACTTCTATAGAAGTTGTCATTTTTGGTGGACCGAATTTCACAGTGGATTTTGATTAATGTTGACCCAAGGGAATTGGCAGGTTCCATCAATTCTCTTAATTTATGAAAGAAGCTTGATTTAGAATTTTCATCCAATCCGTCGATCAATCAATCCCTCTGAACTGTAGAGAGAAAACACTCATTTATACTAGACACACTATTTCTTGAATTGAGATCAAGAAGTTCAGATCTTTCACCGGTCCAGGAACCGGTCTAGGTCCAGTAAAAAAAACTTTTTCCTAAAAAATATAATCTTCTTAGCACAGTACCAAGCACAAGTAGACTCAATTTTGCTTGTCAGTTTATCGTTCGGGCAACATTACAAGGCTTTAATAAATTAACGCTCTGAATCGTTTTCCTTAATGTTCTGTGTATTTTTAATTTATAGGGTGACATAAAAATTTTGGATGAAGCAAGATTAAATTATTTCTAACATACTGATACGAGAAGTTGCACTATTTACATAAACAACCTTATTTCTGCACATTCGATTCAAGATTGTACTCATTGAAATAAATTGAAATTCGTAAAAATGGAACGATAAGACAATAATACCAAATTAGATGATGTCATGTGGAAGAAAAAAGCGATTTGGAAGCTTTTGAATTTTACTTGGGTATGTGTTTTGTGCTATTTTATGTTAGAAAACCTTTGAGGATAAAAATGTTTATCTCCTTTTATTGTTTATTGTTTGACTCGTTGAATTTTGTACTAAAATGGATTGATAGAGATTTCTATTTAACATTTTTGGTACGCAAATGATATTCAAGCGAAATAAATAGTTTCAGATACGAATTATGTTTAGATGAGAGCTGTTATGCCATTCCAACCAGATTTTCGAATACAGTTTTCATTAACATGGAAAAATATCATCGTACGGTATAAAATCTCTTAAAAGGTAGTTATATCCCAAACATGAACTGCCAATTCTTTATATTGTGTAAATATATAATTGCCGAAACAGAACAATTAAATGTTTACTAGTCATTATCTTTAATCACCGGTACAATTTATGTAACAATAAAAAACACATTTCCTTCCATTTTACGTAGACATAAACTAAAATCCCCTGCATACTTAAAATGGATTTAAATCTAGAGAAAAAGTACGAAAATTATTTTATGAAGATAGGTGCATGGTACATACGAATACAAATTATTTTAATTCCCACAGTAATTATTGTTTCGTATTACGCTCTTAGTAAAGAAAAGTAAGGTAAAATGGGCTGTAACGAAACGAGAACTTGTCATGTACCCTCTTATGTTTAACTTTGACCCACTTGACATTTAATTGGCGATCGTTAGGGAATTAGTATTCATGCTATAAAATAACTGAAGTTAGTTTTCATTATATATTCAAAAATTTTTAGAGATCACTATATAAATGGTTTATGACTAGTTACCGCCAAACCATCTAAATTACCCAAAACTTCATTAAATTACAATGCATAATAAATGTTGTATATCATCATTATTTTCGACTAGTCTAAGTCGAAGTTATTGAAAACATTTATCCCATTTCAATTCGTAATATCAACTCTTAAATAATTATAAGATTACCAGAATAGATTAGAAGTAATATATACTGGAACGTTGAAATCGCCACACTTTGTAATTTTTTAACTGAAATTTCATGTTCCTTCAAACGGTTTTCATCGCACTTACCCAACTTGTGCTTTAAAATAATTATCATAATATTTTTAAAAAATTAAAAACCACATAACTTTTCGCCGAAAACTCACCATTTTCAAACGTAAACATTCTGAAACTAAAATTTTTCACATTATAAAACATTTTTTCTTACAGAAAATGGAAAAAGATTATGTTGAAACCAACACCCGACGTTCAATTACCACGAATGACTGCAAAAATCTCGAACAGATCACACTTGATTTCATAAGCTAAAAATTAAGCTTGTAGGGCATTTTGGTAAAACTGTCTTGTAAAGTCAAAAAATATAATCCGTAGAATTTACTGTAAACGTTTGTAATATTAATTAATTGCTAGTACATATTGGTACCAACATACTTGTGTCTAATAAAGAAAATACAAAAGTTGTATTGTGAATTTTTAATCTTTTTAGATAACCTAATACAGCAAATATGACATATAGGTTGCTTTTCTGAAAGCTAAGAGCCTGAAATATGTTCCCATCAAAAAATATTTAATGACGTAGAGTAATTGTAAAGAGTTAACGAAAATTTTTCTGTCAAAAAGTAGCATTCAAAATATTTTTTAACTAAATAGTAATAATTATTATATGTTACCTTATTCAAAAGAAGTAATATTTATCAGGTTTTATAATGAAATTAGTACTTGAAAATAAAAATGGTTATTTCTCAAGATATTTTCTTTAATACAACGTGCTGTGTTGGGATGCTCATCTTTAAGGTCTGTAACTTGATAGGGGGCTTTAACTTGCAAAGTGATAGAAGTAATCTAACCTTCGATTTGGTCAAGGAATCCAACGGTAAGATTTGTGTCAGCTACTTTAGGGACACCCTGTATAGACTTGCCTACTTGGTCAAGTATGCAGTGGAGTGATGTGGTCGTATAAGTCCTATACTATAGGGTACACATCATACTATATGAGATGTGGTTGTAGGGTGCACATCAGTTAATAACTATGCTGGGAAATTATTCATTTTGTGTTTTTTTCATTCATTTCTTTTATCGCTACAAAAGGTCACATTAGTTAAAAAAATGAAGAAATAAGTCGTAAATGTAAATATACCATATTAAAAATTGAATGTGTTGAAAATTAAAATACTGGTATAAAGTTCTCTCAATGTGCATGTGGATACAAATTAAGTAAGCATGTTTCCGTAAGTTAATAACGTCACATTTAATAACACGCTATGTGGTGCATAGAAAATATGAAGTAGTACACTACCGCTGTGTTTCGAGTTTTGCATAAAATCCCCACGCCCATCCCTTTGCAGCTATTTTCTAACTAAGCACCCATTAAGAAAAATTTCGCGTTATTATCGGCCAAGTCTATCTTGACAACAACAACTGTGTTTGTTCCAAAAACCATACAAATTGAAACGACTTAATCTAATATGTGAATTTATTTATAGGTTTGTACTCCTCGGTCCTTAAACTTAGAGTTTTTATCGGCCATGTTTATTTTGACAACAACAACAAATTTTGAGAAAAACAACAAATTTACCTTGATTCACAAAAGTCAGTATCAATCCCAACCATATGAGTTAATTTAACCCAATATGTTAAATTTAATAAAGGATTCTAGATCTCATTAATTAAATTTAGTGTTATTGTCGGCCATGTTTATTTTGACAACAACAACTATTTTTGGCAAATACAACAAATTAACTAAAAGTCAAATAAAATTCAATATCACTCCACACTATTTGAATTGATTTAATCCAATATGTGAAGCTACATATAAGTTTGTATTCCTCGTTACTTAAACTCAGAGTTATTATCGGCCATGTTTATTTTGACAACAACAACAATTTTTGACAAAAACAACAAATTTAATTTGATTCACATAAAATTCAATATCAATCCCAACAATATGAGTTAATTTAACCCAATATGTTAAATTTAATAAAAGATTCAAGATTTCATTAATTAAATTCCGTGTTATCGTCGGCCTTGTTTATTTTGACAACAACAACTATTTTTGACAAATACAACAAATTAACTAAAAGTCAAATAAAATTCAATATCAAACCACACAATTTGAATTGATTTAATCCAATATGTGAAGTTATATATAGGTTTGTATTCCTGGTTACTTAAACTCAGAGTTATTATCGGCCATGTTTATTTTGACAACAACAACAATTTTTGACAAAAACAACAAATTTAATTTGATTCACATAGAAGTCAATACCAATACCAACAATAGGTGTTAATTTACCCAATATGTTAAATTTAATAAAAGATTCAAGATTTCATTAATTAAATTCCGTGTTATTGTCGGCCTTGTTTATTTTGACAACAACAACTATTTTTGACAAATACAACAAATTAACTAAAAGTCAAATAAAATTCAATATCACTCCACACTATTTGAATTGCTTTAATCCAATATGTGAAGCTACATATAAGTTTGTATTCCTCGTTACTTAAACTCAGAGTTATTATCGGCCATGTTTATTTTGACAACAACAACAATTTTTGACAAAAACAACAAATTTAATTTGATTCACATAAAATTCAATATCAATCCCAACAATATGAGTTAATTTAACCCAATATGTTAAATTTAATAAAAGATTCAAGATTTCATTAATTAAATTCCGTGTTATTGTCGGCCGTGTTTATTTTGACAACAACGACTATTTTTGACAAATACAACAAATTAACTAAAAGTCAAATAAAATTCAATATCAATCCACACTATTTGAATTGATTTAATCCAATATGTGAAGCTATATATAGGTTTGTATTCCTCGTTACTTAAACTCAGAGTTATTATCGGCCATGTTTATTTTGACAACAACAACAATTTTTGACAAAAACAACAAATTTAATTTGATTCACATAAAAGTCAATATCAATCCCAACAATATGAGTTAATTTAAGCCAATATGTTAAATTTAATAAAAGATTCAAGATTTCATTAATTAAATTCCGTGTTATCGTCGGCCTTGTTTATTTTGACAACAACAACTATTTTTGACAAAAACAACAAATTAACTAAAAGTCAAATAAAATTCAATATCAAACCACACAATTTGAATTGATTTAATCCAATATGTGAAGCTACATATAGGTTTGTATTCCTGGTTACTTAAACTCAGAGTTATTATCGGCCATGTTTATTTTGACAACAACAAAAATTTTGACAAAAACAACAAATTTAATTTGATTCACATAGAAGTCAATACCAATACCAACAATAGGTGTTAATTTACCCAATATGTTAAATTTAATAAAAGATTCAAGATTTCATTAATTAAATTCCGTGTTATTGTCGGCCTTGTTTATTTTGACAACAACAACTATTTTTGACAAATACAACAAATTAACTAAAAGTTAAATAAAATTCAATATCACTCCACACTATTTGAATTGCTTTAATCCAATATGTGAAGCTACATATAGGTTTGTATTCCTCGTTACTTAAACTCAGAGTTATTATCGGCCATGTTTATTTTGACAACAACAACAATTTTTGACAAAAACAACAAATTTAATTTGATTCACATAGAAGTCAATACCAATACCAACAATAGGTGTTAATTTACCCAATATGTTAAATTTAATAAAAGATTCAAGATTTCATTAATTAAATTCCGTGTTATTGTCGGCCTTGTTTATTTTGACAACAACAACTATTTTTGACAAATACAACAAATTAACTAAAAGTCAAATAAAATTTAGTATCACTCCACACTATTTGAATTGCTTTAATCCAATATGTGAAGCTACATATAGGTTTGTATTCCTCGTTACTTAAACTCAGAGTTATTATCGGCCATGTTTATTTTGACAACAACAAAAATTTTGACAAAAACAACAAATTTAATTTGATTCACATAGAAGTCAATACCAATACCAACAATAGGTGTTAATTTACCCAATATGTTAAATTTAATAAAAGATTCAAGATTTCATTAATTAAATTCCGTGTTATTGTCGACCTTGTTTATTTTGACAACAACAACTATTTTTGGCAAATACAACAAATTAACTAAAAGTCAAATAAAATTCAATATCACTCCACACTATTTGAATTGATTTAATCCAATATGTGAAGTTATATATAGGTTTGTATTCCTCGTTACTTAAACTCAGAGTTATTATCGGCCATGTTTATTTTGACAACAACAACAATTTTTGACAAAAACAACAAATTTAATTTGATTCACATAAAAGTCAATATCAATCCCAACAATATGAGTTAATTTAACCCAATATGTTAAATTTAATAAAAGATTCAAGATTTCATTAATTAAATTCCGTGTTATCGTCGGCCTTGTTTATTTCGACAACAACAACTATTTTTGACAAATACAACAAATTAACTAAAAGTCAAATAAAATTCAATATCAATCCACACTATTTGAATTGATTTAATCCAATATGTGAAGCTATATATAGGTTTGTATTCCTCGTTACTTAAACTCAGAGTTATTATCGGCCATGTTTATTTTGACAACAACAACAATTTTTGACAAAAACAACAAATTTAATTTGATTCACATAAAAGTCAATATCAATCCCAACAATATGAGTTAATTTAAGCCAATATGTTAAATTTAATAAAAGATTCAAGATTTCATTAATTAAATTCCGTGTTATCGTCGGCCTTGTTTATTTTGACAACAACAACTATTTTTGACAAAAACAACAAATTAACTAAAAGTCAAATAAAATTCAATATCACTCCACACTATTTGAATTGCTTTAATCCAATATGTGAAGCTACATATAGGTTTGTATTCCTCGTTACTTAAACTCAGAGTTATTATCGGCCATGTTTATTTTGACAACAACAACAATTTTTGACAAAAACAACAAATTTAATTTGATTCACATAGAAGTCAATACCAATACCAACAATAGGTGTTAATTTACCCAATATGTTAAATTTAATAAAAGATTCAAGATTTCATTAATTAAATTCCGTGTTATTGTCGGCCTTGTTTATTTTGACAACAACAACTATTTTTGACAAATACAACAAATTAACTAAAAGTCAAATAAAATTTAGTATCACTCCACACTATTTGAATTGCTTTAATCCAATATGTGAAGCTACATATAGGTTTGTATTCCTCGTTACTTAAACTCAGAGTTATTATCGGCCATGTTTATTTTGACAACAACAAAAATTTTGACAAAAACAACAAATTTAATTTGATTCACATAGAAGTCAATACCAATACCAACAATAGGTGTTAATTTACCCAATATGTTAAATTTAATAAAAGATTCAAGATTTCATTAATTAAATTCCGTGTTATTGTCGGCCTTGTTTATTTTGACAACAACAACTATTTTTGACAAATACAACAAATTAACTAAAAGTCAAATAAAATTTAGTATCACTCCACACTATTTGAATTGCTTTAATCCAATATGTGAAGCTACATATAGGTTTGTATTCCTCGTTACTTAAACTCAGAGTTATTATCGGCCATGTTTATTTTGACAACAACAAAAATTTTGACAAAAACAACAAATTTAATTTGATTCACATAGAAGTCAATACCAATACCAACAATAGGTGTTAATTTACCCAATATGTTAAATTTAATAAAAGATTCAAGATTTCATTAATTAAATTCCGTGTTATTGTCGGCCTTGTTTATTTTGACAACAACAACTATTTTTGACAAATACAACAAATTAACTAGAAGTAAAATAAAATTCAATATCAATCCACACTATTTGAATTGTTTTAATCCAATATGCGAAGTTATATAGAGGTTTGTGTTCCTCGTTACTTAAACTCAGAGTTATTATCGGCCATGTTTATTTTGACAACAACAACAAATTTCGACAAAAACAACAAAATTAATTTTATTCACAAAAAAGTCAATATCAATCCCAACAATATGAGTTAATTTAACCCAATATGTTAAATTTAATAAAAGATTCAAGATTTCATTAATTAAATTCCGTGTTAATGTCGGCCTTGTTTATTTTGACAACAACAACTAGTTTTGATAAATACAACAAATTAACTAAAAGTTAAATAAAATTCAATATCACTCCACACTATTTGAATTGCTTTAATCCAATATGTGAAGCTACATATAGGTTTGTGTTCCTCGTTACTTAAACTCAGAGTTATTATCGGCCATGTTAATTTTGACCACAACAACAAATTTCGACAAAAACAACAAATTTAATTTGATTCACATAAAAGTCAATATCAATCCCAACAATATGAGTTAATTTAACCCAATATGTTAAATTTATATAGGATTCTAGATCTCATTAATTAAATTTCGTGTTATTGTCGGCCTTGTTGATTTTGACAACAACAACTACTTTTATCACGGCTATTATCCATATAAATCGAATTTTTGAATAAAAAAAAATTCCGCTTAGGCAGACGAAAATTAAAGCTAAGGTTTTAAGACTTTACTGATGGTGATGCTTTTGATACTGTAGAAAATCAAGGTGATAAAACTAGTGAAAATTTCATAGCAAGCCAAGGGTGGTTTTTTCATTTTAAACAACGATCTGGGGTGACGTGTTGTAACATCACATTTTCGATACTTTATCGAAGTTTATGTCTCACTTCTTTAGAGTAAAATGTGACACTACTTCACATTTTATATCAATTACCAGATTGCTTGATTGAAGAATTGTGATACTCTACTCCGTTTCTATCACCAAATAATTAGTTTGCGATACTTGAACGAAATTAGCGAAAGACAACTTGTTCGCATTTGTACTAACAAGTTGTGATAGCAATAGAAATGAAACAATACATAATCGAAACAGTTGCCCATTTCAGTTTGGGAAAACGAGAAATAAACTTCGATAAATTATTGAAAATGTGATGTTACAACATATCACCCCTGGTATCAACAATGTTCACAATGAAGGCGACTCTTTACAATAACCAACAGAATTGAATGAACTATAATACAATAAGGATGCTAAGACTACGAATAAATTTTCAACGTTGATGAAACATGCTTATTTTGGTAAAAATTGCCGTCACACACTTTTATTGCAGCTAATGATCATAAAATGACCCTGGTTATAAAATTTCAAAAGTTCGTCTCACATTGTTATTAGATGGAATTGCAACTGTGCAGAAAATTCTCGAGTCCTTAAAAATGTTTCCAAAAATGGAGTGCACTAGTGTTAAAATTAGTACCCCTCCTCTTCTTCTTATAGGTGGGGCGGGGTTAACTTTGAAATTAAAATAGGAACCCCTATTTTTTGTTGCAGATGGCGCACGTAGGATTTATTTCAAACATTTTTTTTCGATTCATGATAGATAGTGGTTTCTTGACATGTCATTTTTCAGTAATTCAATAACCGTATATGAATAGATTCTCAGTAAGAGAAATCGAAACAAATGTAATGTCGTTATTACAAGACCATCTATCATGAATCGAAAAATATGTTTGAAATAAATCCAATAAACGGAATGCTAAACAGAAAGCAGATTTGTTTTCAAGTCACCTTGAAGAGACATTCCAACCAAACAAACAGAAGAGGAAAATATCATCCCGATAAATAAAAAGGATGAAATGAAAATTACACCTGTGACATTGAAAGAACTAAAATGGGAAATCAAGAATAATCTGAATGCGTATACGGCTCCAGGATATGATCTTATAACGGGTAATTAATGCATTATTTCGACTAAGATATGTACCAAGACAATGGAAAGTTGCAGAAGTAATTACGATACTTAAGCCGAACAAACCTCCGAATGATAAAGCTTCATACAGGCCAATTTCTCTGCTACCGACATTATCGAAACTATTTGAAAAGGTTCTTCTCAAAAGACTAAAACCAATTATCGAAGAAAGGAATCTTATCCCCCACATCAGTTTGGATTTGGGGAAAAACATTCTACGGTAGAACAAGTACATCGAATTACTGATATAATCGAGAAATCACTAGAAATCAAACAAATATGCTCAACTATATTCCTTGACTACATCAAGATATTCGACAAAGTGTAACACCATGGGTTAGAATTCAAACTTCATCGAGATCTTCCAGAAATTTTTTTTCATGAGAATGAAACCTCCCAACGTATGAGAAATGAATACTCCAAACTAAAAAGGATAACAGCCGGAGTACCACAAGTGAATGAGCTTGAGCCAATCCTTTGTCTCCTATATACTAGAGATATACCAATTACAGAAGCAACTATGGCGATTTTAGCCGACGACACGGCAATACTTGCAACATCAATGACTCCACTTGTAAATTACAGAAGGCTACTAACCTGATATGTAATTGGGCAATAAAATGGCGAATTAAATTAAATGGAGCAAAATCAACCCAAGGAAACTTTACAAATCTAAAAGTTAACCATATACCAATAAAGACAAACTCGATAGTAGTACAGTATGCAAACACTGCTAGGTAGAAGGAACACATAAAAAAGAAGAGAGAAGAACTAAAGATAAAATTTAGAAAAATGCAATGGCTTTTAGGGAGACAATCTGAACTAGAGATGCATAACAAACTGCTGTTGTACAAACAAATCCTGAAACCTGTATGGACATATGGTAGCCAACTCTGGGGTTGTACAAAGAAAACAAATATCAAAATCACACAAACAGATCAAAATAAAATCCTGCGATGCATTGTTAATGCACCGTGGTACATTCGAAACGACAACCTCCATCGAGATCTATAACAATCGAGCTTGTCGCTGATGAAATCAAGCATCATGCAACAAAACACCTACAACGACTGCACCAGCATGTGCACCAATCCACACCAACAAGAAGACTGCAAAGAACCAAACCACTGGATTTGTCGCGACCAGGAGGTCAGTAGACTCACTGAGACGAAAGAACTGAGGAGGAGTGACACGTAACTGGGGTAATGTAATGTAAATTACTAAATGGGTACAAGACTCAATCGTAATATAAAAAACAATAAGAAAAAACTTGGAATTGTGTGAAGAAAAAGAATCTAGAAGAAATAAGTACAACAATCTTCTTCCAATTTTTACAGAGGTAAAAACAAATTTCGAGGTTAACCCGTATTTTTTGTTTAATTATTTTTAATAAAGACAAAATTTGAATGTATTAATGTTGTTCTATATTTATTTCAATTCTGCGAGAATTTTTTTTGTTGAACCAATTAACATTTCTTCTATGCACTGAGAACATCAATTAGTCCGGTTTCAAATAGTACCGGAATTTCGGAGAATCGATTACCCGAACTATTCGAGGTATTGCTGGACTAGCCAATTTGTATACATTGCTAAGTACAAATAAGTTTTATTAAACACGTTTAAAAATTAGAAAAATTAGTTCAGGTTATTTTGTATTGAAGGGTTCAAATTTATATTTGAGATGCAGTTCATTTTCCATTTTTATTTTATCACTGCGGTTTGCTTTCCAATGTGAGTTTACTTAAAATTGTATGTAGGTAATGACTGAACTGGGCACTAAAATTTGGTTGAGACTATTTCAAATCGATATTTTGTAAAAACAGTTTATCATAAGGTTTCTCAAAACTCTGGCAAAAGATAATCATTTTATTGAAAAATAATCGACACCTTATCAATAGGTTGCCAAATTTTCCAAATTATAGTACTTATTGTGCGGTTAATGACAAAAAATTTATCGACATTCCTCTGGTCAAAGTTTAAACATCAATACCTTTTGATTGGGTTTACAAATATTGATAAATATTTCATATCTGCGTTTTTGAATCAACACATCCCTCTAGGCCTGTAATCGGGTTTTCAAATGTTCAAAGTAAAAAGTTTGAATAAATACAAAACATATTATTCAAATACATATCCATATACCTATTATTGATTACGCATACCTTTATTGTACACATATGATGTACCAACCTATATTTCACGTGATTTTCACAAAAAATGTCAAACTGATTTATTATGTCAAAGGACAAAATAATATGATTGTGCCGACCAAACCAAACGTTATGTGCTTATAGGACAGACAAGCAATTAAAAACTATAATCCAATTTATTTTTGTTGCACGATATTTTTTTTAAATTTTGGTATAACTTCAATTTCATATCGGTAGTAATATTGCGTCCGAATACCCATAAACACCACTAGCTAGTAGTAGATTGTTTTTAAAAGTTTTTTAATAGTTTTGCAATTACATTTAGGCAGTTTATTAACAAAATCTGATATGTCAATCATCCAACAAATGCTTCTATTCGTTTTAGAGGTTATCTGTATAGCTATAGGTATTCACACTATATATAAATTCCCACTCGCGCAACACTTTTTATTCTCGAATCCACCATCCTCATGTGTATGAAAATGGTGAAAAAATCGAGTTATAAAATGATTGTTTTTGATACATACATTTATTATATATATTTTTATACATAAACAAGTACATGTATAGTATATAATAATTGATGATTTATATATATTTCGATAGCCATGGAAATGAACATATACACACATGTGGAAGTAATGCGAAATCAGTGTTGTGTAATGAAAATGTCTGAATTATAGAATGAAATATTATTTCCCGCAAAATTGTTTTACCTACAATTTTACACTGATCTTGATTTCGGTATACGATATAATCGTATACCATATACACAGATATATATATATATATATATATATATATATATATATATATATATATATATATATATATATATATATATATATATATATATATATATATATATAAACTTACATTATGGACCAATGTTTTATGATATGCCAATATGATTTCTGGAAATAATTTATTGTTTTGAATATAAGATGAAAATCAATATAAAAATGTTATCTAACGAGTATGTGAGATGGAGATGTTACAAAACTTGATTATAACAATTTCATTACAAACTGTCTTAACTTTAATCGAGGTGCTCACTATTCCAGCGTATATAATGTATGATTTTTGAAGTATCGTATACGCCAGCATAACTAATGTTTTAATGCACGAAATAAGGTATAGTAAACGGGTTTTAAATGATTTTCTCAAATTTTGAATTATTGGAAGAAATACTATGTCTCAGTGTTCAATGATCCTAGAAATTCGATAGTTCACTGAAAAAAATCTTGAGCATTATATTTATGAATCTCCTGTATTAAATCAAATTCATACTATTTATGTCAAATTATTATTATTATTATTATAATTATTATTCTCTTTATTTAGAAAAACAGGTTACATACATTAATACAAATCATAAACTATTTAGTGCCCAATATTGCAACCATATTTAGTGAATACAATACAAAAAAGAAAAATTAGAAATAGGTTTCAATGTTGTCTATATTAATCAGCCAATGTCGAATCATTTTATCAAAGTAGTGTTTGCGGCCAATCGGAATGAATTTCAACTCTATTGGTAATTTGTGAAACAATACAATCCCATATAAAAGTAAGACCTTCTGAACCTTTCATTATTACAACGTAAACCGGCAAAGTTGTTCGGATTCCTTAAAGTATACGTGTGATGAATACAACTATGGAAACTGGAACTCCGAACAAAAAACATCTTTAATACCTTATAAACATAGAGATATCTTAAAGGTAATAATTTCAAATCTCGAAATAAGGGAATTGTTGGAGTTGTTAAAGGCCGACAATAAATCAATTTAATAATCCGTTTTTGTGAAATGTATAGGTCCTCTATATTGGAAAAATAAATCCCACCCCAGCTTGATATACCATACATAATAATAGATTCAACTAGTGCATGATATAGAACTCGCAGTGTTGACGGTGGGCATAATTGCTTCAGATGGTAGAATTTATAAGTCGCAGTAATAACATTTTTTCTGACAATGGTGAGATGAGAATTCCATTTCAACTGCGAATCGATGGTAACTTCTAAGTACTTAAACTCATTTACGAGGGAAATTTCAAAGCACTGCGATGAACATGAGTGTCCAGAGCAAAATGGAACATGATACAAAACCTTAAAATTGGGAGATGCGGCCTGACCAAAAAACATTACTCTGGATTTATTACTAAGAGCCAGGCGATGGTAGTAAAACCAATTACCAAGATTCACTAAGTCTGTGCAAACTAGGTTCTGTAATTCCGAAGGGTTTGCTGAAGTGTAACTTAATGCTAAATCGTCCGCAAATGCCGTGGTGTGCCCCAGAAGATCGATGTCGAATATAGAATTTATGTAGATTAAGAATAGAATAGGTCCTAATACTGATCCCTGCGGAACGCCGCAATTTAAGTAACCAGGTTCACTAAAATTATCATTTATTTTAACAATTTGGCTACGATTGTTGAAATAACTAACAAACCAGTCAAAAACTTTACCTCTGATACCTATATTTAATAATTTGTTTGCAAGAACCTCGTGATCCACCGTGTCAAACGCTTTTGCAATGTCTAAAAATAACGAAGCGGATTTTTGCGAATTGTTAAAAGCCGAGTAAACATAACTGAGGTGATGTAGTAGTGCTTCTTCAGAGGATCTTCCTGCTAAGAAACCAAATTGACTACGGCAAAAAAATTGATTTTCTCCAGATAACCGAGCAATCTACGTTTTATTATTTTCTCAAATAGTTTGGAGAAGGAACTTAGCAACGAAATAGGTCGATAATTATTTAGTAATAGCACATCACCTTTCTTATGAATTGGAATTACAAGGGCTGATTTGAAAATATCTGGAAATACACCACTTCCTAGGCTGAAATTGAAGAGGTAAGCTAAAACATCTACTAGATACCACACGCAATTTTTTAAGATTAGGTTGTCGATTCCGTCAATTCCACAAGAGTGTTTATTTTTCAAACTACTAATCTCTTTTATAATCTCTCTGGCGCTAATCGAATCAAACACACAAGACATACTAGGTGAAGTGGTCGAGCCTAAAACATATCTGCTATAGCCTGGAGAATTAGGCGAAAAGTTAGTGTTGTTCAAATTATTTGTTATCTCCGATGGAACGTTGAGGAAATAAGTATTGAATTCATTACTTATAGATTGATAATTTGAAATAAGAACATCAGATTGGTATTTGTAAATTTTGGTGATTCGGTTTTTGTCTTTATTTGTTCCCAAAACTTCATCAATAGCCTTCCATGTGAGTTTAGAACTATTTTTAACATACTCAAATTTCTTCTTGTAAAATGAATTTTTGGCAAATTTAATTCTAGCATTTACTTCCTTGGAGAGTTTCTTGACAAATTTTTCCAAACGTGCATTAGTGGGATTATGGCGTAATTTTCTAGAGAATTTTTTTAATTTATGAACCTTCAAAAGGAGATAAGAATTCATCAACGGTTTCAGTTTTTTTAATGTAGGGGCAGAAGATTCGACCTTAGATTCACGAATGTGCGATTTCAGAATAAATAAGAACCTATCAAAAGCGATATTGCAGTTATTCTCACCATAAACAGTCGCCCAACTTTCAGATTGTAGTCGAGCATTCAAACGGCTATAGTCAACTCTCGAAAAATTAGCAGCTACACTATTTTGAAGCACAGGGATCTGAGGTGCACAAATGTTTAGCTTTATTAAGTTGTGGTCAGATAGATGAATCGGTGTGTTTTCCACAGTAAAAATAAACGAATTTGTTGATGTGATCAACACATGATCAAGACAAGATGAATGTCTAGTAGCTTCATTTAAAAGACTTAATTCGTCACATTAATGCACAAAATCAAATGAATAAAATTTTTCGTAAAGATTATTGCGTTAATAGTAAGAATCCAAATCATTAACTTTTATTAAATTTATTTTACGTAGCATAATATAATTTATTCATAATATTTATGAATTTGTAGTTAAAATTTAGGCCATATGAATTTGTTCGTCTAATTATGAACAAGTTCATGGCTTAAAGATTTAGTATTAAATTTTTTAATTTTACGATGTTATTTTGTAGACAAGAAATAAGTTTTAATATGTGAGAATAGAATAATAGAATTTACATTTTATTGAAGTTTTATTAAATTCTTTAAAATCAAATAAAAAAGGAGGCCTACTCCATTTTGAATTATTTCAATCATTGTGGCATCGGCATCATGTATAAACAGGTCGAAAAAATTATTATTTAGCTATTTGTTAATTTCAATTCAATGTGATTGTTACGAGTGTGCATGCTGATTATGTTAACATGTACGAAATAATAATAAGGTAAATATTATACAAATTCTAATTGTGTAAAATGTGACAAGCTGAGTTAATATATAAATTAAATTGAAATTGTGCGCTGCTTCTTCTTGTAATAATAAGTGTTCTTGGTTATATCAAATAAATTAAAATTCTAGTTTCTAAATTAATTTCAATATTTTTCTAAATATTTTTATGCTTGTGTTTTAAATTTGGCTAATGCATCTAATGTGGTTCTTTTTATTTTACTTATTATTATTAGATGATGCAGATGACCGGACGTGATATAAAATGGATGAACCTGGATGATGCGGTTTATCTGGCTCACTGGATTTATGAGAATATTGTCATGAGAGGAGGACAAAATTTAAAACTATAATTACATATAATTTGATGAAATTTTGAAATAAAATTGTCGATATAACTAATAAAAAGTATGAATTCGAGTTTTTATTTCATGATATAATTTCAGAATAAGTTTTTGTGTTGGTTATTGAGTGGTCACATAAAATAATTTTTTCATTGCTTAGTGTACACCTACACGATAAATTATTCGTTCCAAATATTTTACTTTAAAAATATATAAATGTAAATTACTCGACCCTAATTTAAATATGTTATTGGAGTAAACCTATACCTAAAATAAATTGCTGGTAAATTATACGTTTCAATCCATAAATTCAAGAAGAAATTACTTAATACTATGAATTCCAGCTTTATAATTGTAACTAAAAACTCCGAAATACATCGAATTGCATTCTCGTATTACAAGACTTTTTACTAATTTTTATGAATGAAATCATAAATACTACATTTTACCGGCCCAAAATATTTTTTAAGAAATCTAAAGTTCACGTAATATTTTTGAACCATACTTCGTACTATTAATGATCGCTTGCATTGGCGCAGTTTTTACGCATTTTTCATACTATTAATGCTGGTTTTCACTCTTTACGGGTACATATTTTTCAGTGTTTAGTCTAAACGGTGTCGAAAATTTACCAATAGTTAAATTTTCACCTTCACCTGAGTCCTTCAGCCTGGGGTACTCAGAGGGCTTCGGCTGTCTCTGTGTAAACATACGTAACACCGAGGTAGCCATGTCCTAGTCGCGTGGGGCGGGTACTGCTTCGACAGTAGCAAAGTGCTACCGGGGACCAAATGCCAGTGGTATAAATTGGCTAAAACAAACGATGAGCACAACAAATACGGAATGTAATACCCCAGCTGGTACAGCAGCGGATATGCTGCCAAATTCGCACTATTCGGAGGCAGGCCCAACAGATTCTGGGGTGGGCCAGTCATTTTTTAACCCATTTGGACGAAGTTCCAAATTATCAAGATCACCAAGATCTTCAACTGGAAATATATTTCATTACGAGAAGGAAAATGCTGAACACCGTGAACAACTAAGAGAAATAAAGGAATTTACAACTAAATTGAAAGAAGAATTTACTATTGTAAAGAAAGAGAATGAAGAACTCAAAAAAGCAGCTCAAACACGAGCAGAACTTGGGACGACACCTAGCCCTGCAGTCGATGATGACATTAATCGATTCCATACGGATAAAGAATAATTAGAAAGAGAAACAAATTGGATGTTGAACCGGAATAAGAGGCCAACTAAAAAAAAGAAAGCGCAACGCTCACGAGAAATGACAGTAACTTTACCATAAACTTCAAAAGAGGTTTCTAGAAATCAGTTAATCATCAAGAAACAATTAACTCTAGAACAGCAACCAGCTATACCAAAAGAAAAATCACCTCCACCAATAAATGTCATCGGAATATCAAATTTCTCCACTATACAATCGATTATGAAGTCGATTACGATAGCCGAGTACAAACTCGTATCTCTAAACAATAGCGTCTAGAAAATTAATGTTGTAGACTCTGAAACCTATCGAGCTTTCGCTACAAAGCTTAATCCCGAGGGGCTTTAGTGGTTTACCTAAGAGGATAAGAATGATCACCCAATCAAAGTTATGGCTAGAAGTCTTCACCCAACCTGCGCAGATGAGGAAGTTGTTGAGGATCTCAAGCAAAGCGGTTCTCAAATAGAAAATGCCGTAAACATTTTTAAGAAAAAAAAATCGAAACTGAACAAGGAGTTCAAATTAACAAAAGAGGGCTTTCACTATTTATGCTCACTTTTAGTAACACACAAAAGTGGAAGATGTGTATAATATCAAGGCAATACTTAGCATGAGAGTTAAAATAGAGCCATAATAGAGCCAGACAAAAATAGCGGGTTAATACCACAGTGCAAGAAATAACAAGGTTTTAATCATACTGCAGAAATATTGCCAATATGTTAATGTGTTAATTGCATTAAGCCACATCCCGCAAACTACCGGGGATGTGAAATAGCTAAAGAGGTACAAAGAATAAGAAATAAAACGCGAAAACAAACTCCAGGAATATCGGAAAATATTACCAAACTTCTACCAAAGATGTAACTAAACCTCATGCTAGTAAAACGGGAGAACCAAAACTATACTCGCAAGTAGTCAAGACAAACCCAATTATTTCGGAGCACACTACTGAAGGTACAGCAGTGTTCCAAAAGATACTAAGAAGCATGGACGCTCATAACATTCGTCTAGCTAAACAATAGAAATGCTGTCAAGCTCTAAGCAACAGGTTAGATAAGCAAGACTCTCTAAATGAAATGCAATCCATGCTCTAATAAAATGATGCAAACAACAAAAAATAAAACATTAAGAATAGCATTCTGGAATGCAAATGGGCTAATGTAACATATCCCAGAATTAGAAATTTTCCTAAATACTGAAAAAAATGATAAATGCCTAGTATCGAAAACCCAGTTTACTTCAACTTTATGTCTTAAAATATATAGATACAGTTGTTACCACGCCATTCATCCAGCAGGAAGAGTAAGGGGAGGATCGTCGGTGGTTATAAAAGAAAACATCAAACACTTTATAGATCTTAAAATTGAAGAGGAATTTTTATGCAAGTAGTCACCTTAAAAAATATAATTTAATTACAGAAGACTATTCTACATTATTGAAATCACTTGGATCAAGTTTCATAATCGGAGGTGATTTTAATGCAAAAACACCTACTGGTGATCAAGAGTACCCTCTAAAATGGAAGAGAGCTGTTTGCAGCAGGAAGACCTTGCAATTGCGATTTTCATTCTGGAGATCAACCAGCTTATTGGCCTACGGATAGAAATAAAATACCCGATATGAGACTTCTTTATCACCAAAGGTATAGACAAAAACTACATACACCAAGAAAGCAGCGAAGGGAATATGTCGGATCATACGCCTGTTATTATGATAATCAGTGCAACGATTTTTAAAAAAACTAGTCCACCTTGGCTAACTATCAAATAAACCTTCTGGGAGAAATTCCAGAAATTTGTTGTAGCTAATATTGATCTTCAGTTGCCAATTAAAACCCCGATATAGCTAGAAGAAGAACTAGAACTACTCAACAACAGTATACAAGAAGCGGCGTGGAGTAGTACCTCCTCGAGTTCAAATTAAATGCGCCGAAATTCTATTTAACCGCTGGAAATTAGGGAACTGGTTGCAGCAAAACGAAAAGCAAGAAAATCTTGGCAAAGAAGTCGAGCGCCAGAATACAAAACAACTCTAAATTGTTTATTCAATAACTAAAGTTGCTAATTAAAGAAATCAAAAACGAATCCATTAACAAATACTTGAGTGGCCTTACTGGGGAAAAAGATACCGAGCACTCCCTTTGGAAAGGCGACACAAAGTTTAACACGACCAAGTTCCACCAGTTAAAAATGAAGAAGGCACATAGGCTATAAGTGCAAATCAAAAATCTTCGTTGTTTGCAACCCACATCGAGAATATGTTCCAGCCTCTACCTAGACAAACTACAGGGGAAAACATGTCACCAGTATATAAAATAAATAACTGCAATATATCTTCTGTCACATTACAAAAATTAAAAGAGGAAATCAATCTTAACCTAAATACAAAGAGATCTCCAGGATATGACTTAATTACAGGACTAATAGTAAAAGCTCTTCCTGAAAAAGGACTACGTAAACTAATCCAAATAATTAATGCAGTGTTCAGACTTAAACAAGTTCCAAATCAATGGAAAGTAGCAGAAGTAATTATGATACCTAAACCGAGAAACCACTCCTAACGAGACTCAAACCAATAATAGTAGAATGAAATCATATACCTCCACATCAATTTGGCTTCAGAGAAAACAATTCAATAATAGAACAAGTACACTGTAAAAGTATGTTGATGGGACTTCTTTGATGTAGCACAGGCCTGTGACAGAGTATAACATAAAGTCTTTGGAATACAAATTACAAAGAGACTTACCAAAGCAGTTTTATGAAATTATAAAATCCTACATATCTAACCAACACTTTCGAGTTACTAGACTCGAATTATATGGCGAATACTCACAAACAGAAAATATCGGGAGGAGTACCACAAGGTAGCGATCTGGGACCAACTTTATATGGTCTATACACCACAGACCTAGCGACGATTGTGGATGATACGGCCATCTTAGCAGTTGCTAATTGCATAGAAGAATCTACAAGCAAAATACAAAAAGCTACTAATATTGCCTGTACCTGGACCAAAAGATGGCGACTAAAACTTAATGAAACAAAATCTGTTCACGTAAACTTTACAAACAAGAAGGTCAACTGGATACCAATAGAACTGAACTCCCAGTAAATTCCCTATGCAAATACGGTAAAATATCTAGGCATGACTCTAGGCGCGAAACCAAAATGGAAGGAGCATGCGAAAAAGAAAAAAGAAGAGTTAAACATCAAATACAGAAAGATGGATTGGCTCTTAGCAAGAAATTCTGAGCTAACTCTACATAATAAATTGCTACTATACCGGCAAATTCTAAACCCTGTATGGACTTACGGTATTCAGCACTGGGGCGGTACAAAGAAAACCAATGTCAATATCATCCAGTCATTCCAAAGCAACGTCCTTCGTGGAATAGTTAATGGAACAGTTAAAATGCTGAGATACGTCGTATGTTGGATGATTCAAACCCAGTAAGACGGCTGCGAAGGAAGAAACCGCATGATCTACAAGATCCAATCAGGATCGACTAAAAATATAATAAAATTGTAACGAGGACTAGCCAAAGGGCTACAACCCTCCAAATAAGAATATAAATTATGAAAGATAAATTACTAGATGATTTGTAAATCAGTTGTGATAAATAAATTAATAAAAAAAAATTTATATGCAAGATCAAGGGCAAATTCATCCATTCTTAGATGAAAATTCTTATATCGAATAAAAACAATCTATTGATTGTAAATGCAAATCGATCTCTTGCAAGTAGGTAACTTAAATTGCAGCCGTTTTGCATTCCATATAGGACGAAGGCGTCACCATACGTTCGTATTTGCTTATTTGGAATTGGAGAACGTGTTGCTTTCTTTCGCTTCAGTTCTAGCAGTTTATAAATCTCGGGTGGACGTCCAGCTGCGGTCTTTTTTTGTTGATACGAGTATCTACATAATGTCTCGCCAAGTTCCAATCGATAATCTGCTAAATTTAAAATTAGTTTTAGATCTACTTTCTTTTTTATTTGAATCCGTTTGTACAAGAGCTAAGAATGAACAACAGCCAAGTCCAAAAAGTGGAAGAATAATCGCATATACCACTTTTTAGATCGCAACAATATTTTATTTCTCCCGATATAGCTATCGAGAAAATCAACACCGCCCATTTAACGGTTATATTCTTTAATTATTCTTAGAAAGTCAATAGTTACTCTCGACTTCAATTTTTTGTCAAACCGATCGGAGGTTTGTATGGGGTTATGTCGCGCACGTAGTTTGAGATTAATGTTACGACGTAATTATCCCCCCACGCAACAGTAGTCAAATCTATACTGTCAATCGTTGTGGTGAATTCAACTGAGGTATCTCTGTTGAGCCCCTTCATATCCTTATCAGTAGGGAGTTTTGTATAGGGTTTTCCAATAAGAGGTTTTAATTTGAATAGCCTGCCCAAATAGCAGCTGTAAGCTTTGGAGCTGTCATTTTTTGACATTTGACAACACATTGAAATTGTTAAAATTCACTTTTTCACTTAAAGCACTTTTGGGTCGTCGTGAAGCACCTTCTCGGCGGGCAATAGTGAAACTGGTGGAAAAATTTGAGCTGTTGGGACAAGTTAGTGATGTGAAGAATCGAAACCGTGTGCGTCGTTAAAGAACAACTGAGAATATTGCTGCTGTAGCCCGTAGTGTTGACGATAATCCAGGATTGTCAATTCCCCGTCGATTTTTGGAATTAGATATTCCACAAACGATATTACACCGTATTTTGCATAAAGACTTATTATGCTTAAAGGATTTTAAAGTTCAATTAGCACAAAATTTCAAGCTGGTCGATTACCATAAACGTCGTATCTTCGCTGATTGGATCCTTCAAATGCATCAAAATGATCCGGATTTTCATCGAAAAATCATCTTCAGTGATAAGGCCCATTTTCATCTCGAGGATACATTAATAAGCAGAATTGTCGCATTTGGGGCTCAGAAAATCCAAGAATGGTTGTTTAAAAGCCACTCCATGCGGCGGTGTGATTGTACCTTACTTATTCGAAAATGAAGCTGGTGCAACTGTCACGGTGAATGGATTGCGCTACCGAGCTGTGATTAATGATTTTTATGGCCAAGAATAATGAATTGGAAGATATTGATGTGGACCGTGTTATTTCTCGAAGAGGTGATCACAATTGGCCACCGAGATCTTGTGATTTGACACCTTTAAACTTTTTCTTTGGGACCACGTGAAAGATAAGTCTATGCCAATGCTCCACAATCGATTCTAGAACTTAAAGATGGAATTCGTGAAGTTATCGAAGACCTCTTATTGGAAAATCCTTTATTAGGAATTCGATTTCGACGTATGGTTTTTAGGCATAAAATTCCTCATTTCGACAATTTGACAAGTACAGAGGTATCGATAAATAATAATTCTCAAAGAACAGTCGATAATTTTAGTGTATCGGAACTTGTCTTATTAAACGTACAACGACATTTGCACTAGCACCCAAGTCTTTTTCTCCTGCTCATCTTTTACTGAGCTCATTTTCCTGTCCCGTGTATATTTCGAAGTTGTATGAGAATCCTGAAACACCCGATAGCACAAATAGTTTGAATCCCCATTTATGTGGTTTAATGCTGCTCGTCAACAGTAAGGCACGACTCTAACGGGATTTTCCTGAATTTATTATGGAGTATCTCAACGACAGGACGAATTTTATAGAGCCGGTCATAACTTTTATGATTGTTGGGAAGTGCTTTTTCATTTTCATTGAAGTGCAACATTTGTTTTACTCGTTCAAAATTTGATAACGACATAGTGTAAATCAATCGATTACCTCCTCAAAAAAAAACACACCAGGTCCTGCCATATATGATAGACCTAAGTCTGCCTTACCAAACAGACTCTCTTCTAGTTTGTCGGATGAGCACAGCCATGACAGCACAATGAGTGGGCCAATTGACAAACTGGTAGGAGCAGTCTAGTTAAGTGCAAGTGCAATGCAACTAAGCGAAAGAAAGCCGGAGGGCAGGGCACAAAGCGTTGGGACACAGTAGCATGGTTCTTGCATGGCATAGAAGATGATGAATTTCATCAGTATGTTGTCAGTATTTTGTCAATACATAAACTGTACAAAATAAAATTCATCCTGATCTTAACCAATATATTATTTTCACCAAATCCCACAACAGTAACACATTGGACGGATCATTTATTAAATTAAAATAAAATAAATCAGGAGAAAGCAATTTACAATGTTTATTGCATTGTCGGCAGCTACAGCTGACTTTGGATTACTCTCATCGATTCCGTCCATTAACAATCGAAGTTTGTATAACTTATAGTTGGATAATTTTTAATATTCCAATAAATACACGACTTAAAATACTTTCTTTCGTGTCAATAGATGGATATGGGAAGCTGCTGAAAACCCTGACCAAGAGAGAATTACAATTTTAAGAATTTAACTTATAACCAATATTATTACTACTTAGATTTAAAGAAATTAAGCTTGACTAAAACAAAAGTAAGATTAAAATTATAATAAGCTTAATAATAAAATTCAAATGTTGATATTCATCGAAGGTCGGCCAAGTTAATGATGTGATCATGTGGCCCTGAAAAAAAATTATCAATATTATTTTTACAATTATACTGTCTCACCAATAAACTTATAATTTAGGATATTCTCGTAGCATTTCCTTATAGCTTTTAAAACTTGTTCCACCATCGACCATTGCCAGGGAATTGATCCATCTGTCATAAAGTGTTCTCTAAGTATATCTCTAACTTCTACATATAGCTAATGTGGACGCATTGTATCCTCCTATTTCACAAAAATTAGAATCAATTACCTTGTCTGGCAATTTGTGGCAAGTTGTCAATATTTGTGCGCCAACTTCCTTCAATGACCTCCCCAGTGTTGTTTTCCTGGTCTACTGTAGACGATATTAAATACCTTTTCTGGTGCGGCTTCACCGATCCCTCCTCCATCAGACAAAAATTATGTAGGCAAACACTAGCCAGCACAACTTTATCTGCGTTATCAATACTAATGGCTAGAGAATTTTTTAATATTCTCCGTCTACTAACAAGTACGCCGAAAGTATTTTCAATCACTCGTCGAGCTCTTGATTGGCGGTAATTATATATTAATTTAAAATATCCTAAATCCCCCGCTGTTTTTCTAAGGTAGGGGGTCATTACCCAAGATTTAAGGCCTTTTCATTTTGAAATAAAATAAAATCTACCAATATAAAACAAAAATACAGTTTATTTACTTACCGAACGCTTCATCTCTTAATAAATAGTAGGGTAATACTTGTCCCCTTGCAACAATTTCGTTTGGATCCGGTATATCCATCGCACCGTTAAAAAATTGTTGGCCCATTTGGAAATTTTGAGATACTCCCCCGTCACTTCGCTGACCCTGAGCCCCTACATCAATTTCCAGAAAACATCGGTCTGTTTTTTCGAAATAAAGCTGGTAACACCGTTACTGTCAATGGAGATCGGTATAGATCGATGATAACCAACTTTTTATGGCCGAAATTAACAAGACGGGGCTACGTGCCACACAGCAAGTGCAACAATTGAATTATTGCGAGAAAAGTTTGGAGATTCGATTATTTCAAGAAATTGTGACTCGTCATTAAACTATTTCTTGTGGGCTTATTTGAAGTCATTGGCCTTTAGTAATAAACCAAACTCTCTTCAAGCTTTTCAAGTCAATATTGAACGTGCTATTCATGATATACGACTTGATTTAGTGGAAAAACATTTCAATTTGCTTAACAATTAGTGTGTGTTTTTTTAAAGAAACCATATCACTCTTATTGGAAAACCGTATATTCGACTTTGGTATTTGTGGGCCAACATAATATAATAATTTATCGAAAGTGGCTGGACAAATCCGCGTAAAAGTAAAAAATGATTCTTCATCGTTTAATCGCATCTCATTTAATAACACTTAGGCTCCATGCGAGTTACAATTTTCCTCTAATAAAATTGGACGAACCCACCATCTACGATCCTTTTTCTTTCTTTTTGTCTTGTTTCTGCGGGCACACCAATTGGACGCTGGCTTTGAAATGACCCCATCCTTTTTAAGTCGAGACACTTGCATTTTGGGTCTTTTGAGTCCCTTCGTCGCCTTCCAATTTGAATAATCAGGATTGTTCTTTGGTTAGGCTAACTAGATATCTGTTGGTTTATGTTTGTTCAACTTCTTTAAGAAGAAATTTGAGACTATTACCTAAATTGTTAAGAATTGTTTTGTTCTCCGGTGTTCTAGTTATTTGCCAGGTTTTACGTGCCCGTCGGTTTTGTCTTACCAACTCTCCAACTTCCATTGGGTAGGTTATGTTAAGCTTCTTCTTATTTTGTATAGTGGGGGTACTTGCCAAAGCAGCATACTGAATTGATTCATTAAATTTTGAGAATTTCTTATCTGTACATGTAGATCGATTTTTTCCTCCATTACTTCGCGAAGCAGCTCGCGGTTTGTTTTTGACTTTGTTAACCTGAGTGCACTCTCCCTTTGAACTACCATTTCACTGACTGTTATAATAGCCGCGGATATGATTCGATACTAGAGAATTACTGTTTTCAATGTGAATGTAGTTCAGGGATATACCGTTTGCTACATAAAAGTCTATTAGGCCAGATATCTGCGTTTCGTCGTTGGTGCAGTATATTGGGAAACCACCAGAGTAAAATTCACATTTTGATATCTGCCTTCCTTGAAGCAATTATTTGCATTTTGACGTCGTAAGTCTAGATCCCCAATATTAAAATCACGTCCAAGCGATTTCAATAGTTTAAGGTAGTGCTCCCTTTTCAAATTATGCCAAGGAAGACAATATATTGCAGGGACAGTAAGCTGTCTGTGTTTAATTTGGATCATTACAGAATTGACTTGCATTGTCGCTTCTCCGGTATTTGATTCTAATGTTGTTTTATATTTTCCTTTATTAGTAATGCCGATTATTTCCGCTGGATGAATGGAGTGATAAAAGTTAAAACCCCGTATTTTAACAAACGAAGATTTTCAGTGAGTTGCATTTTCTTCGGTTGATCAAGTATCATGTTGTTCAGATTACTTTGATCATCTAGCCGCTTTGTAATAGATGCAATGCTGTTCTTAGTGTTTTCCATAATTTGTTTATTTTCGGAGCCCATATGTTCGGTTGGATCTAAACCTTTCACTACCTGGGCAAGTGAACGTCTTTGCCCTGTGTAGCTTAGTTGTGGGTTTTGATCCATCTAATTTGATATTTGATCCTTCCGATTTTCGTGATTTCGAGGTAGATTTCTTGTTTTACCTCTTAATTTTTTTAGTTGTTCAGCAACCTCACAGCCTCGATAATTAGTCGGATGTTGGTCTTTACAATTTTATACGCTTGGCTGGCACATTTCTCTATATTGTACAATACATGCCTTGGTTATATAATTACCTGAGCATCTTACACATCTTGGAATGTTGCTTTGGGGTATGCGTGTTGTGGTTCTCCTCATTGGTCTGATTTTCACCTTCATGTGAAGGATTCCTCTTATTCCATAAATGTTCTGAACATTCTCATTGTTGTCAAATACCAGCATAGAAAAAGTTAGTCTCCTTTTACTGATAATTTGGTTTCTTTCCTCAGATTTCTCTTTTTTAACAATAGTTACAGCATCTAGTATTAAGGCCTTTATTTTGTAATTCTTCCATTATTTCTTTGCTTCAGCAAGTGTGATGCAAACCTCTGCGCATGACTTTTATAGGTCGGGCCTGTTTGTTCTCGTAAGTGAACCACTGATATCTTCCAGCATCCAATTTCATAGACATAAGGTTCTATAAGTATCTGAGTCCTGAGTATTCATTTTCCAAACGTCATGTTTAGCGCTGTTACCTTATAGTCTTTGTCAGTAACCGATTTCATCGATGACTGAATTTCTAGGTAACTGGTTACATCCACAATGTGTTTTGATGGGGGTGATTTTTCTTTCGGTTGCACCGAACCACTTGGTGTAATGTTCTTGGCAGATCTAATACCTTTTGGTTGATTGGCTTTGGGTAGAACATCTTTTGAATCTGGACTAGATTGTCTCCTACCATTTAATTGATCAGCCTCAGGTGACGATTCAGCTTTTCTTTTCTTTTTCTACCTGGACTGTTTTTTCTTCTTCGGGATTCTGTCCGTCTCACTTTGTAATTCATCTTCATCAGTGGAATAGATGAGTTTGCCTGGTTCGATGTTTCGTACTCGTATATCGCAATCTTCTTTCAAATCGCGCTTCATTTTTAGGTTTTCATTTGCGCGATTTATTTTTAGGTCATCGCTTTGTATACTCAATTTCTTCATTTAGCTTTTCAAATAATTGCTCCATGTGCTCTAGTCTCGCCAAGAGATCCATATTTTTATTTTTAGGTCAATAGTTGTTTTACTAAATTCGGCTATTTGCAAAGTAAAATTTTAATGTTTGTCCAGAACATTTAGTTATAATGTTAGAAAAAGCAAGGGCTTGGTCAGCTATCGAGTTGCTTCGATTTCTTTATCAGTGATACCCCACGAACCCCCCCCCCAGAATCCAAAGAGGCAGTCTCCACAGAGAGTGAATTAACCAATGTTGATTGGTGTACCACCTGGGGTATTATTCCCTTTTGTTAATACCATTGTATAGTTTTGAATGAACAATTAGGTACGACAACCGTTCGTTCTACTGAACATTACCCAAAGTACGGCCGTATCCATTTTTGAATACTTCGTGGACGCTGTCATTCCCGTACTCCAATCACTATAGATGTGAATTTAATTTACCATAATTGTACAACAGTTCTGCAAGCACTAATCACTCCATTAGTGCTTGCAGAACTGTTTCAAAAATTCGGAATGCATCCTTGCTGGAAATTTTCTATTTGATTTACTGGCAATGGAACGACACAATTTGCAAAATAATTTCTTCCCGAATAGCAATAGCGATAGAAGTGATCGAAGATAGACCACTGAACTAGACAAGCCAAATGAGATATTTCGTACAAAGTGGTTGCCTACATTTCGGATTTAAGGATTCTCAACAATACTTTAATTTACTACGTTATAAAGATAGAGTGGAAGCTGTTTATGCTAGTGGCCAGTGACCATAAATCAACAATGAAAGTAAATGACGAATTCACCGCACCGAATTCAAAATAATCAGAATATTTGCAAGAAACGAAATCATCATTTCATTCCGATCAATCAATCCGTCTAGGATATACCAAATTTTTGTTGAAACACAATGTTTGTAACAAAATCAACATTTCGGCTTAATATTTTTAAAACTGATCTGATATTTTTGCAAAATTATTTTAGGAACTTTTAGTTTTTGTCGTGTTTCTCGTAAATGATATACGTTTCAAAATACGAGCAAAAGCAAATTTAGTCAAACTTCACAGGGGTCTCATAATTTATGAAAATTGTGATTTTCCCCGTCTTATATATTATCTTATATGTATTTTACTAATCTACCAAAACTTTTGATGACGCGTTCTAGTTTAAATTCATTGCGTCTGTTATTTGCCTGTCGAGCAGCTTATGTGTGTGATTCGAGGATTTATTAAGCTGTCAATTCCTTTAAATGGTTTTCACTAAACATTTTCATTTCACATAGAGTAGGTAGTCATATATTACAAATACAGACACACATGTACACAACTACAAATACATTCGTACGTATTTTTGAAATTTCAAGTATTTAAATTGAAATACATAAACAAAAAATGATAAGAAGAATACCACCGCACGATGATAACAATGACATGTCAAACAGAAAGATTTTAAAGCTTTTCAATTTAATGTTACTGTTTGTGCTTTGTGTATGATTTTAGTTTATATACTTTTGAGGATAAAAAATGTTTATCTGCTTTTAGTATTTATTTCGTTTGAGTTTTATGTGGCAATGGGTGGGTATAGAGATTTTTTTTTTATCAGATTTTGGGTACAAATACGACGAAATGGTGTATCATGCTTGTGTATCTAATAAATAGTTTTTTTCTATTTTATCTTTCATCAAACTTATTTGTGCTCTAAATTGAACTTATTAAATTTTTCATTCGAGTATGAAGCTTTTATGTAGATATTCTTGTATATCTTAAAATTCATACAAGCAAGGGGGTACTGATTTTGTGCTAAGATATTGAAAATCTAGAATCAATTTAACTATTTTAAAATTAATAGTTACCCACTTAGGAAAGTTTCCTCTATCTAATAATTTGTATCATATTTTATTTTATTTTCTTATCATTTTCCACATAAATTATTATTACACCTTTGGGATGTAAAGTTCGTAATATTTTTATTCAAGTATAGTTTACAACAAAAATGATACATTGCTGATGCTTCTCGAAATTAATATTTTAAAATGTGCTTTCTTTCTACCAACAAGATAAATTTCTGCTATCAACCATTTTAACATTTTACCTCTGGCAGCGATATTACTTTGCAAATTTGAAGAATGGTACGAGAAAAGCACCGTATAGTTCAATTTGAGCAGCTAAATATGAAAAAGCTTTTACAGCTGAAAACCTCTCGTGCGATATCGATTCAAAATATAAAAAGTGGTTTAACACTAACCCAACGGCTGAACTGTTTTAATAGTGTTCAGCGTTTTAAAGCAAATTTTTTGATATCATATCAGACAATATGTTTCATCTATAACTGTGTGAGTTAGTTACTATTGAAGTTTATAGATATCAAATTATGTTTACGGTTTGTAAATGTTCATCTTGCACCCTTGATCGTTATGGACATCGCAAGAACTTCGATGAAGCTAGCACCATCCTACCAGAAGGTAATACGAGCAGAAGAGTGATTTGTGTCGTACATCTGTACGAGACAAAATATCTCCGTTATATTTCCAATCCTTCCGTTGACGAAACCTCTCTCAAAGTTTATGTTGCATCGCAACAGAACCTACTTTCGAACAGACAAAAATTTGGTACTGCTTGGTCCTCACGTGTCATCTAAAATTTGATTTAGCACGATGTAATTGTAAATACCCACGCCTTGAACTGTAAAGTGCTCGAGGTCGATGACACACACATCTGCCAATCCTTAGATCGTTGAGAAGATGAGCAAGCGATTTGTCTCCCTATTGGCGCATATTTTCCATATGAGTTCTACTAGTTCGAGTTCGTTTAAAAGGTTGTTAGATGAAACCTTCAATGAAGTTGCGACCTTTGATGAGTCAGTTTTCCTTCTTTAGTTGGCGGAGTTATGAGCCGATGAAGACATATTCAATTTGTTGATCAAAAGTTATTCATTATCCTTCCATTGTTCTTACACCGTCTTCAGGTAATTTTCAGTCAAAATTGGCATGCTGTTGAAAGCTACTCCGTAGCTCTGAAACCTTTTGAAAAATTTATTCATCTAACGCGAATAGCGGAAATTGGTGTAGTTACTAAAGGTTAACAATAAATTGTATACCTCAATCCTTGGAGAAAAAGCCGCCAAGCAACATATATAGAGCATACATGCAACGATAAAAGCAAAAATGTAGAAAGAGAAATAGCCCTGTTTAAATTTATCGTGCTACATTTTTTAATCTATTTACACTTTTTCGGGATGGCTACACTTTACCAAGGAATGCACCAAAAAGTTCGGGCTCGGGCTAACTTCATCGGCTTATTCTTTAGAACATTAAGGATGATTATCTTGGCAACTAAACTATTCTTCCGGTCACGAACAATCTGCGATGTGGTTTACGTTATCATTCAATAGCGTTTACGGTTTGCGCTACTGTTGTGTATAGCTGGTTACGTGAGTAACGTTAACGCAAGCTTCCGGGTTTGTGGCTGTGAGCCATATAACATTTCACCGCGAGATGGTCAATTTTATCGGTGAGGCAGGCGTGTAAATAAAGATGGTCATGCTTTAGTGTGTCAAAAAGAAATAGCTCGAGTCTACCAGGAGTGAAACCTCAACGTGCAAACTATTTGTTTTTGGATGATTTGCGTTATTAACGAGATTCATAACTAACAGTGACTAATATAAAGTAGCAGAAATATTTCTGAGTTTTTAAGCGAAATCATTATTGTGTAGAAATAACATAGGTTTCACGCGACCCCAACAATATGAGCTTTAAAGACTGAGCGATAGTTGCAAATTATTACGAATAGCGGGATAAATTCGGTTTGCGATGCAAGGATTGCTCCACATTCATTGCTGCATTAGCTAAATGGCATTGTTTATCAGCCAGTGACTCGCATTAATGCAGTAATGATTACCCCGATCCTGTTGCATAGTGAAGTATGGCACTCCCATTACTTCAGTAACTTTTCGGATCACCATTTTGTTGTTGTTTGAGAGCGTAATACGTTTTCTGCGAAGCAATGTTTGTTCCGACTCATTAGCATTCATGTTCTCTTCAGTGTTGTGCTTCTGCTCTCTGTAGCAAGGCTCGTAAAACCCCGTGAATTATATCTAGCACATCTCCTTGAATTTATTGTCTAAATGATACTTTTATCGCTTTTCATATGGTTTAAAGCACATACATTCGCATGCATATGACGTTCCTTCAAAACTGAAGGAAGTGTACTTTGCGATGCAGTAGGCGATCGTATCATTCAACAGTTGAATATACTGACCTGCATCCCATAACTCGTAAGCGTTGGTAGTTGTTTACCCACTTATTTTCAGTTCGACTCTTGAAGATGCTAATTTGTTTATTATTTCGGAAGAATTATTTTATTATCTAGGAAATGTTGTGGTTTTTTTCATGGCTGACGAACCTAAAACGGCATACTTGCGAGTTGTTCTTGTAGCAACTGTGCGTGTTCATTGTACTTGGTTTTGCTTTACAATTGCGTATTCTTCCGAATCATCCTGTTACTCGAGAAAATGGCAGGAGATTACATTGTTATACATCGAACGATGAAACATTCTCAATCAAAACCATCATATTGATAAGATCTATCGATCTGATGGTCCTCATGTAATTATTATTTTCATTCAGTTGAGCTCCTTAAGTAAATTACTTATTTCGACCATCGGAAATGAGCTTGCTTTTGTCATGCCAGTTATTATCGTCAACGTTCAACGTAATAAATCACGTCGGTGACCCCAGGCAGCAAATTTTAGCAACAAGGTATAATTAACCGAGGTTAAGTCAGCATCATGACCCAGGTAAATTTCACTAGTAGAGGCCTAGTAGGGCCTCAACCACTATACTAGGCCTCTCACTTTCTTGCTCATTGAAGAAATATTTGATTGAACTCGATTGAATACAAATCTTGAGAGTTGATGTCAAAAAAGTTAAATTTTTAAGCAAAAATTATATAGAGAAAATTGAAAGAGCGAGAAAGAAAATATTAAAACATTATAATTGAAAAAATAGAAACTAAAGGAAAAATTTGAACAATTGAAAATTAGGGAAATTTGAAAACTGAAATCAGAAAAATATAGATAGATATAGAAATGTAGCGCAACAGAAGACCCAATTGAATTTTATCCTAAATTAATCCTAAACCAACAAAAACAAAAATAAATGAGAGTGTGTTGGTTTAAAGCGCTCATTTAGGCGAAGTCAGAACACAACAAATATTTCTATTAAAATAATTATAAAAATATTTAGTTATTTATTTAATTAAGAGATTTAATATAAAAACATTATCATTTTCATATAATTAGAGAAGTTTATGAAATTCTAAAATCAATAAAAACCTAACAATATAACAACTATAAGATTTTATTAGACTCGTATGTGTATTCTACTTGTGCCAACAGTATTAAAATTCTAATGGAGCTCGCATACCTAAAATGATATTCTTGTGAAGAACGGAATTTCTTAGAAATTTTTATTCTGAGAAAATTCATATTTCAAAATTTTCACCGATCAGCAAACTTGGCACTATAATATTTTGGTAGACCCATAAGTGCACTCTACTTTTGCCAACCGGATTAATGTTCTAATGGAGCTCGCATACCTAAAATGACATTCTTGTGAAGAACGGAATTTCTTAGAAATTTTGATTATAAGAAAATTCATATTTCAAAATTTTCACCGATCGGCAATCTTGCCACTATAATATTTTGGTAGACTCGTATGTGCACTCTACTTATGCCAACCCGGTTAAAATTCGAATGGAGCTCGCATACCTAAAATGATATTCTTGTGAAGAACGGAATTTCTTAGAAATTTTGATTCTAAGAAAATTCATATTTCAAAATTTTCACCGATCGGCAAATTTGCCACTATAATATTTTGGTAGGCCCGTAAGTGCACTCTACTTGTGCCAACCGGATTAATGTTGTAATGGAGCTCGCATACCTAAAATGACATTCTTGTGAAGAACGGAATTTCTTAGAAATTTTGATTCTAAGAAAATTCATATTTCAAAATTTTCACTGATCGGCAAACTTGGCACTATAATATTTTGGCAGACCCATAAATGCACTCTACTTGTGCCAACCTGGTTAAATTTCAAATGGAGCTCGCATACCTAAAATGATATTCTTGTGAAGAACGGAATTTCTTAGAAATTTTGATTCTAAGAAAATTCATATTTCAAAATTTTCACCGATTGACAAACCTGTCACTATAATATTTTGGTAGACCCATATGTGCACTCTACTTGTGCCAACCGGATTAATGTTCTAATGGAGCTCGCATACCTAAAATGACATTGTTGTGAAGAACGGAATTTCTTAGAAATTTTGATTATAAGAAAATTCATATTTCAAAATTTTCACCGATCAGCAAACTTGGCACTATAATATTTTGGTAGACCCATAAGTGCACTCTACTTTTGCCAACCGGATTAATGTTCTAATGGAGCTCGCATACCTAAAATGACATTCTTGTGAAGAACGGAATTTCTTAGAAATTTTGATTCTAAGAAAATTCATATTTCAAAATTTTCACTGATCGGCAAACTTGGCACTATAATATTTTGGCAGACCCATAAATGCACTCTACTTGTGCCAACCTGGTTAAATTTCAAATGGAGCTCGCATACCTAAAATGATATTCTTGTGAAGAACGGAATTTCTTAGAAATTTTGATTCTAAGAAAAATTCATGTTTCAAAATTTTCACCGATCGGCAAACTTGCCACTATAATATTTTGGTAGACTCGTATGTGCACTCTACTTGTGCCAACCCGGTTAAAATTCTAATGGAGCTCGCATACCTAAAATGACATTCTTGTGAAGAACGGAAATTCTTAGAAATTTTGATCATAAGAAAATTCATATTTCAAAATTTTCACCGATCGGCAAACTTGCCACTAAAATATTTTAGTATACTCGTATGTGCACTCTACTTATGACAACCCAGTTAAAATTCTAAAGAAGCTCGCATACCTAAAATGACATTCTTGTGAAGAACAGAATTTCTTAGAAATTTTGATTCTAAGAATCTAAACGGAAGTAAAACCACACAAAAATTAAAATAATTTTCATTTTTAGATTAAAAATAAAGAAACGTCGAATAATTCACAAAAATAAATTGGAAAATTAACAAAATAAGAAATTTATGATTTTGAAAATTATTATGCTGGAAAGAAGTAATATTGAAAGAAAGCAAAATAGTGAAATCGAAATATTAGGATATCCAAGTTGAATAGTTGAATAGTTGAAAATAAGGCGATTGAAGTTGGAAATTAAATGCGAAATGTAATTATTAATAAATTATAATTGCAGTGCATTAACTTTTTCGTTGTAATAATGCAAATATTTCGCCAACCATCTAACCTAATATTTGAATTGCTTTTAAAATTAAAATAAAATGTATTTATTCATTATCCTGTTCAGCTACATAAAATGTTTGAATTTAGTTCTCTATGCTAGTGAAGTTTATCCAAACTAATCCAGAAAGTAAAGTGTAAGTTTTGGTGTAAGTAAACGTTCAGGCGAATTTATATTGTGTAATTTGGAGGAACTGTGATTTTTTAATGGACCTTTTTACAATGCAAGTCATTCTAGGCCTTTAATGAATCCCTGTAGTGAATTATCTACTGAAAACTAACCAAACAAATAAAACGTGTTTTATGTTCAAACAACAAATCAGAAGTAAGTTTTATTCTATTGTTTTAATAGTATGTCTCCTTTGCTTACACTGTCATCACTATTTGTTTTGTACACTGTTAACACTCTGCCTCGATTTTTGTTAGTTACAAAAATGGCACGATATACAAACTTGATTAAAATATATAACAATGCATTTCCTGGCGTGAAACGCCCTGCCAATTCCTTCAATAACACCTTATTGAATTATATCAAACCCAGCTTTTGCCGAAGTTCAACGTGAGTTGCAGTTGACAATGCCTTAGTTGATCTTTGGTTCCAATGTATTTTACTTCGATATCACCACGCTCAATAATGCATTTCGCAAAAAGTGATATCGAATATCGACATGTTTTAGCTTGTGTGATTATTTTCCACGGGATGCAATTATAATGCATCCCTGATTATCCTCGTAGATGGTCGTGGGTTTATTAACATCTTCACCCATTTCGGATAATAAACCCCGGATCCAAATTGCCTCACATGCAGCCGAACTTAACGAAACATATTCGGCCTCAGTCGAAGATAACGCAACAGTTGTTTGTTTTCTTGTAGACCATGATATTGTGCTCCCTAATACCATTAAACGTACCCAGGTTTTCTGTTCACGATATCACTGTCCCAGTCAGCATATCAAGTTAATACTGCTGTGCTGTTTCCTTTCACGTATGTCAATTTGAGATTTAATGTTGATTTGACATTTCGAAGCATTCATTTTAAATGAGCCCAATACTCATCACTTGCACCAGCTTGAAATTGACTGAAGTATCCAACAGGCGCACATAAATTAGGTCGTGGAGTTGTTGCTGCATACATCAAACACCCGATTAATTCTAGATATGGTTGACGTGTCAGGGTTGTCCTCTCATCTGTTACTTTCGCCAATTTCAAATTGCATTCTTTTGGTGTTGAAATGCCATTGCAACCTCTTGAGCATATCTTCCAGGTACACCCGTTGGTCAATTTCCAATTCGCTCGATCATGTTTCATTGTAATACCCAAGAAATAACGAACTTCTTCGATGTCCTTCATTTCAAATTCATTGGAAATTGAATTCTTGATTTTAATGATGTTTTTAAGCAATTTCCCAATCAGCATGAGATCATCAATGTACAAAAGTAGATATACTGTTTCATCTCCCATTCCTTGAATAAATAAAGATTGGTCAAATTTTGATTGCGTAAAACCAATGCTAATTATGAATTTTTGAAATTTCTCATTCCAAACACATAATGCTTGTTTTGGCCCATATAGTGACATGTTTAGTTTACAAACGAGTCCATCCTTCATAAAACCCTCTGGTTGCAACATGTAAATTTCTTCGTGAAGGTCCCCGTTCAACAGCCATACCCAATAATAAACGAACGGTAACCATTATTGCCACCGGGGAATAAGTTTAAAAAACCTCTCGCAACTAATCTTGCTATGCACTTTGTTGGTCGCCCAAATTCATGACGTTTCCTGGTGAAAACCCATTTCGAACTAACAATTGAACGTCCCGGTGGTACTTCCACCAATGACCATGTTCGATTCTTCACCAACGAATTAATTTCAGTATTAACAGCCTTCATCCATTCATCAGCATCTTCTCTTCCTTCAATGTCCGAAAACTTCTGTGGTACATCATCAACTTATGCCATCGCATTCAATGCAAATACGGTCATTTCTTCATTTTCTTCATCCACAAAACGATCAATAGCAATTTACATAATCATCATAACGAGGTGGTGGACGACACTCGCGTTGGGGTCGTGGTGAAGATGCAACATGTTGATTCAATTCAACATCTTCCCTCATGATCTGATCTTCAATCTCCGCCTCGTCGTCACCACTTCCTGATTCATTATTTGATTTGACGTTTCTTTATCTTTGATGTACTCTAAATGGCTATCGGCTACACGACGCACAATCATTGATTTACATGCTTTATCTTCATTGTTCATTTTTGTCTTCTGTAGTTTGGTTACACCTTCTGCATTTTTAGCCACCAAAGCATCATTTTCAATCCATTGAACGAGTTCTTTTTCATCCAACACAATTCGTAATCGAAAAATCCAACTGTCAAAATCACAACCATCAAATAATTTCACTTTGAAACGTTCTTCGTCTGCCATCTTCTTGATTTTCAGTACAGCATAACCACAAAATTTCACAATTTATCGATCAATCCGTTGTTTGTGCAACACTTTGTTGACCTGTTGTATTTGTTTACTTTAATAAATTCCTGTAGTGAATTATCTACTGAGAACTAACCAAACAAATAAAACGTGTTTTATGTTCAAATAACAAATCAGAACTAAGTTTTATTCTATTGTTTTAATAGTATGTCTCCTTTGCTTACACTGTCATCATTATTTGTTTTGTACACTGTTAAAATGGTCTAAGCGTTTAGCACGAACTTCAGTGATATTGGTGATTATCCTAAACCCAAAGAATTGTGTGTAGCGAGTTACATAAATTTCTGAAGAGTCTGACAGTAAAGTCATTCTAAGTATTATCCAACCATTTAGCATAAACTACAATGATGTTTGTGGATTACTTAGACCAAAAGGAGTGGCCCAAGCTAGTAATATGATTTTATAATGGGTATGACAGGAGGCCCACTTTACTACTACTACTTCAGTAATATTAGTGATTGGCTTAAACCGAAAAGTAGTGTCTAGTAAGTTATATGATTTTCTAATGGATCTGATAGAGTGTTCAATGGGATGAAGTTAAAGCTAAATGCTTAGAAAATACTTAGAATGACTTTGGAATGTACCTAACACCCTGTTGAGATCCATTAGACAATCATATACTTGCTTGGGACACTCCTTTTGGTCTAAGTAGTTCACTAATATCACTAAAGTTCATGTAAATGCTTGGAAAAATACTTAGTGTAACTTTGGAATGTACGTAGGTACCCAATTAAAAAATAAGCTTTCTAAATCTAATGAAACACTCTATCAGCCTCATCAGAAAGTGATATAATTTACTAGAGACACTCTTTTGGATTTAAGCAGTCTACCAATATAATTTAGTTAATGCTAAGTGCTTAGAAAATACTTAGAATTAATTTGGAAAGTCCATAAGGCATATTAAAACATCATATTTTTAAATTTCATGGGACACTCTGTCAGACCCATTAGACAATCATATAACTTGCTTGGGATACTACTTTTGGTGTAAGTAATCCACTAATATCACTAAAGTTTAAGCTAATTGCTTAAATATTACTCAGATTGACTTTGCGTTGTCCCTAATGACCATTAAAAAATCACACTTCCTCGAAATTACACAATATGAATTCGCCTGAATGTTTACTTACTCCAATACTATTACAATAAGTCTATTGTGTTTTTTGGATTAGTTTGGATAAACTTCAGTAGCATAGTTCTCTTTCCTTTTGTATTAAGAGATTAAAGAAAGATTGTAACGGGTGGCCCATCTAACATTGAAAATTTGATTTGGCACTTATTGAAAGACGAATGAATATTTTCGAAAGCAGTTTATTTTATTAGAAAGAGTTCACATTACCATTAGGTATGGAATTCAATTTCATTCAAATGACTTCCATGGCTAGATTTACATTACCTACAGTTACAATTTTTTAGAATAACCCAATTCTTCAGAAGATTCGATTGTATGTGCTCCTATCTCATCAATGTCAACTTCGACTTGATCTGCCTCTTCCTATAGTCTTGGATAGTCTTTGGATGGTTAGCTTAACACTTATCTTTAACGGGTGATTATTCTATCCTCGAAGATAGTGTGCATAAGTCGATTGTTGCGTTTGTTGTGTGGTAAGTTGCGCCGTTCTCTTGAAACCAATTGTCATGTGTGTCCTTCTCTCGAATTCTGAATAGCAAAATTTTTTTTAGCACGGTTCGAGATTGCTCCGCATTGAATGTAAGCAATCCTCCAGCTCATTTTCGAAAAAAATAGACCAATGATGCCGCCGGTCCAAAATACACAACAAAAAGTCACTCGTTGTGGATGTATCGGCTTTTCCATGGTTACGTGTGGATTTTCTGAGTACCAAATGCGACAATTTTGTTTGTTGACGTGGCCTCCGAGGTAAAAATAAGCTTCGTTGGAAAAGATAAAGCGTTCCACAGCCCAATTAGCGAACCGAAAACATTGCGGGTGGTTATTTTTCTTCAGTTCATACACTAGTTGAGCTTTGCACGCCTTCATACCAAGGTATTTGTGCAAAATTCTCATTACAGAACTTCGTGAAATGTTTAATTCTTGAGCACGATGGCGACTTGATGTTGATGGATGCTCCGACACATTCTGAGCAACAACTGCAATGTCCTCTCTGCTGTACGCGTTATAAATGCACGTCCACGTGTTGGCTTATCCAATAACAATCCAGTTTCACGAACTCACCACTTTGAAAGTAAGTTTTCAATATTTTCCAATTTTGTTCAAGCGTAAAGCGACCCATTTCTTAAATGTCAAACATCCAACTAATTTTCTGTCATTACACGAATGACGTAAGTGTTACCATAAATTAACCGGTAGTTGAAATTGCAAACGCTAGATGGGTCACCCGTTACAATATTTGTATCATCAGTAACAAAATCACCAATATATCGTACTACTTTTCTTTTCTTTTCTACAAATAATATCTAAATTTATTAAAATCGAACTGTGCGAGAATGATTGCAACATTTGCAGAATGTTTGAGGTTGAACTTTAGTGATATTGCAGGAATGCTGTGATCGAATCGCGTTTTTTTTTACTTTTTCTTATTCAAGATCATCCTATATGACCAAAAACAATAAAATTATTTCCTTAGATAACGTGCCCAATATCATACAATATGTCATTATTATTCGATATATTTTACAAAACCAAATGACATCCAAAAACACATCCTACAATCATAAATTTGAATAATACTAAAAGCTGAAAAACTTACAACAAAACAAACTAAACAATTTTTCAGATTAAACATGACATCACCCATCAAAAACGTACATACATCGTTCATTTCTTCCGTGTTGATCCTTTTAAGGACGTAACGTTTTAACACGTCGTTAGTATTTAGCATGAAAGTTTTGATTTCACTATAGATACTCCCGTAGAATATAAATTACAAAATATCTTCATAAAATATTTCCCGATAAAAATCAAGGTAAAAAAATCCTGTTCTGATCTTCCATTTTTTTCTACACCTTATATTTATTTTGGACCTATTTTCATTGTTATCGGGTATCACTATAATCGTAAAATCTTGATGTTATTTCTACTCTTGGGTATGGGGTACTGATATACATACTCGTATATAAAACATCAGTTCAACATAACCTTTGGATTATGTTAACACTGCTGATTATCAGAAAAAATTTGTGTTCGACTGGATCGAGCACCTACTCGTACATACACACACACACACACACACACAAACACACACAACATTGTTGATTCATGATAAAATATGTAAAATATACGTACTGAAGCCCTTATTGCTTATCAGATACAAAATGCTTATTGATTGAGTAACAGAGATAACAAAAATAAATTTTCAATGGAAATCAAGTATGGGAGAGTGATACTGAAATAAATTTTATTTTAAACCAATGATGCAGAAAAATGTTTGTTAATCATTTTCTTGTCATCTGCATTTATCTTGAAGAATCAGATATAACGAAATTAATTAAATTTATAAATACTGAATATTTTTAAAATTCAAATCCATTATCATCTGTAGGTAGATAAGCACAAAATTCAAAATATTTGAAAAATTTGCAAATAATTCCAATTAGTTTTCGTGAAATCAGGTGTTGCATATTTAGTTACTTTGCTATTTGTATACCTACGATATCGTTGAATGCTTTAAATTCACCATTTGACTTATTTTCGCCGATGAAATATAAATGTCGCACGGATTACACCAAGGTCGACTGTAACAAGCTCTAAGATGATTTAGATATATTTTGAAAATGTTCAACTCACACTTAAAAATGTTGCTGCATTTTTCGACTGAAGGTTTGCATCTGCCAAAATAAGATACAAATTCAATTATAATTCGATAAGCAGTTTACAACAAATTGTATAGCGACGTAATCGTTAGTTAAATTAGATATAACCTTGAATTGAAAATTTCATTATTTGTCAGTATCGAAATATGCAATTTATTATATCTAAAAATATTAAT